>WAAD01003079.1:157933-205335 GCA_013389945.1 Fregata magnificens
TCCCGGGAGGACTTCGTCATCTGCTCCGTCTGCCTCTTCTGCTTCCAGGTAGGGGCCGGGCACCCGCCGGGGCTCGGCTGCCCGGGCTGGGGAGCGCCCGCTCGGAGCGGGAGGGCGTCAAAGCCCGCTGGCGGTGCTTACACGCGCGGTGTGCGAGTAGGGCTGCAGAGCGAGATGGGCTCAGGTCAGGCCTGGGAAAGCCTGTTTTAGCTCGCAGGGCTTTTGAAGGTAACTGACCAGCTCGGTGCTTGAGTTGATTCTGACCTGTTCAATATACGGAATAAACCAGGGAGGACCGAGCGTAGCTGGCGTAGGAGAGAGTCTGTGAAAAGCGACTGAATTCTCCGAGGCCGTATTTCACAGCTTCACCTGGGCGTCGGGGTCATCAGTAGCGTCTGACGTGGCTCCCAGACAGCATCGATTGCTGCTGGAAAGGGTCACCCACCAGAACATGAAAATCAGCCACGGCCTGATGCTGGTCTGGAATGGCAGTAGGGCTCGTATTCTAACTTTCTACCTTCTGTGTCAGCTGAAATCTGTTCTCAACAGCAGACTTTCAGTGTGTCATCGTTTCACCACTGAAGCTCCTGTACAGCACGCTGTCCCTAAAAAAAGCGTGAAGGGCCAAAGAGCGCTTTATATATTCGCTGAAGAGTACAAGGTGCCTTTGCATAGCTAGAAGCGGGGAAAACTCCCTCGCTGGCTTGGAAAGCACTGCTGTTGTGCTCCTCGCTGCTCCCGTTGAGGGTTGCAGAGAAAGACAAAAGACATTTCTCAGGGAAAAAATTTGATGCCAGCCTAGAAACAAATAAGCAGACTGTGCGTAGGAGTTTAATTGCTGGTGTAGTATGTGTATTTCTCGTAAAGTAACTTCGGTGCCAGGCAGTCAGGGCGGATTTGGGCTTTGGTTTCTGCTTGTGGTCCCACTGTACTCTTGCAGATGTGGCCCTGCTCCGTTGCATACTGGCTTTTTGCTTGGCCTCATGGGCTAGGCCTCAATAGCCCAATTTTCTTAGCTGTGCAGCTTGGGGTCCTCAAGTCTGGCAAAGTTTTCTGTTCCTTCTTCGATCTGCCAGAGCAGCTTACATTAGTTTCTGTTGATTACTGGCAGGAGTCATAATCGCCCACAGCAAGTTGCGCTGCAAAACATGTAACGGGTCAATTGCACGCCTTAAGCTTCAGAGTTTAAGCTTGCTATACTCCCTGTTAATTTTTAAGAGAGTAACGCATCCTTGTTTGAACATTTGTATAGGTCTGTATGCTTTGCTCAGTAGGATATCATCTTTTCTGTTGTCACCGCTCAGAGAAGACCAGCCGGCGATGGATGGCATTAGATTATGCGGGAATTTCCATCGGTATCCTGGGCTGCTATGTGTCAGGCGTGTTTTATGCATTTTATTGTAATAACGTAAGTTTGAAGCACTTGTTCGTGTAACGTTTCGTTCCTGCGGTCTCATTGTTGTAGTTTCCACGCCGTAGGAAGGGGGTTCATTGCAGGGTGTCCAAATAGACTATTAGCCAGGGGACAGAGATGGAAACTGAAACAAGTTCGTCCTGACACGAGCAGAACTTTGCTTGCTGAAGTGATAGGCAAATTGAGATTTTCCCTTCAAGCTGTCAATCACACAAGCCTCAAGGAAATGTTTAAATTTATATGAAGGCAGGGTAAACTTCACAGGTCCTACCTTTGTCAGATGCATGAGGCTGATTATGGGATGTGTCTCCATCACAAGTAATTCAAACATCGTTTCCCTCTAGGTAGCTTACGTGAGGCAGAAACAAGCTTATTTTCTCTTCATCTAATAGAGGACAAGTCAAATGAGTTCCCTTCAAAGGCCTAGGTTACATCCATGTCTGCAATGGATGCAGTGATCGGGTAGTCGAACAAGTCTGCTGAGGCAGAGGTATATTTAAAATGTTTTGGTGAAGGCACTGCTTGGAATAAATGATGTTCTACCAGGTGCACCCAAGCAACAGAGTCCCTTCCCCTCACTATCAGTTGATAAGTACACGTCCCTTCACTCAAACCCCATCATTTGTGCTCGCCACAGTGACAGGAGAGTCGCTTTATCGTTACATTTAGTAATGTAAACTTTTTAGCCAGAGTTTACTTGGACACATGATGAGAACGCCCACAAACGTGCTTTTGTTTCTTTTTTTCCCCAGTACTGGCGTCAGGTATATTTAATCACTGTGCTGGCAATGATCTTGGCAGTATTTTTTGCTCAGATTCATCCCAGTTACCTCACACAACAGTGGCACAGACTGCGCTCCATCATCTTTTGCTCAGTGTCTGGATATGGAATTATTCCCACCATCCACTGGGTTTGGCTCAACGGTGGCGTTGGTGCATCTATCGTACAGGTAAAAGGAAAAAAAGGAGGAAATAAGAGTCCCTTTTGCTTTTCACTTGCCATCTTCCTTCAGTTCTCTTACACTTTGGGAAATGAGGGGGAAGCAGCGGTAAAGAAAATTTCTTGAAACACAGAATTCTTTTGGACGATACGATCCAAATGCAAACACTTAGAATTGTAGTACTGAGAAACGGTAAACAGGTTGAGTAGATGCTTAAATCTGCCTCACTGATTTAAAACTGCTCCATGAGAAGGAAAACTGGATACAAATGTGACTGAGCGTATATGCCCAAGGGACAGAGCAGCCTGTGTAGGTAGACCGCACCCTCGCTCACCCCAGGGCGAGGGACGGGAGCGAAGAGCTGAGTCAGCTGCCAAGTGGGAAGCAGTCTGTCAGGCTGCACGAGTGCTCTGGGCTGTCCGCCTCCACAGCTCGAGAGGAGAGAGGGGAACCAGAAGACACTGGTGGGACAATTATTTGCTTCCTTTTCTGTTCCCTGGGTCGGCAGCAAAAATCAGGATTTGCCTGCTCAGCCCTCTGTCTCTTACGCAACCCTCATTTAACATCGCTGTGAAGTTACCGAACTATTTTCCTGTTCTTGTTTTACCGCTTAGAATTATGCTCGGAAAAACAAGCAGCAGAGTACAGCTAAAGGCAGTAAAGTATGCCGCAATATGAAAACCCCAGAAATCATTGCAATTACCCAGGGACCTAACTGTGCTGGAGAAAATGTTTCCTTTTCATAGTAAGCGGTAACTGTGCAGGTTCTTAGACTGGCCCTGCTGGAGGACTGTCACCTGGGGTGATGGTTTAGCCCAGTCCAGAGCTGCTGTTGAATGTGAAAGAGCAACATTTACGAATATATGTAGTCTTTAGACAGGGCACTTAACACTGGCCTTTTAAAAACCAGATAAACGGCAGTTGTCCCCCCACATCTTACCCCATTTAGTTTCTCCTGGTATAGCAGAACGTTAGGTATGGCACGCATTTTGTTTCCATACTTCAGAAAAATGCTCCGCTTCTGGTAACAAAACTTTCTGTTGAGGAAAACGAAAAGCAACTCGTGAACGGGTTGCTTGATTATTTACCATCCAGTATGTAGTAATGCTGTGGCCTTGGGTTCTAGCGACTGCAATCCCAACTGGTAAAAGAGATTTTGCACTGAAGTCATCTTTCTCGCTTACCCTGGCCGTTCTGCATAAGATCACCGTATGGGAAGACGTCCTTTTACTGACAGATTTCACGTCTGCTGCAGGCTGCACAGAAACACTAAGTAGCTTGTGTACTGAAGCAGAGAGGTCGTGATAAAACAAGTTTCTTCCCGTTCAGACTTTCCCAAACTTGGGCATTTGCTTCCCTCTTGGATTTTGGCCACAGATAACATAGATAGTGAAGTAAGATTCCGATTTGTCGCGCCTTTTTCTTTTTTATTTTTAGGGACTTTTTTTTTTTTTCTGTTTTTACCTTCTAACAGAATAGGAGAGCTTCCTTTTCTTTTGCAGGAGTTTGCTCCGCGTGTAGTTGTCATGTACTTCATCGCTGCTGTAGCTTTTCTCTTCTATATTTCCAAAGTTCCAGAAAGATACTTCCCAGGTAGGAAATTCTCTTCTGGGTGTTTTTTCTGCAGTTAAGCATCCTGCAGTGTCACAGTCCTTGCTGTGAGTCCTGAACTTCCTGTGACAGAACAGGTTGACCATGTTCTACATGAAGTATTCTCACATAGAGTAAAACACTGCATGTATTTGCTTTAAAAGAAGGCAGACAACTTCTGAGCAAGTTTGTTAAAGAACTTTTGCTGCCTCCCAGCAAGTGGGGCGTATAGTTGAGCTTTGGAGGAGACTGATTGCTAACTGCATTGCGTGAGTTATTGCTGAATTTTACAACTTAACCACTGGCCCTTTTTCTTTCCCACAGGACAGTTGAACTACCTCGGCTCGAGTCACCAAGTATGGCATATCCTTGCAGTGGTGATGCTGTACTGGTGGCATCAATCCACAGTGTACATCATGCAATATCGACACAGCAAGCCCTGTCCTGAGTATAGCGCAGACTTGTGAGTGAAGGTATAGCAGTTTTCATACTCGTGGGAATAGGATGTTCTAACAAGCGTCAGGTTAGATAGTCCTGGTTTTAACTCATCACGAGTTTCAGTCAACCTCCCTAATTAGCTTCCCCAAAGAAAATGCTGATTGGTGTAATACCTACTTGTAAATAAAGAAGTAGTGATCTGGATACCAGGCACTCTTGTTCATCTATACTGCTGGACTGCATGAGGCTCCACAAAATTGCAATGCCTTTGAGCAGAGTTTTAGAACAGGCTAGACAGAGGTCTGCCAGATCCCTTTCAGCTCTGGTTCACAATTTTAATAGCCTCAAGCAGTCATTAGTATTTGTTCCTAAGTAGCCTTTTCCTCAGGCTTTTGTCAGGTTTTCAGCCTACTAAGCACTGACCTGCATTTTTTGGAAAACAGGTAAGAGGTGATAATTTCATATGCATAGTAAGTGACTAAACTTGTTTCCCCGCTGTATTTCAGAGGCACTGCGACGAAACTTCTGACGTTGAGGGTCTGGACCTTACCTGACAAGCTGAGCTATGAAGCTAAGCACTGAGGCAGTTCCTTTTCTGACTTCTGCACTGTTACCCACTTGCTGGGACAGTATATTATTAGGAGTTTTGGAAAAAACCAACAGCAGCGCCCAGGATCTGACGTTCCTTTCCTGTTCTGCAATCAAGTACAAAACAGGTCTTCCTGGGAGTGGGACAACGGAGAGGTGGGCTGTAAAACTCAACATTCGGCTCACAGCAGTATTTTTTTTTGCTTGGTAAACATGAACAGAAGTAATTACCCTCACTGAACTAACAGGCCCATATACCAGATTGTCAGGTTTTGTTCAAGCGCATAATTAAGAAACTGCTCCTGACGGTGTGCTTGTAAAGCCGTGGTAGCTGTGGGACCTGGTCTTGGAGCTAAATCACAGCAGTACGGTGTGTTGCATCCTTCAGAGTCTCTGTCTGAATGACACGCTTACGCTTCAGCATCTGTATGGTAATGTATAAAATTGAATTCAGTGGACTCTTGTACTTTTCTGGACAAACTCTCTTCCTTTTCCTGGAAGATAAGATCACATGTCATCCACCATAGCTATATCTTCATTTCAGATCTTAAAAATTGCCTCCCCCAATACGGGTAGTGCCATTATTTCAAGAAATTTCTCTAGAGCCCTTTGGTAATGTGGAATTAGTATTCTGAAATATTCCTGGAGTAGCACTAAGCCTGTGTGTTCATGTTTGTTACTCTCTTGCAATCAGTAGAGTCGCCAGGACTTTTTTAAAGTTACATTTGTTTAACAAGACGAAATAACACACCCTGAGTAGTGAACATGGTGCGGATTCAAATCACTGAACTTTGGCCTTTTAACGTGTGACGTAGTGTACTGTCCTTGCAGACTTTGTTACTGAAAATGACTTACCGCCCTAAGCTTCCCACCGTAAAAAGGTTGCCTTGGGTTTTAGAATCTGTCGCAAAACCCTCCCTTACAAACTAGGCACTGGGGAGACCTGAAATACGCAGCTTATTAGATAGCTGTAGCTCAGCAGGAGTAAGCTCAATGGGTGCCAGTTTTTCAAACAGGATTGGTATTATGTGGATTTTGGAGTTAGAATCAACATTTTTAAGTGGCTTCTGTGTAGCAGCTGTGCTTGTGTTTACAGTTCAGTTGAGCAGCGGTAGCAAATGCTGCTGCTTCGCACGATCAAGCGTTAGTCAGCATTAGCTATTTGGAGATGACTCTGCTCGCCTCAAGAAGCTGTTACGACTTCATCCCAAGTGGTTGACGTTTGGGACCAGGGCTGTTGAAGGACGCGATTGCATCGGCATGGCTAGCATTAGGAAGCGGGAGATACCACAACTGTTTCTGCTTTTGACTACAGGTAGAAACATTCTGTTCTGGGATTGTAAACCGCCCTAGCTGACCTCGCTACAGCTCCCCTCGTTACCTGCAGCGTGGCCTTCGATTGTGTCCCAGCATCTTCTCTGATATTTTGTAATTGTCTGACAACAGCCAGCTTAATACACACTCATAGGGGCCTTGTTAAGATTTCAAACCAGTTGTCTTACCCCTGAGGCCAAGGAAGAGACAGCACTGCCTAGCAGCGGGCTAGGAAAGCCTTAGGCAACTGTGCTAAAAACACACGAGAAGCCCTTCATGAACTGTCGGCCTTGTCAGTGCTACGCTCTTGCCTCTTTCCTCTCGGGGAGGGTTTTCCCTTGATGGGTTTTAGCTTACACAGAGGAGGAGAGGCCAGCTTCTTGCAGTGCTCTCCTCGGGGCGGGCAGGCTGCTGTCAGGTCACCCCAAAGCTGCCTCCGCCCTGGGCTAAACACGCCCAGCTCCCTCAGCCTTTCTCCTCAGGTGTGTGCCAAGGAGATGCGGAATAGCGATGGAAGCGTACCGTCAGGCACCTGAACACTCACGGGGGATGGAGAAGGCAGGACACTAACTTCTCTGCTGGTATGCTGGAGAGTAATGCTAACTGTCTCTTCAGTTCAGTGGGTGGTTTGTGGGGTTTTTTCCAACTCCAGAAACAAGTAGTAGCAAGAACTGACTCTGCATTTAAGATTCAACTCCCAGACCTTTGAGCCTTTCAGTGTAAACACTGATTTTTATTTTTTTTTTTCCCCCAAACTGGACAGCCAAGCAAGTTTCAAGTGCGCTGATTACTACTACTGAAGCCTGAGAAGGAACCTGCAAGTATAAAAGCTTGTTTCCAGTGTTATGTGAACAATAATATTTGAAGAATGTGTGTTTGTGTATTGAAAGCATATTGACTTTATCGTTTGCTGATGTATTTTTTTTTTTTAGGTAAACTCTAACTACTGTAGCAGTTTTCA
This sequence comes from Fregata magnificens, assembly GCA_013389945.1. Lineage (NCBI taxonomy): Eukaryota > Metazoa > Chordata > Aves > Suliformes > Fregatidae > Fregata > Fregata magnificens. The sequence goes on from WAAD01003079.1 coordinate 165,180, forward strand.
CTGGATAAGGAAACTGACTGCAAAGCTGTACATTTTTATGACCCTGACAAAATTTATCAAGCTGCATGATGGTCTTTTATGTACATACTGAACCTGTAAATAAATTTCAGTTTATTGGATGTTTACTGGCAGCAACACCGTTCCTGGATCTCTCACATAGTGAAGTGACGTGTGTCAATTGCTCAACCACACAACCTCTGTCACCTCCCCCGGGTTTTAAATAGACAAGGAGACTGTCACTTGAATTCTCCAGGCACAGCACGGACAGGCACGGCCGGTGTTCGAACTGCACCATTCCCAGATTGTGCGCAGTATATTCTACGAGTGGTACTTAGTGTTCTATATGCGTTTTTGGAGGAGCATCTCTAGATGAATCTACTGATGAACTCAGCTCTGCAACCCACCGCCTTTAGATCCAGATAGTTTCCAAGCAGGGGCTTGTTTGTATCTTAAGAGCTCCGGCCATTTCTGTCGCTGTGTCCTAACCAAAAGAAGGGAAGGTTGTTTCAGCTGAAGCAGAGTCAGGAGCAACAGTACTCTTTCCCACCTCAGCTTTGTAAACGTGCTTTTGCCCTAACAGAAACAGTTCAACTGCATGCAAAAATCAGTGATGAGAAACCAAATGCTAGCAGTTATGCTGCAAAAAGAAAACAAAAAACCATCACCAGAACATCTTTTTAAGTGCTTTTCTAACTGCAGGGGCTGAAAACAAACCAACCCTCTATCAGACACGGCACAGGCAGAAAAGCGCTAACCATACACGTATCCTGCCTATGCATACAGCCTGCAGCAGGCAGCTGCACCAGCCAGCAGGGATGACACTGCGCCCTCCGTTACCAGCACCCGTTCTCATCCTGTCCTGCAGCACACGGCTAGCGCTCGCAGAACATTTATTACCAGTAACCCTCAGGATTGCCCCAAGTCCTCTGCCTCTCGCCCTCTGCCAAGCCTTTAAACCACAGGCGGCGTGCAGACTGAAAAGACCTCGTTATCCATGAAAAACTAAACAGTTTCGAGCAAGAATTTAATAGCCACGGTTGTTCATTTTCGTTTCAGCTGAAGCCTCCAGTTAAGCTGTATTGCCTTGTGGAGTTGCTTGTAACAAAATTAGACTGAAACGGGCAATAGGCAGAAGGCAGAACAGCCAGGACAGGAGCTACTATTTAGTGACCAAGTCCTGGTCTATCTTTTCTAGACCATTTTCATTCTTACTTCGGCTTTCCTAAGAGAAAAATCAGTGCAAGCAGCCTCCAAAAAACCTGCTCCGGTAAACAGTTGGTAGAAGGGGGTCAAATCACATTAAAATTATGTCTAGAAGAGTAGGTGCATAACTAAGTCCACGGAGATAGCACTGGGAACTGTACATAACATTTTGGCTACAGAAAAGGGACCAAGCGTCAGTTACTGCCTAGGAATCGGCACGCATCCTTTCAGAACTGTTCTGCAGGAAGGCTTTAAAGAGTAATACTGAACCTAAGGAATTAAAAATAGTACACGATCAATAGGTTTTTAACAAGCTGGACAAAGACCAGCGATTGGGCTGCAAATACAAGTATTTTAAAGCATTTTTAAAAGAGTGACAGGAGCCTACAGCCACAAAAAGCCATCAGCAGAAGCAGCATTGCTTCTATTGAGTAAATTAAAGCCTAAATGTGAATACTTAATAATGCAATGTTTAAGGAGATCTGCAAAGTCACTGTTATCACGTTTGTTTATTTAACAACTGCAAGTATTTTATGACGTACAGCGGTTTCACAAAAAAGTTAAGGTTCTCTGTTTAGTGGTACACAAAAAAGCTTTAGAAACTTGAAGTCTAACAAGAAATGGAAGTGTAGTTCAGGAAAGTGCACTTAAAAGCTGAATGCCAGCAATTTTAAAATAGTTTTTATGCTCTTTAATATTAGGTGATGCCTCAGTCACAGATTTAGCTATACACACAATTTCCGTGATTTTCCTTTCGAAACAAGCACTGTAAAAAAGTAACGCAGCAGCCACCCTTGGCACTTTTGTTTCTTTTGTAGCTTTCACTCATATTCACTCCCTCAAGTCACACGAGAGTGATTGTGGCTGCTGCGTTACTAAAAACACAGCAACTCCAAGAGATACATGATGTGTGCGAGCATGTGTATATTTTATATATACATTTCATATATAAAAATACACGATACAGTATAAAAAACTCCAGATAATCTCTTATTCTCACAGTAGCAAATATATCAACTTATTTTCACAGTACTTGGTTTTACTAACTGGGACGCCCAGAATGATTAGAAGTTATTTCCTCCCAAGCTGGTATTCACGGGTCCCGCATTACGCAGGTCAGCCAAAGCAATTGCGCACATCTCGAGGACATTTGAGAGTCTGCAGAGAAACACAACTATCTTATTTTTCTTTCAATGACCAGAACCATTAAGGGCGTCTTAGTACCTTTTGACAGAATCTCTCTCTCAAGCAGCTGATTCTACAAGGCCTGTGGTTCAGTCATTCAACATGCCGAAAAAAAAGCTGTAAAAAATCAATCGATGTTTTCTGTTGGAAGGGAAGTCTCAGTTCCTTACCTTGCCATTATTGCCTTCGCAGACAGTAGGGTACATGTCTAGTCCAGCAAGGTCCTTCCCGTATTTCAGGTAAGGTCATGAAAGCCGCCACGGCAAGCGCATGCACCAAATAAAGGCAAAAGGATGTCACATTCCCCAACAGTACCACATTTCGTCTCTGTTGACAAGCGAATCTTAGCTGAAACTAAACCCAAACTTGGGTGTGGTTATGTGGTTATGTACAAACGATACATACCATGCGAAGTCAACTTAGCCCACACCAAGTCTGCCCATGCACAGCCCTTCCCCTCTCTGTCCAACAGCGAACAACCTCTCCTTTCAGGCAGTGGAGCTAAGCCCCGGTCCCTTGCGCCTTGTTAACCCTTTCCTCTGGCACCAAATGGCCAAGCAAGCCCTGAAGTTGCTCTTCCACCAGGGAAAGCAGCAGCTGCATGGCTTCGGTGAGGACTAGCCACATTTAAGACTGTGGATCAGTTGCCTGTTCTATTCTCCTTTTGTTTCCACCCACCTGCCCCATTTGTCACAGCATTCTGTTCCAACAGCTCTTTAGGCAAGTAACAGCTCAGAAGGAAACAGTAGGAAGGCAGCTCATAAGCACACACAGAGCGGAAAAAAAAAAAAAAAAAAAAGATGCTAGTTAACCTGAGTATCAGAAAATGCTACAAAACTTGGCGTGCGCTTCTTACAGCCTTTGGTACAAAAAACCCAGGTGAGAACAGTAGTAATAAAGCCTAAGAAATTCCTGTGCAAATAGAGTTGAAACATTTCTACTCATAACCTCCTAAGAGCTTAATTTCTAAGCCTGAAAAAGGCATACTTAGCCAAGCACAGCTGTAATATTTCACTTTCACCCTGTGAGAAAAATGAAGACGAGGAAGATAAAGGTAATGAAGGTGTACAGATACATATGAGCTACTTTCAAATTCCAGGACCAGGGGAAGCCATCTCACAGGTATCCGAGGGAGCGTTTTATTAAACCAGCCTCCAAAGGACTCAAGTGACTTGTTCTCAATGTGTTGTTTTCAACAAATATTGTAAGGGATCCACCCCCCACCCTCGCAGATCTCAGGACAACTGTATAACCAGCAGGAGACTTTGAACAGAAATGCACAACGCTGAATATTTCAACGTTACCTCCTGTGAACGGGGGGGGGACACGGGACGACACGGGGGGACACAACCACGAATGCTTATGTCCTCCATATATAAACATCCAGTTATCTACTCATGAGCATTCAGTAGAGCAGTATACGGAGTCGAGACAAGCAGCCGAACTACCTCCTTCCTCTTTAGGACTGCCACGGAAAACAGGCAGACAAATTGGACCGTCCCGAGTCGTACTCACTCCGCAGACGGTGTACATGGCTTGGCACAAGGTGCGAGGCAGCAGAGAAGCTGTCCCGCCTACGCACAGCACGTACTTCTACAACACAGTAACGAAATCTTGTCCTCGACGAGTCTGTTCACATCACCTTCCCATCACCTACTGGCACCACACGCTCCCAAGCTTTTAGCCACGTCTCGTGCACCTAATGTCTCAGAGGTACTGTGCAGCAGGACAAGAGTCCTGCCTGTAAGGCTTCGTGGTGTGAAATGCAGTTTGCTGGTACGGTAGCGATCAGCTTCTGCAAGCTACCTGCTGCTTACTGCTTCTGTTCTGAAACAAATCCAGCTTCAGAGAAGTTTCTTCAAAGCTCAGTGCATTTAGCCAAACTTTCTTATAAAATACACTTAAGTACAATAATAGATTCATGACAACTTAGAAGAACATTAGGTTACAGTCATTTCATAAAATTATTATTTTTTTAAAAAACAACAGGTTTGAAAGAATACATGTTTTCTTTGCAATAAAAATCCAAGAGTTAAAGAAAAGGTATTTTCAGACACAAATCCCAATTTGTAATCAAATAAATCTGATGGTTGCATCTCACAGTCAACTGTACAAGTCATCTGAAATACTCCATATGTGCCAAATGATTTCTTCACGTAAACCAGCCCCTCCTCCCAGCGTACTGAGTAGTCTTCAAAGTGCTGCAAACACTGGCTGCATCCCTGCTGGTTTACTCCCCCTACATTCAGGCTTTTCGTCTCACAAACCATTATATTCCCTGTATCTTTACTTTTAACTCTAAACTTCCAGTTTGCTATTTTATATTAATGGCACTTACTGTAAAAAAAAAAAAAAAAAAAAAAAAAAATTTTTTTTGAACTTTTAGGCACACAAAAAAATAATACTGCCTTTCATCTCTGCAGCTGCACAGATGTCTACCAGGTCCCAAGCCATAGCCGTGCTCTGGAGTTCTGGGCCACAGCCCCCTGAGGACTTGGCTTCTTTATTTTTATGATTAATAAAGGTAGTTTTCACCTAGGAAGCAAAGACTCAACTATTTCCAGCAGATCAATCTGGGTATTAGTACATTTTGGTTCTTAGGTCTACTGCGACTGAGACGCGAAGAACCACCACGGTTCCATTAGGCTACCTGTACGTACGGAAAACGTTTTTCATGGGATCTCTGCCCGTCCCCCTCCCTCCATTTCAGCACATCACAGAGGACTGAAAAGGCAACACAAAAGTGCAGAATGACAATATGTTCCAGGGCCCCAAGTCAGCGATACACAACGATTCATATCTGATGTCTCATTCTGGAGCCATCTGTCATAACTAAATGATGCTCCTGGTCTGTTTTTTCTATTTTTCTCAAAAAAAAAAAAAAAAAAAAAAAAAAAAAACCAAACCCAAAACAAAACAATAAAAATTTGCCACCACTCTAAATTTCATCATGCAAGTTGGCCATGCCTTCTTGAACTCGAACAAACTGTACAACCCATGTCCCTGTCAATTCAACCAGATAAATTACTCCACTAATTAAAACCTCTATTAAGTAACTCAGAGAGGTGGAGGGCGGGAACCCACTCGAAGCTTTTACTGTTTGGAAGGAAAGGGAGCTGCTCCAAAGGGATCCGACTCCAGCGCCTGTTGCTGCTGGCTCTGCGCACTCTGCACAACCAGCTCTGTGAAGGGTACTGCACCAAAGTCATCTATTTTCAGCCCATCACTGCCGTGAATGGCTCCGTGCAAGGAGCTCTGCCTAGGTCTCCCAGCCACTACTACTGTGCCGTGATCCCCGCGGCTGTCACCAAACCCTTGATGCTGGGGATGCCGCATCAAGTCCGGTGGGTGGAAGGGCTTGGCTCCGAAAGGATCCAGCAGGCTCTCGTCTGTCTGCAGAGGGTTGGTTCGATCTTTGCTGTCAGTCAGCGCAACGCTTATGTTCTCTTTGGAGTCCGAGATAGTCAGGAACTCATTGCTGCTCTGCGAGTCCCTGCGGCCTGCTTTCTTGTGCCTGCGGGCTCTCTCAGGGGTGCGGTAGCTTGGTTTCAACGCCTTCTTCGTGGTGGTTGGAGTGCCGTGGTGCCGTTTTCCGTTGTTCTTTGAGACCTCCTGTTTCATGCGCCTTTGGCGGGAAGAAAGTTTCTGCAGATTACGCTGCTGCTTCACCTTCTGCTGCTGCTGCTGGCTCCCTGTGATCTCTTCAAAAGGAACCAGCCCAAACAGGTCCTCTTTACTCCCACCGGTCTTGGGCAGAAGGGAAGGCTGAAACGGGGTGCAGCCAAAAATATCGACGCTCCGTGGAGAGGTGCGGGAGAGCAGAGGCTCAGTTCCCACCACCTGGCCGTCTTGCTGAGACACCTTTTTGCTGAAGGGGGCTTTTGTGAATACATCAAAGTCATCCTGCTCTTGGCTCAGGCCAGGAAAAGCCATCTGAGAAGAGACATCTTTGTCCATCTTCTCTCTTGCCTGAGGCTGCAGACTGAAAAAGGGCACTGCCCCAAACACATCAAATTCTTGGCCAGGGTTCACCTTGATTACAGTACTTGGCACCTCGGACAAGGACGTATGCATTGAACTGGGTTCTTTGATTTCACCGCTGCCCACACCATCTCTGAACCTACTGCTCAGGAGACCTTCCACAGATTTTTGCTTGGTACGATCAGAATCGGAGTCAGAACTTTGCTTCTCTTCCTCGTCTTCCTCCACCTCTTCCTCAGAGTCCATGAGGAGAGGTCGGTGGCCTAAATTCTCTGGTTCAGTATCATTGTCATCATTGAAGTCTCCATTCTCTCCTTGCAAGACTTCTTCATCCTCCTGTTCTTCTTCCTCCTCGCTGCTCTTGGGAGAAGGAGGATCAGATTCAAAATCACTCTCTGACTCATCACCACCTTTTGTCACTTGTCCCTCTGCAGTCTTCCTCCCTGGCCGGGGATCTCTAAAAGCATGGCTCAGTTTTCCAGCCTTCGTTGGGGTCCCCAAGTTATTTCCTTGATCGCTGGCTGAGTTATCCGCTTGTTTTCCAGGGGAACCTGCAGGTCCGAAGAAAAATGCGAAACAGAACTTGAAATACACGCAACGCTTTTTCCACACACGCTATAGCCACACATACCAAGAGCTGATGCAAACATATATTCTGTACTTACTGAGGGAAATGAGGTAAAATCAAATCTAATATTTCAAACAACACTCATAAATTGACCAATAGTCAGACCTTCTAGCTTTACTCCTCAAGCACAAGATGTCTAGAAATACAATACTAGTAATTTTTGGGGCATGGTGGAGGGACCAACGGACACAGGTGATCTCTAGAGCCAGCTTTGCAAACACACTCATTACGCACCCGCTCGTCTCCAAGGAAAGAGGAGCCAGTGTGCTTGAAAGATTTTAAGTGGGGGTTTTTTGTTTGGTTGGTTGGGTTTTCTTTCAAGCACACTACCTACTTCTTGAAGTGCTTCTGTTTTGATAGTCTGCTCTGACAAACTCACTGCTCTGGTCATGGAAACAGTCGGCATCGGCAAAAGAAAAGTATTTAGCAATTTCAGATAATTCACTTCAGATCTTGGGTACCATTTTACAGCCACAACAGACCTCAGAGGGCTCTGCTCTGCCGGCCTACCAACCAGTCTGCTGTGCAGTTTCTGCACACCAGAACGCAAAAGCACCTTGTTGACAAACACATCCCTTAAGGCCACCTTTTGAAGACGTTCTCCAAGACTGATCCACTGTACTAAGGTTTTTATCACGCAGATATGTGTGGCAATACTGACATATTCAATGTAGTTTCAAAAGACAAACGAGTGCATGACACCCTGTTAGTCCCCAGTCTTTCATCTCCCAAGCTTTCACAGCACAAGACAATCCTATGCAACATCTCCAATATAATTAAGTTCCTCTAAGGTCTATGAAAATGAGGCACTGAGTGAGAGAGAAGTTGTTTGTTCACGTGCCAAGCTGCAAGGAATGTTACCTGAGGTCACAATCCTTCTGTCCTGCCCTCGAGGGCACCAACTCCTTACGGCAGCTGAACAAGTGGGTCTTGGAGCCTGCCAACAGCCACAACAGAGATGTGGGGTTTGGGGGTTTTTGCCTCACTAGTGTGTTTTGAGGCATACAAAGGGAAACGGACAAGACAACAATCCCTCTGGGGAGATCGCAAGGTAATCGGCTGATGTAACCGTATGGAAATGGAGATGCAGGGATAAGGATGCGGCTTGGTTTGAAATACTCCCTCCCTCCCCCCAGTCAGGACCAAAACTGTAATTTGGACTCATAAATCCCATGGAGAATTAAGCTTGACGGTCACTGCCATTTGGGCATTTGGAAAGGTCTCTCCAAGTGCTCCCCCTCGGTTTCAGCAGAAACAGCCTCTCTCCATCAGGGCCTTCCCCACCAATAATGCCAACGAAGCACACACTGTGATAGCAACAGGGAACAGCTTTCCCTGTTTTTTGGGGGGTTTTTTTTGGTTTTTTTGGTTTTTTTTTTTTTTTGAAAGCAATACTTGCCTTGGCCTGTCAAACCTACGCTTAGAGAATGTCTTTTTCTCAAGTGACGCTGAAGCTCCGCTTTCAGCCCCTTCTAACTTCTAGTGTAGCAATTCAGGCAAAAAAAGGTATTGCTTTAACTGAAGCTTGACAGAAGTGTTTTCTTGTCTGTTTCTAAATAGGATCTGTCCGCTCAGTTTCTCTATGGGAAGAAAATTGATCTATTCATTTTACTCCAACACCTTCATCCCCGTTATTCACTGTCTGACATCTAGGGCGAAGAGAACAATTCAACGACGACTCTTTTGTGGGGCGGTTGGCTTAGAAATACTGGGAACAGTAAAAACTTTGCATCAGTAAACAAAACAGATGGCAAGAGCATGCCGCCCAGATAAGCCTGCAGAGTACCACTGGTATGGCACTCAGACTTAGCCAAAACAAGTTTCTCCCTACGTCTGAGCCCCGCTGCTGCGCAGAGATGTTTTCTGGAGCGTAACCGACTGTCGGATTTCTATTTGAAAAGAATGAATAGGAGGAAAAGCGAAACACTTGGTCTGAGGAAAGCGTATTTGCTCTTGAGATGTCCTTTTCTCTAGGACACAGATCACACGGCAGCCACGCTGCTTTACGAATGTGTAACTGAACACGTAACACTAATAACAGCAATAATAATTCACGTCTTCGCAGACACAGCGCAACTACCGAAAAATTGTGTGCAATACTTACAAGTGAAGCTATATTATAGTCACTCCAGGCTGAGTATTACGTGGGTACCGACCTTCAGATGTGGACCAGAAAAACGGCAAAACCAACTGCGTTTCTGCTTGCGCCAGCGAGGACTTGGACTGACGGCCAGTTTATGCTTGCCTAATGGCCACGCTGAGTTCACTTTTACCCGGCTACGAACATCCACGTACCCCACTTCACAGCCTTCGCTAGCGAGACACTGTGCAACAAACACAGTACGGCCCGAGTGCTGGGTACCAGTTTCGTCTCTCTCTAGCATCTGACACAAACCTGGGGACAGGGCTTGGTCCTCGTTAGAGCAGTTATTAACAAGCTCTACTCACGGCACTGTGCTCGACTGCTGACCCTCTCACCTAACCAAAATTCACGCCTTCCATTTGCGGCTTTGTTAAACAATTGCTGAAATTTCATCAACTCAATGCGTTCACAGGATTGAAAAAGCTGGGGATGGATGTGTAGGCCAGTTATTTCTCTGAAAAAAATCTTCAGCTACAAGATTAATCCAGCTCATGATTCTCTTGTTCTTGTAATGTACAAAATAATTTCTCAGGTAATTTCTTCTTTCACAAGGAAATTAGCATGCAACTTCCAGGCCAAGTCAGATTTTTTTCTTTCTATGCTCCAGTTTAGGCCAGAATAGTAAGATTTACAAGAACAGTTTCTCCTTCTTTTAAAAGGAATTAATAACTGATTTTTTCATCCAGGAGCGATTTTGTTCTTTTGCAATTAGACTTAAAATAACAAAAAAAATTCTACAGCAATATATTTTATGCATGGATTTAAAACCAAGATGACCGGAATGACTAAAACCATCAGGTGATTAGGGCTTTGAGCCATTTCTTCTTTGCTTCTGGTGTCAGATTGCTTCTTATCTACCGTAATTTTAAATACTACATATTTGCTTTACCCACTAAATTAGAATCTGGATTATTTGGCTTCTTGCTTTAGATTTCCCAAAGGTACGGCCTTCGCATTGCACTATATAACCCCCCATCTTTGCAATCCTGCTGCTTCCAATATTTACTGAAACACTAACGTTAATATAAATGCAATTAGATTTAAAAGAAGAAGGACATATTTCTACGTTAGATGTTAACACCACTTACACAACAAACAACCCGAACCTTTTATGTATGCCAATATCCAGGACTTTACACTCCCAAGGAATTGTACCTTTGTACATAATTTCCATATGCAGAAACCACTTTATAAAGTAATCTTCTTTAAAGACAAGAGCTGAACCACAGTATATCTAGTATACCTGACTCCCCAAAAGGTTGAAATATTCTCTGCTAATTGCTGCCACACACTCGCTGGAAAACAAACTGCAAAGGACACCGACAAGACAAAGAAACCCAACCTCTACCAACAGCTGCTGACTTGCTGAACAAGTAACTTAACCCAAGTGCTGTGTAGCTCTCGGTAGCAGACCTCTCTGGACAGAACAGACATCAAAGAGGACTCGACCATACACGGCAAAACACTTAAAGCAGTTTCCCAAACCATACTCAATGTATTAGTACTGGCGCACAAGCCATTCCAACATCTCTTAATAGACCCACCTGTAACTGTCACTCTTGCGGACAATACGCAGCAAATGATTTTGGGAATCAGTCGTCCAAACAACCTAGTTTTGAAGGAATCTGTATTAGCATCCTATATTTCCCTTCTTGAGCCTAACAACTACCATCTCTAGAGAAACTGGGATGAAGTCAGGAACAATTCCTTGAGCAATCCCGCTTGCCGGAGATTCGTGTTCTATGGTAAACACAGAAACTGTGTGCTCGCCCTGTATGAAGCTACGTGCTTTGTTCACACACTTGGAGCTCTGAACCACTCTTCAAGGAAATACTGAAGACGTTACTCATTGACAGAGGCAGAGACGTGGAAGGTGCTTGAAAAGCTAGCAAGAGCATTGAAAATTTGAAGTACTTGCTCATTTTTACAATACCTTCCACACAGCAATCTGTCTTGGCACTAGTCAGTTTTGTGGCCTCTTGTTCTACTATGGCTAACAGAGCTAAGCCACTGCACACTGAATATAACACACAACACCCTTTTTGATGGCAAGAATGAAGAAGCACACAGGAAAAAGAAGCTTCAGCTTGTGTATTTTAAGTGTCTGTCCCTGCACGTGACAGAATGTTGTCTGAAATATCTCCATTCTGAGGCCACTCACAGATATTACAAACACTTTTATTTTTCCAGCTGTAACATCATCACAGCACCAGCCAACTAACTGCATATTAGCTCATCAGCCTCAAGCCCCTCATATCACCACAAATGATTTCTGAACAGGGTTTCTGAATTTCTAGCTCTTTAGCCCTGACATTCCTCCTTATCCGCTATCTGCTTGCCACAGTTATGAACGCTACTACTTTATCACAGCAGGAAATTTATGTTACTGTATTGTCTACAAACTCAGAATTATCAAAAAGACGATGAATTTTACAGTGATTAGAAACCCACAAGCTGCCATAACAGCTCAATATTATCAAAATTTCAGAACCAGCGTGTACAACCCTACATGCACAATAGGAAAGCAAGCGGCACACAGCAGATGACACTGGGAGCGGCAACTGCTCCTGCTACATAGCTCTGAAGAAAGCACTTTTATATCTGAAGTATTTCAAGAGCGGTGACCTCACTGCTCCCACATTTGTATCTTTCAGGAAAGAGCAAGTACCTTGCTTTATTCTTCAATTTGTGTTGAGATGGTGTAAACAGAGCCATCTGCTCCGAGCAGACATTCCTCGAAGATACTAGCCTTAACCACTTTAGAGCCTGACATAGCCAAGCCTCACAGAAGAAACCGTCTCTGCACGCATCTTCTCATCTGCAGCACCTTTAGTTTAGCCCCAATGACAGGGAGAAAATTGCAGCAGACTATATCCTCCATCGAGCTATCGGTTTTAAACCCATGACAAGAATATTTTGTTCTGTTTTTCTATGCTACAGTCCCCCTCTTTCACTCCTAAAGAAGTCAGCATACTAACTAAATACAAAGAGCACTACAACTAGAAACAATGCCCCAAAAGGGAAAATTCCCTGGTTAATAATAATTTAATGCTCTGGCCAAACGGATTTTAAAAACGAAGTGTTCTGTCATGTTGATTTCATGCAATCTTCTCAGCCGAAACTGCTGGAGAGACTGTTCAGATATTTATTTATAAGAAAATGCTGCAAAATGTTGAGTAACATCTGTTTGTAATGTATTGTTCAGATTACTACACTTCTAATCAGGTTTGCATCTTGTTGGAGACAATTGTTCTTCGCTCAAGTGCAAGCCAGGTGGAACATCTTTAATCGCATAAGAAGATCACAATCTTCAAGGAAATTTTGTGTTCTGATGTTCTTTTTCGAGACATCCGATTATAAGAGGATGAATTCCCTCTAACAACTGCAGTAATTACATGCCTTCTGCTGGTTCTTCATTTTAGGGTATTGCGGGGGTGGCGAAAGAGTGGGGCATAAGGGCTTTAAGCTTTCTTTGAATTGGTAACATACTGACACCATCATTTCAGAACAATTTGCCACATGTCAGGCCCAAGGATTACCGGCATGCTGCAACTAAATCTGCACTATTTCTTTGACAACAGCCAAAACAGCAGCTGCTGAATATTGTAAAGGATTTACACTGCTTACCACCTTGGTTTTCAAGAACACAAAAGAAAGGGAGAACAAAACACTTCTGCCCGGCATCTATTGCTTCGATGTTCTTTCAAATAATTAGTCTACAGGTTGAAGCGCGTTACTAAAAAAAAAAAAAAAAAAAAAGTGAAAGGGGACCGTGATTGCTCTAAGATTTTTTTTGGGGGAAAAAAAAAATCACTGTATCACTTCGTGGAGCAAAAAGCACACAGCCCACACATGTCATTTATTCTTGTGATGTGTGAATAAGTTCAAGTTGCTGTGTAAGTGTTATCTAGAAAAGCTGAAGTCTAAATATTATCTTGATACAGGGAAAGATTCTGACTCTGCATTCAGCAAGTAGTATGCATACCTGAAACCGCAGCCAAGAAGAGGTTGTGAAGTAACATAAGCAGTAGTTTCAGTGAGTACAAATATTGATAGGAACTTATTTTAATTGTCAATTTACCTAATTCTGAAACACTGTAGAACAGCCATATCAAGCTGCAGGTGTGGGCATCCTTTAACAAACAATTCTAGAACATCAATTCCCTAAGAGACACGGACTGAGGGCATGAGCTGTTTTAGTGTTGTAGAGGAAGCTGGCTCAAGTCTTTTTGTTACTGCTGTTCTCATGGTTTGTAATTTCTTGTTAAATTATAGTGAGTCGTGTTTCATTTAAAGCTCCAGACTGCACAGTAGTCCAAGGGCTCCAAAGCCACGATATGGAAACTTGCAGTGGTTCAAAGCCTTGTTAGAAGCAATATACCAAAAAGTAATCAAACAAATAGTCGTCACCCACATTTCTTCATCCCAGAAGAACACACTTTTCTGCTATAACACAGTGAATGCTAATAATCAGCTACTGCAGCAGAGTCCTCTCAGGGGCATATTGTGTCCACGTCTCCAGACGATTTCCATTGTGCTGCTATCGGGCAAGCAGGTGGCTGGTTTTCTGCCAGGTCCACACAGCTGTGACTAGAGAGTTTCATACCCCACCACAAAATTGTTCTTATTCCAAGACAGACACCTACAATGACCATTTAAAGACACTACCATGTCTTCGAGTGCAGGAAGTCTAGAAGTCAAAAGGAAGCCGCTACAGAACTAAACTTGGTTTTAGCACCAGTCTCTGCACACAGTGAACACACATGCAGTGACTGGGAAGGGGTTACCTATGTATATCAGAAGAAACAACAGTGACTTGTTCAAGAAGAACCACATCTACAGTACAGAACATGAGCTTTACAAAATTCAGTAGAACAGTTAAATGGATGACCTGAATTAGAGCCATATCCCACTAAGACAAGCCAGGAGACAGCTCACTGAGATTCTGCACAGGAACAAAACGCCTAGCAGACAGCTTCAGGTCAGCACTTGCCAGAAAATTCCAGTCAAGGTTTTCCAACATCTCCACTTCTCACACAGTCAATCTGCATCATTTTGAGAGTTACCTCAAATCTCTTAGTACTTCTCTGAATTCCAGTATTAAGCTGATGGAAGCAAAAGGCTATCTAGCCCAGTTTAATCCCAGAACCAATTAGTGTAATCAAACATAAGATGGCAAAAGGCCACTGAGTACAACTCAACAGCAAACTGTAGTATATTAATGACATTTCCTTCTTACAATTTGAAGATAGCAGAAAATGTGTCTCTCATGAGTTTCTGAAACACTCAACTTGATGATAACAAAGGATGTTACAACACCAGCCGGTTAACACACACTTGAATCAAGAGCTTCCATTCCAAAACGTTGACTGCAGGAACCAATTCTTCCACTGTCACCATCCAGTGTTTCAGGCATTCAAGAACCAGAAGCTGTTCTCCACATGTTAGGTGCCTGTCCTAAAGGCCCCATTACTGGCTGTTCAACTTTGCTTTCTTCTCTCTTTTTCATATCGAGTTTGCAATATTAGTTCTGTTTCTATCAGATTGAGCACTGGAATTTTTTCTCAAGCCAATTTTCTTTTCCAGCCGTCTCAATTTCTAAGCCGCTATTTTCCGCAAACATCTAGGCATAAAATAGCGTGTATAGCAAGTCCACACATAGTGCTTATGAAAACACTTTTAATAGGATATATACACCAAGTGTGAGTAACACTAAGTGCTTGTACAGGTTTTTTCCTATCAACAACAGGAACCCAATAATGTGTTAGTTGATTTCACACAGCTTTTGCCCTCTGCATAGCATGTCAAGTGACATACATGTCATTGCTGGCTCTCCGTTCCCACCTCAGAAGAATAAGCACAGCAGCTCTGTCAGGTAAGCAGCTTTAGTAGATCGAGTTCCAGGTTCTCCTTCCCGGTGATCCTTGCAGCAGCAGCGGCCTGAAATGCACTCAGCTCCACAGGGAAAATCCCAAGGGCTCACAACTCACAGCACTCCATGGTCCTTTCCAGCCATGATTAAAGGTAACAGATCTCAGCCTCTGCATCTCCCTTGCCCTTGCATCACCCTCCTGAACACATGCAAATGTGCCCAATAGCACTTATTTTGCTGGACTACCAGCACCTTATGTTAAGTTGTTAAGTCAAAAGATGATAGATGATCTTCAGCTTCTTGCTGCTATCTCACATCAGATGGCAGGGACTACTTAAGTATTTAGTCAAGTGCTTTCAGCAGAGAACCCTTAAGGCTCCGAAACAGACAAAATACTCCAGGTGACTCTACTCAACAACAGTCCATATACAACAACATTTACGAACCTGAGACCTATGTCACACNAGCAGAAAAAGGTTGCTAATACAGTAGAACACATCTTCAATAGGAACTGTCATTTTGTAAGAAAGTAAAATTTTCTCTTTTTATTTAAGTATTCTGTATTCATAACATTAACATTGCATCTCATAACTGAGTCAAAATTCAGTAGTCAGAAACCTGGGTGAATAGTGATAACGCACTCCGTATTTGCGCTGTAGGTACATTACAATAAGGAAGTGAAACTTCTGCTCTAACTAGATGATGACAGTCTCTCACCCAAACGCTGCAATTGCGCTGAAGGTATTAAACTTCAGTTCCACTTTCTGTTCAGTCATCTTCCCTTTGATGCCCTGAGTAAGGTACGCATGCGGTTTACTTATCTGTTAAATCTTTTACAATCACAAGGAACAAACCAGAAAGAATATATTATACAGAAATGTTAAGTACAAGAAGAAATCCAAATATTAGGGACAACTGTCAAGTTTGTCCTAAAAAGCCATCAACTAGAAATAACATATGTCTAAGTCAACACCATTCTACTTCTCTTAGTTGTCTTACAACACCTCATTTCAAGACATTTCCAAGAATAATTCCATAGGGAAAACAAACCAGCTTTTAAAAGACATATCTTCAGATTTAAAGATTTATCTTATCAGATTTGTTTGCTAAGTGTAATTCACTGTTGACACAGAATTAAAAATACCTTACTTGAAATCAAGCCAGTATGTACACTTGTTTAAATTCCAGTTTCGAGTCGGTAGAAGAGATATGGGGTTTTTTTCCAATGGAACAGGTAACAGTTCACAGCCAACTCAACATTTCTCAAGCAGTCTGGTTTTTCAGCCGTGACTGAACTTGATTTTTTTTCTTAAGAGAAGGCATCTCCCCTTGTTTTTTAGTATGTCAAGGATTAAAGCTTGGATTCAAAGTAACAAAAATGAAACATACAACATAATATAGCCAGGCCGTTCATTACAATCTAAGCTTCATTATAACTATCTGAAAAAAAGCAATGAGCAAATACATTTTCAATACCTAAGGTGAGGAAAGAAAAAAACCATCCCTAGACACATGGTTATGAATACTCAAGACAGGAGACTAAGCACCTGACAGTCACCATCTCAGATCAAGTATAACTATTACTGTTGGTTTTGCATGTGAATTTAGGCTCACCTATAAAACAAAGCAACCTCTTTAATGAAGACTCTAGGGTAAACCCTTCCAAACTGCCACCTATAGACTGCACCTATAGACCAAACAGTTCTTCACTTTTGAACGTGAATTGCTTTCACATAGTCTTGAACTACTGAATATTAACAAGATGACACAAGGTGAACTTGTCCCTCCTGAATGAGCAGAACGCAAAAGGAATCTAAGAACGCAGTAATAGAACAAGCAGAAGTAATTCAAGTCTTTCTAACAACAGGAGGGGATACAGATGCAGAGGTGTTTTTACAAATTGCCTTGCAGAATACAACAGCGTTATCCTGGTCGCTCTTCACCACGTATAGTACAGGAGCACTCGGGAGCATTAAGCAGCCCTAGTAGATGACCTTCAGGAACGCAAGATGAAAGCGAAAAGAAACACGGATGCTAACTTAGGTTGACCCCAAGTGATTTATTTTAAGGCATGTTATCTGAGCTTTTGAACTTATATAAGAATAGTTTTTAAACATCGTATTAAGACACCTTTATCACACAAGCGCTCTCAACAAAACTTAGGTAAGCTCCTAAATGGCTCCGTTAGTAATTGAAGCTGTCTTTACCATTTAACTGTCATGTAGGCTTTACTTTGCCACAGGTACCAAAAAAATTATTAAAGTGCTGATCAAGCAAGTGTTAAAACTGGCGATTAAGTTGCAGGACAATGCAGTTTCACTTTCACAGTCAATGTTCATATACAAAGTTATTTTTACTTCCATCCGAGGTAAAAATAGCCAAAGCTGAACCAAAACACAATAATGAATCCCCCCGCTCCCCTCCAAATGTACAGATAATTTAAGACATTTGTTTGTTTTGACTCTGTTTGCAATGAAACTATGCATTGAATGCAGCAGAAGCTTACAGTCTTAAGTTGGCTGGAGAACTGAACTAAAGAAACAGCCTGAGTTGGAAGCACACTACAGGGAAGTAACAAGATTTGGTCTTAGCAAGTAATTTGCCTTTCGCAAAAGCACTTCTGGTTCTGCACAAGCGATTCACACTGCACTGGTCCAACGTAATTGCACTGCAAAGACCACATAGTCCGTGCGCTGTACAAGTACCAGGAATTGGAATGCACAAGTATTTTTTAACTGGAGGTAATCAACGTATTAAAAAACTCTCTTCAACCCATCTGCTGTCATGAGGCAGCAGAGACCTTTGTCATTCTTTGGTCATTGAACCGGATGTACATACGCCAATAGACACATACATACATAGAGATATATATGTACGTATGTATACATATACATATATGAGGTAGTGATGTTACAGATGTAACTTGCCTGGGTGAGAAATGAAAGGAACAGAACCAAAGGGATCTTCAGGAGGATTTTTCTGTGGAGCAGAATGTGGCTCCACATTCTTATCTGAAGATGCTCTCCTGTCCACCAGCCTGTCTGTAAAAAACAAAACGAAACAGAACAAAAAATAAAATAAAATAAAATAAAAATGGCAGGTCTTACGCCTACGCAAAGGTATCTGCTGTACCCGGTGAGGGAGGAATATACTCTCGATTAGGGGTTTTTCAATGTTTTGAAGATATCCTACATATTGAATTCATACTTCTTGGTCATTCAGGAAAATTCACCTGCACAAACTTATTGTTAATCCCCCTGTACCACCAAAAGCAGCACGTATTTGGTAACGGAATGCTTTAAATGAGGATCTCTCTTACAGCAGCAGCCTATGCACTCTGTAACAGAAATTACTAGTCCTCTGTGCTCTTGATGTTTTGAAGTCAGAATCACTATGCTTATCTAAAACACAAAATCACTCGTTTTATCCAAGTTTTGGCCAGCCTTTGCCACAAAAGAGTAAATTTGACCATCACAGCAGAATAGCTGGGAGTACTTTTTATTAAATGTGTAACATCTGTTAGCAATTAAAATCCATTTGACTGTGATATAATATAGAGCAATGTAGCATCTGTTTTGTATGGTCTTCAAACCTTAGGAGACTGGGTTTGGTGGGGTTTTGTTTTGGTTTTTTTCCCCAAAGAGACAAACAAGATGTTTTTAACACAGTCCAAAATTCAAAGCACTAGGAATGGTAAATACAACTTTGTCTGAACTCTTATTCTAACATTGCTGGCAACTTAAGATCCAGACCATCCAGCCCAGCCACCACACTGCAACTCAGGAGGGTCCAGCAAGGCCCATCAGCCACTTAACACCACTGTGACAAGGTGTTCCACCTTCAGCTAACATCCTACACCCTCTATGCAGAAGACACAGCATTTTGCTTTCCCCCCTTTTTCACAGCAAGTAGCTGCTCTTCCGAACAATTTACAGTACAACCTTCTCGACAATTTGCCACTGTAGAGATGCAGCTGAACGGTGTCCTAATTACATATCAAGCTACCCGCACATTTTCTATTCAGTCCTTCAATACAGCAACCAAGAGGCTTTACTAAGACAACCACCAGGGACTAGACAGCAAGCTAATCTGCTTCAGACAGACGCATATTAAGCCTGTGTACAAAGCCCAAGAGTTTTCAAATTACATGCCAGTTTTCACAGACAAGTGTTCTGTTCGTATTCAAGTGTCCATAACGTGAATTGTCTTACTCTTACCTACCGTTAGACTCTCCAAAGATACACATGGGAGTTGTTCCATTACAGACAACCCCTCTGAAAATATAATCCCAACTGGGGGCTCCTAGTGCAGGAGATGAAGTAGTTGCTCCCACCTCAACACACACATACTGAAACAGGCAGAGACTGACCGACCCAAACAAAATTATCCTACAGTGACAGAGCCATGCAGAAGAGAATACTAGCAGAGATGCACAAAAGACTAGCAACTGTATGTTTTATACTATCAGCTTTGAGCCTTGAAGACAAACAACTGCTGAGCATCACATCCAACAGCAGTACTTATTCCCAGTTCTCAACAGTCATATCCACATTGCTTTCTCTCCTCAGGGAGGAAGGGTTTGGTTTGGGGTTTTGCNACAAATGCAGACTGAGTGAGGGATGCTTTTGTTCTATTATCCCTAGTGTCTTGCCTCCAGAGTAAAACCAGTTGACTGCTGCACAGTTTGCAGGCAACCAAACTTTAGAGTAACGTTTAAGGGTGCAACAACTTGAACTACCCTTTGGCAACTCCCTACAAATGCTGGCATGCAAGACTATGCAAGTTCAAGCCCCCAGATGATGATCAGATCTCCCAACTTCAGCAGCAGGGCTAGCGGAGAACAAAATGGATTGCAATGCTAACCACACAAGAAAAACTAGGTAAAGTGAGCAAATAGAAGGTTTCAACTTCTCCATGGCACCTAGGCTCATACATAGTGGGATACATCTCCCTGGAAAATAAAGTTTACATTTTGTCAGTTGACCAAATCTAAGACTATCGGAAAAGGACGAGCTATTTTTCCAGTCTTCTGAGGCACAGGTGTCATTTGTCCACCTCATAACAAGATCCACTTCTCTTTATCAGAGAGTGTTTGAGAGAAAAGAAACAGTGATGGTTTCTTCAACTTCACACAAGCAGAAGTAGATTCAGTGGGACTATCAGTATTAGACTTTATTGTGCTTCAGATGCAACTTCCTTAAAAAAAAGGTCCAAGTTTGTTTCCCCTCAGTGAATTACCATACGAATGCAGCCCTGACTGCTGTAAAAGACACCACCATGGACCACGTGGCACAGCGGACCCTTCCATAGAGAAGTGCAGTTATTTAAAACCACAAACAAGGAATCCGGCTGTTTCCATTCAGGTGACAGGCCCAAGATGGCTCATGCAACGGCTCTCTCGGGACTTTCTGAAGCACGAGAAGCACTCGTGCACAAGGAAAGCCTGCTAAGAACCACAGCTCTTTCCTGCACAGATGGCCTAGGTAGTTCTTTCATACTGTACATACCACAAAGGAGACCGGCACAGAGCTTTGTAGGCTTGGCACCCACAGGTGTGTCTCTTAAAGCAGCAAGATGACTCCGGGTCTAAGGAGAATCTTTGTGCAATTCAGTGTGAAGGCTGGTGTTGCTATTTTTTTCCTGGTGAGAAAGACAACTCATTTCCTTGGCTCCCTATTCTGCAGAGATTATTAAGTGGTTACAGGAGCTCTTTGTAAGAAATCCATTTCTTCACAACATTGTCAGAATCTCAGCATCACGGGGTTGCTTCTGGGCCATCGTTAATACCGATGATGATAACGACGACGAAAGAGCGTACAGAAGAAACAGGAACTCCACCCTGTAACTCCCTATCAAAGTTCTCCACAAAAGGTGCTCAGTTCAGAAATCTTCATTCAATTGCACATTACATTTTACTGCAACGGTCATCTTTTTACTACAAAAACTTTCACGAAGTGCAAGCAACGTATTCTGTTCTATGAAGTACCTCCCTTTTTAAGGGAAAAGTGATTACTCATCACAGCAATACACCCATCACTACACGCACTATGACATTAAGCTACTAAATGCGTGAAATTGAATGGTAACATTAGCCTGACGAATTATGATGGCATCTTGATCCTCTAACAAAGGCTGTGTATATTTAATTACTCATGTATTACTGTCATGAACACAACAGCTTTAAAAGTATTTGGCAGTTTTAAAAATATCTCTAATTTAAGTGTAAAGTATCAGCTCAACAATACAAACCAGGCTTTCGGAAGTGGAAAGAAACGACTGATGTTTTGAATGGTACTCTGCAGCACCTAACATCGCAAAAAGAGAAACTTACGTAACACTGTACATGAGTTATAAAGTACGGGACAGCAATCGGGTTTAGTAAGAGAAAATATAACAATTTATCAAACCTGTGTCTTCAATTCTCCTTCCTCTAGATGGCAAAACGATTCACAGTAAACTCAAAAATGGAGCAAAAAAAAAAAAAAATCACTTAGTAAACAGCAGTTTTCTCTCGTAAGAGATAACCTACATGTAAAGAGAATTAAGCTGATGCTTAAGACGTATCTGAGGAAATTCCAGGAAGTATTATACAGTTAAAGACAATTTTATGGGAATAAGCCTTAATTGTACAATAAACCTCCCAATTTCTCATTAATGCACCTAAGTCAGAGAAAGTATCAGTAGACAAAATTATGTAGAAATATTTCTGCTTTGACTGCAGTAAAAGCATCAACACTGCAAGGTAAGTTCCTATTATCTTTCGCACAACATCCTCGATACCCAAAAATGATGTTACAAGGTCTTTGAAGTCTTTGATGTACGTATCTATGTGTATACACAAAAACACATACACTGAGATTAAAACTAGCTATGCTCCCCCCTCCACTGGACCTCTAACAGAAATCAAGCCAAAAGGCCTAAGAAAAGCAGTAACTGCATCTCATGTTATGTATAAACAAGCCTGCCATCTAGTGTACTATTGCTCAAGAGAAATTTTTTTTTATTTTTAATTTTCTGTTTTCTGTATGCAAGTGCCTAAAAACCCTAAAGCTGGTTATTACAAAGCAAAACTATGCTGTTACATTTACGTTTCTGATACAGCATATGAAGTTTATAATCACGTCCAGCTCTTCTGTGCATTGAATTATCTTTCCTAAGAGGTGAGCCAAAAACACTCCTAAGTAGATTTAGTCTTGAAAAACTTCAGACTGTTTTCACACATATAGTACGAAAACTGGATAATGGAATTATTGTAGCAGTTAACTGTTCTTTCTGCTGGAGATTTACAGACAGCAGTGAGCAGCATTCAGCTCCAGGTTATTCTAGCCTTAACTAAGTCTACGTGTTTCCACGCAATTCAGCGTTTTCACCAAAAGGGCTGTCCAGCATTGGAACAGGCTGCCCGGGGGAGTGGTAGAGTCACCATCCCCGGAGATACTTATAAGACTTCTAGACGTGGCACTTACAGACATGGGGTAGCGGTGGACTTGGTAGCGACAGGTTAATGGTTGGCCTCGATCTTAAGGGTCTTTCATAACCTAAATGATTCTACGATTTTCTGTTTCCCCCAGCTTACTATAACCAGCCTATTGAGCTACTCCAGGCAAGTGTATTTCTTCTATAGCGTTTTCCAGCTTTTTTGTAAAGCCACTTGAAATATGTCCTTGGTTAATATCTTCTTCTATATTTACATTTCTTCAAACATGGTTTAACCAAATCAACCTCATAAAACTTACCATAACTGCAGTCAGCAGTCCAACAGTCAGTTAAAGATTCTGGAAATGGGTCATGTTATGCTGACCTTTTGGTTCAAGTGAACCTTTTCTCCAGATTCAAGAGTGTGTTATTTCAAAAGACTTCTAAGGCTTCATTTGGAAGCAGCATGCCTGAAGATATTCAACTCTACTACTACATAATTTCAAATTCTAAACTTGGATTCAGAAAGGATGCTTACTTTTCCGCTGGTACATTATCCATTTTCCCTAGCTAGCAGTAAGTCATTTGACTGTAAAATGTATGCAGGCTACATCCACATCTCAAAAAAGAGGAGTCTTATTTGATCAACACAGGATTCAAGTGAAAACAATCAACTAGAGATTCACGAAAAAAATGAAACAGTCACTTTCCTTAAGGATTAACAAGTAACACACACATCTTGTTCACCTACGTTTAAGGACACAAGAATCCAGAAGAAAAACACTCAACTGAAAGCATAGGGTTGGGGGGTAGGGGGGTGGTGGTTTTGGTTGGTGGTTTTTTTTTGTTTGTTTTTTTCTTTTTCCAATTACTTGCTATTCTTCTTTACTACATTTTTAATTGCAAGGAACTTGCTGATACTCAGCCAAGTACATACAATCTGTTTTTTGACATTGTCACATCTTACAAGTCTCACTAATAAATCTGGTCTTGACAAAACCAGTTTTAGGAAGAGCATCTAACGAGCATGTGTTAAGCAATTAGGAAAAGGAAGTAATTCCAAGTAAAAACCATTGAGATAACTGACTTGAAGAGGAAGAAGTTTATTCAACTATCACCATATCAGAACAGTAAAGCAGCCCTTACATGTAGCCACTCATCAAAAAGGACATTACAGAACATTAACATAATGTAATAGATCAGTTTTCTTTCAGGCATTTTCAAAGGACATATCAGACCCGCAGAATCTTCTGCTCTTGTGTGCAAGAAAAAAGCTGGAAAGGAATAAAGCAAGCAGCCAAACTTCTCTTCCTGTCGGACAACATACCTCTGCTGTTCAGACCTTCTTGACAATCAAGGTGACACAAGCAGTATTTAAGAGCTAAGATATTACCATTTCTGCAGTATTTGAGCCAGCAACTACCAATTTTAGACACTGAGTTCCTATTGCACACATTTTCAAGAACGGAAAGGAAAAAAGACAGGCCCAACTGTGCCCTCAAATGCTCAGAAAGAATTTTCTGTACACAGACTGCATGGCCCTTCCACAAGACAGGTGTTGGAACTGCTGAGCAACTACAGAGCCCTTATTTACTGTGAAGAAAAATAAGCCTTCAAGCGTCCCTTACTTGATCTTAGCAGGTCAAATTCTCTGTCCAGCAGCTCCTCCTCTGTCAACTTGGAAAAATTGTCCTCTCCAAATGGGTTCCAGCCTGACATATCAGGTGGGTTATTGATGCTCTGCTTTGGGTAACTGGCAATTGCTTCAGCATCAGGAATACCTGACCTGTAAAGTCAGTTCATGGAAGCAAATAAAGAGAAACATTACTGGATTGTATATCAGGGTGAAAATCTATGACATGCTTCATTAAGCCAAAATACTACATACAATAACACACATGCATTAACAGCTTATCCCAAAAGCATCTGAAAGCTAACGTAAGGGAAAGTGGATCACTTGAAATACACGGTTTGATTGCATCATTTCCGTATGCAGTCCTTGGACTTTTATTTTTCTATTTATTAATTGTAGCCAAAGCACAGAATCCTTCATTAAGGTGACAGGCAACGCCAAAAAACTGTATTTGTTATTGCCATATTGCCATAGGAGACTGCCTCGTTTTCCTCAAAAAAATAAAGCCTACTAAATACGTTTGAATTTCTCATCAAGTTCCTTTAATTTTCAAATTATTTTTTCTTGGCAGACACATTAAGTGTCTTTGAGTCCTACATCGATCCAACGGATACAATTAACTTAACCAGCTGACATCACAGCTTCTGCTTTTATTAGTCTTACCTACACAGATAAGGAAACCTTTGACCAGATGCATTTTTCCTTTCATGCACATTCTAGCAAACTACGCCTACCGCTTCTCTGTTTGCGTGAAGCGGGCTAGAAAAGGAGCAATCAGCATGTTACTGCATGCTAACTGGTTGTCTCTCTATGCCTAGCCAGGCTCTGGAGGCCACACCCGCAGCCCAGGTCAACGTGGAACCGTCTCTCCAAGACAAGAGGAAGGAAAGGGGGCTTCTTCCTGTCAGCTGGGGTGCTGCCATCCCACAAGACTACTGGCTCTTTCTACTGAGAGAAGGACAACACGCAATAGAATGCAACGCATTTATTACGTCAAGGGAAAAGAAACTCATCGCCCCTTCCTTGAATACAAGAAGTTATATTTTTTGTTTACAAGATCAATCTTATGCATTGCAAACCACTGCTAACTCACAGTCATTGACCTGAGGCTAAACAGCAGGAGCAAAATCTTCAGCGAAACACAGAGAAGAGAAGCTGGAAATCTAAGTATTTACTTCCAGACTGGAATGATTCCTTTCAGAAATTTTTTGTGACAAACGTACTCTACCAATAGACTTGACCAAAGTACAGCTGGTAAGTCTCAGATATGGGCACAGAAGTGCAGGGCAAGACTCTCTGCTGGGGATAAGACTGCCTAACTGGCGAGATGAAGCCAAACTGGTCGCAGTGAGATATGATCAATCCAGCCTACAGCAGGAAAATATTTTGCCTTTTACTCTTTCAACACACTGTAACCTAGAAGAGGCTAAGAATGACAGCAGCACCCGAAACATGTAAGCCACGCTAACTGAAAGCCTGCGTCATGACCGACTGCACTGAAGACTGCAGCGTTCCCACAATTGCAAAGGACTTCTCTTGCAATACAGTACACTAGGAACCTATATAAATTTATAACCTAGTTCATAACATTAGTGAAACTGCACAAATCTGTGATTTTTTACTCTTTATATCAGAAAAGGAAGGGTTTCTTATTCCACAGAGTGTTTTTTGTAAGAATTCGTGGGAAAGTCATTATTTATTATATTTTATTAAGCAAGGGTAAGTCCACAGGTCCCTGCAAAGGGACCATATCACTGATGAGGTGTACTCCATCATGTAACATAAGTCAGACCTCTGATCAACAGACACAAGAGTTAGAAGCCCTAGCAAATAAATGCCAACTATAAAGCCTCTCTTAAGAGAGTGTTTCAGATGACTTTCACGCGCCTATAACCTAAGTCAACACAGGCTACTGACCATCCTAAGCAAAGTGGTTAGCAGTCAGTTCCTGGAATAAGTCCATGAACAAGAAAAAAAGTGGAACACGGGTTCTTTAAGAAGTTGTACCAGGCTCATCTGTTAACAACTTAAGTGTCCCACTTTGCTCCCAAAATATCCTTTACCACTAAACAGCAACTACCCAACTGCTTTAAGTAACACCTTACTCTTGAAGCAAGTGATTTCTGACGAAAGGATTCAGCAGTGCTCATCACAATTAGCAATGTAAGCAGTAAGTAACCCTTGGCTACATCTATGTCAGAATACTTGCCTGCTTGCAGGGTAAGGAGAATTTGCCACTGTTCCAGCATGCACTGGAAGTGACCCAGGGTAGGAGATTAAGGCTGGTGAGAAGTCTTGTGGAGAAGTGATATATTCAGGAGACTGCGCCTGTTGTGACCGCTGCTGCTGCTGAGCAAGCATCTGCTGCTGTAGGAGAGCCTGCTGATATTGCTGCACCTAAGAAAGATAATGACCACGTTACTAAAATTCAAATGGCCCAGAGTGAATCTCTTCTGCTAAGTAACAGTACTGGCCTTGCAGCCAAATGCACTAACCACCACCACCACACTCCAGAAAAGCTTGGTAGCTTCAGCAGAAGCCAGACCTGTCCATTATACAGGTGAAAACAAACTGCCCTAGCAGGTCAGTGATACTTTTTTTTTTTCTCTTCCAACACATCACCACTTAGTTTTTTGTAATTATTGCAACCTAAATATATGCTACTGCAGCCCTAAGAAGTTAGTTTTCATCATACCCTATTCTTACATATTAATAATGAAAATTTCCAGACAGTTTCTCCTGACTTTTGAAAAACAGATTATGGCAGTTGGCTTCCTTGTTTTTTCAAGTAGGAATTTGATACCACCATGTCTTCTATCACTTTGTAGCATAACATACATTTGTTGCTGTGGTCACTACTGGAAACCTTAAGCACTGAGTATGTTTCAAATCAGTATATACCTACTTAAGTTTAGGATACATCCCATCCAATTAATACAGAAGTGCAACTCCAGATAAGCTTTCCCAACCAAGTTTGGATTAACTTTTTTTTCCCAACTGAGTATCATTTTAGATGCTGAACTTGACACTAGTTACTGCATCCACAGCTCATTACAACTACTCACAAACTTCTCTTACTGCATCTTCAAAACAGACTTACAAACACAGCACATATTTTAAGATTGTACCATCTACCTTCCATTCTTGACATACCATAGCAGGATACTGAGATTGGGAAGGTTGCTGCTGGTACACACACTGCATCAACAGCTGCTGTTGGACCATCTGCTGGTGCATTGCTTGTTGATACTAGAGTTCAAAAGAAGAAAATACCTTTAAAAAGTCATGATCCCCGCTTTAGAAACATCCAGATATTTAGAAGAAGCATTAATTAAAATCTCTTCTGTGACTCAACAGCATTTTTCAGTAAAGACATCACATAACCAATAATCAGCTTGCAATTCAGTCACTGCATTTTAATAACTCTGTGTTTGGAAGCTTTTCCATTTTTTTCCCCCCCAATTAATACCAGCCTGTTTAACAAAAAATTCGAGGACATTCAGCACTGCCTTTTCTAAGGCGGGCCAATTAACATCCCAACTTTTGCAATTTTCACCAGTGCTGAGCTCCTTTGGAAAATAAATCAGCTGTGCTTTAGAGAATAACGCGTCTCAACAGGGGGAAAAGAAGATGAATAGCAGTAGGTGTCTCAGGATCTGAAAGTTCTCATCTGACCTAGCCACTCTTCTGTTATGTTTACAGTGATTTATAACTACGCAACATAAGCAATTATACTTGATGGTATGCAAGCTGGACAGTGTTAGAATGTGTGTTATCCACGAAAAATCTGGGTGGACAGAACAACTACAAAACAGAAGCTCTCCACTGACCAAGAAAAACTGAAAGCAGCAAAACCTGCAAAAATCCTGCTCAGATGCTGTATGGACAACCATCTACTGCAAGCATAGCATCGTCACCTAGATAATTCCTAACATTTATCTCAAGCACATTTACACATACACAAAACCTTTATTTGGGCCACGCGGTGGTGATTCAAAGCAAGCTGGGATTCAGGGTCAAAGTATAAACAAGACAGCACAAAGAAAACAGCTTTCTAGGATAAGCATTAGAGTGTCTATGAAGAGACAAATCAGAGATAAAAAGGAAGCAGAGGAGGCGTGATCCCTTTCTCTCTCCTAGCACAAAAAAACCCCAGGCAGCAACAGCAGAAATGTTTAACTAGCACATGATTGCAAGTATTACTAACAAGCATAACACGTGTCTCTTAGAGACTTCTCTAACTGATTTGACTTGTACCTGCTGAATATAAGCATCCTGAATCGTAGGTTGCTGCTGCTGGTGATGTAAATGGTGTAGCTGCTGTAGTCTCCAGTCCCCCTGCTGCAGCTGCTGGAGAACTCTGTTCTGCTGCGGGGGGTGCTGGTTGGTCCCTTGGGACTGTAAGATTTGTTGTCCATTCCCTGGTCGCGTGGCTCCTGTGATATTCAGACAATACTATCAACATACTAATCTCTAAAGTTTTGCTAGAGAGCTCCCTGGCAGCTAACCTCTTTATTTAACACTTCAAGGTGAAACAGTTTAGAAACCTCCCTTCCCAGTCTGACAACTAGTACAGCTGGTAGATACTAAGTTCACTTCTCCAAAAATATTTCCAGACTTGTCAATGCATGATTTCTACTTAGAAGATGCGGGAAGCTTCCTTTGGTCTCACGACAGAGCAAGCTGGGTTCAAGGCTTCTGATTTACTAACACTTAAGTTGTACCTTCTACTATCTCAAACCCCAACCTCAAAGCATACTTTTTTTTTTTTAAGGGAACTATTGGCTCACTTGTCAAATTCCCTTAAACAAAGCACCTGACTAATTTTGCCATTCAATTGTTTTTGCAGCCTTTTAAGTAAGCAGTTACTAACATAAATCCATCTCTCTTGCATGCTGTATCTATATTCTGAAGTGCCCAGGAATGATCTGTTCCTTATAACAACAGGAAAAGCTTCCCAAGGTGGATGTTATTTGGATCCTGCCTAGTAAAAATTGTTTACACCTGGGACACAAACATTCTCCATGGCCTTTTGATTGAAGGCTCTCCCAATAACATCCCTGAAGCTACTCTTCCTGTACTGTAATAGACACATAACAACACAAAGTGCAACTAGGAAAGTACTCCAGATGTAAACAAAAAGTATTTAAGTGAATACTTATCAGAGCCATAACTCTCTCTGAATGAGACAAAGAAAAACTCACAAAGGATTTATTGAAAACCTGTTTCACTCAATTGAGTCTCCCTCAATTACTCCTCTGTTGCCCCCGCAGTGCAATGTGAAATGCATCAGTCAATCATTAGAGAAGTGCAGTTTTTACATGGTTCCAGCCTACCAATAATACTAACATACTGTTGATCTCAGGAGTTCTTGAGGCACAGGGAAAATATTTTTCCTACTACAATGAAAGCAGTTTGTTACAGAAGAGCTCAGTACTTTTAGTGAATTACTTGAAAGTCGAAACTGAGCATGAACTTCTCTCACAGTCCACAGTGGGAAAATTAGTTCAAAATCAGTGCTAAGCACAATGAAAAAAATACCTTCACTTCTCAACAATTTGCATTTAGTTTTCGTAGCACCTGCTCAAACTTATTACTTGCACATTTACAGTCCTTCGGAAAGTATGAAGATTTGGGTTTTGGCATACAAAAAAAAGCAGGTGAACTTGCATTTTAAATGTTATCCCTACTAGAGCAAGAAGAATAAGAAACACAAAATTCATTCCTCATTTATTTTAATCCACCCTTAGACTTTTTTAAGTTACCTTTTTGCCCACGATTACCTAAATCACCAGGAACTTGTACTTTGACTGGAGTTGCTGAGCTCTGGATCGTCAGCACACTAGAAGTGGCAGTGCTTGAATTGGCCTTTGGTCTTTGTCGTGGTGCAATTGAGGTTTCTGTTGGTCCAACAGTATCTGTTATTCTGAAATGGCAAGTTTTCCATAGAAGAGACTTAATTAAAAGACTGTTTCTCCTTCAAAGTAAACACAATATATCTCTTAATAGCTCAATTACGTCTTAACCATGTGCTGCTTTACTTCTGAACTGGATTTTAATGCCTTAGAATTGGCTTCCTAAAATTCCACTCACCACCCACTGCAGCCATAGGATATACAACTGCTGCAGAACACCAAGGAAGCCATGGCACCAGAAGAAATTCCTCTAAATAAGCTTTGCTCAGTTCACAGCAGTGAGTGAAATTTACGCGCAGCACTTGAGTCAGAAATCCTATGACTAGAGACAGGATTGCTGTTCACACATACAAGAAAGAAGATTTTCCCTCATCTTATCTGTTAAGTCAAGTCATTTATACTTTGTTAGCTATTTAGCCTGTAGCAGTTGTAACACCCATGAACTGCTCAAAATACTTGTGTCTTCCCTGCAGTCCTGCAGAGCTGTATAATAGTCTGCCAGGGTAAAGTTGTTCAAAGTACTTCTGAGCTTTAATCCTGTTATCAGGTTATAGCATACGCATTTTTTTAAAACTGTCCAACTCCTTAAAAAGCTCTAATTCACCATCTGAGGTCCAGTACCTAACACCTCATATTAGTTCTTACCGTATTATATCAAGACACCATCTGCCTTAACCTGCTATAACTTAGGGCCATCAGGAAAACACTGTTTAGGAAGAACTATGAATCTGCCTACTGTCGTCTAGCAGCTTTAGTTGGGAGTTTTAAACATTATTCCACAGACACTCTATGCCTGCCCTCTGCTGCACGTTACCAACTGACAGCAGAGCCAGCAAAACCAACCACATCCAGACGATGACGTTACCTTAAAAATGGCACAGACTTATCTACATAGCTCAAACATGGCCTAGGTGAGCCCATTCGTTTGCTTCTCATACACAATAGGCTAATGAAGTCAGAGTTGAAATAGAACTGATAATTATAGCTGAATGTAAAAGTACCTAAGTCACACGTTAGTAGATTCAGAACCCAAACAACTTAACACTGAATAAAAGTGTAAAGCGTTCTTCCAGCATTAACATTAAGCATACAGCATATACCACAGCAGAAGTAAAAAGCATGAATAGGAATTCCCGACGTTTCGTTTTATTTCTATGAACAGGTACAAAAAAAGGAATATTTTGGCATTTAAAAAAATCGGAATTTTTTGTAGAACAAAGTCCACTTACCTTCAATCAATCAGATTTGATTTCCACATTTAAATAAAACTCCCAAGAACAGTTTACCTGTACCACATTGTCCTCACCTGCCACTAAAATCTTTTATTTCAAAATTCACTCACCATACTAGGAGAAAATAAAGCAGATCAGAAACAGACTGCTAGCACTTACTTATTCCACCACAAAACAGGCTCTCGGTTTCTCTCCGTGGATTCTCAATAAAACAAAAAAAAGCAATGGAGTGGAATCCACGGAGACCTGAAGCTCAGAATTGCAGTTTCTCTATTCTAATGACCTCTGCTACTAAGATAATTTTTCATTTATTAATAAGCATATGAAAACAGGTTTCAGACAAACACGTAGCTTAACAAAATTAGCAAAAAAAAAAAAAGTAAAGCCACATCTGCTGCTCACCTTGCTTTTATTTGGCTTTTTCTAGCAGCTGCCTCACTAGCTGTCATTGGTTCAGGAAGAGTTGAAGGGACAGGAGAATTCTTGGGAAAAATAAATTTGAATAAATTAAAAAAACGAAATCCTGAAAGAAAAAAATCGTTACATATTGAAGAGGAATACTTGGGTTCAAGTTTTTCATTTTACAAGGCTTCATGCAGAACTCACTCACATGGCTGTAGATTAAGAGTGTTTTAATTTAACAGTATCTCTCTGTTGTCCTATCTGTTGCAAAAGTAAAACAAAAACATTACTGGTCTGACTGTTTTGTCAACCACTTCATTTACGTACTACCAACTAGCAACAATAAAGTAAAACATTTTCTCCAAACGTTTTCTTGTAACTCCAAAAGACAGACACTTGTTTTAGCCTCAAGTTTAAGAACTAGAACAAAGCCTAACCTTTGGATGAAACAACAGTAGTTTTTTAGTCTACTCAGCTCTTCCAGTGCAACACAAGTTCCATAAAACCATGCAGCATCTACGCCTCTATGGCCCTTTAACTTATCCCTATCTCAGTCAAATTCCCGAATGAATTACGTTTCACCTAGAACCGCATTTAACCAAGGAAAATGGCAATTTTGCACGAGGGAGGAGGAAGATTATCTCTAACTAGGCATGCACTACCTCCTTACGTACAATTAAGAATGCAAATGTAAATCTGGTCACAAATAGCAGAGACAGAGTTATCAATTATCAGATACTGCTTCTGAAGGCTACCATCAGCACTGGCATTAGTCAAGAGTCTAGGAAGGAGACAAACCGGCATACTTCTGACTTCCCCTTGAAAAAGTAAGTGGCTGTCAAAGACAGTATACTGCATTCAGCCAACCTCTCTCCTAACCTATAGTGGTGATACTTATAGTGTCACAAAACTTCAAGGGGGGAGGTCAGGGGTGTCCGTGTGCACATTTTTGTGGTGCTTCTCTTTTAAGGCAGACATGGGTGCTAGAGGGGCAAGCACCACCAGAGAAAATCAACAGCAACAGAAACCGGGGCATAGACTACTGCTCTTACTGCTGTTTTCACACTTCAATGGAAAAACACACACACACAAAACAGCTTCACTTTGTAAGAATACTCCAGGCACTTCTACTTTTCTTTGTCTGTCAGGGGGCAAAGGGCCACGTAAGAAGGCCATTCCTATCTGCAGGGGAAAAATAAAAAAACCCAAGAAACGGACATATTCTCAAGTCACCCGAGTGAGGCGATACTACTCCTCCAATGAGTAACATAGTAAATTCCCAAACTACATTATGTCAAGATAAAGTTATATACTTGCTCATATTTCAGGATAAAGTATTTGAGTGAAAGTATAATTCTTGTACCTCCTAACCACACGTGGCAACAGCATAATGCAAAACCATTCAAACCACTTGAAATTCAGCCTTTACCTACAAATGGCAAGTACTTCCAGGTCTTCTGGTTTTTTTTTTTTTTTTTAACCTAAATTTCCAAAAAGCAACACTCCCATTTACTGAGCACTTTCTTCTACAACAATCAATGATAAAGGAATTCAAAGGGATCTCAGCAGGTTCACCCATCTGCCTCTGAAGGCACAGTTTACTATAATTGATATTTTTTCATCAAATTAATTTTGAGATGGATTTTTCCTGATGCCTATCTTGAGAATCTCTTTATAATACTGAACATTATTGATCTTCCCTCAAATCCCACTGCACAGTAATTAGATCTGTGAATGAGATGATCTTTGAGAGAAAGTTCAAACTTTCAAATGAAGTTCAAACTCACATGGAAAGTAAGGGTAGGAACGCAGGCTAACCGAGACGCTATTCTGTTTGCCTTCCCATTCACTGTAGTCCTTCCAGCGGATTAACATAATTGCTAAGGATGACTTGAGAAAAAGGGTTTATCTAGAACAAACATAAATGCCCTTGACACTACAGTTACAGCATTAAACCTTCCATTGTCAACAAGTTTAAGTTCTGTAGTATATTTCATATTAATTCTATTAGACACAAGAGATTAGTAATGGTTAACACCACAAGTCAAGTATTGGTGCAATATAAATATAATTCATGGAGCTACGCCCTCAAAATAAGATATTTTGTTTAGAGAGCTAATTCTGCATGTATGCAATAGTAACTTGAAGCGTACTCTGCACTACGTTTTAAATTTAGGAATAAGGTTTATGAAATTGAAATCATCTTTCTCAGCTGACTTGATAAGACTTTTCTCAATGCTGCCTACAAAATACACTACAATTATGGAAAAAAAATTAAAGACTACTTACATTAATATTAGACACTGGACAATCCTTTTTGGCAAGTTTAAAGGCAAAGTAAGATACTTGAAAGATATCAGGTCTCTGCTCTTGATCAGGTTCAAGCATATACCCTGCAAAAATTGATTGGACCAAGTTACCACTGTTGGATACCAAAAAGCCTGTTGAGACAGCGTGCTACCAGCAAAAAAAAAAAAAAAATTCAGCAGCTCCACCAAATGAGCTCACCCCAGAAAGAGTAATTTTTATTGTTGTTCTGTTATTTGGGCATGGGGGTGAGAGTGGTGGTGTACTTTTTGTCAAGTCAAATAGCTTCTAGGGTTAAATAGAATTGGAGAGGATGTATGCTGTTTGATATTTTGACACTCAGTTGTGAAAAGGGTAGCTAAACTGAAGTCGTAATTAATAACTTCAGAGAGAAACAACATAAAACCAACTCACAGTACTACAATTTTCTAGGGTTAATACAAAATTGAATGTAGATAACAGAAGATTCACAGATCTATCTAACTGCATCAGGCTGAAGTTCTACATAATATTTTGTCTTGCAGGTTTATTTGGCTATGCACTTTTGTATATTAAAAAAAAAAAATGTAGTTCCATGGATAAAAGGACTTTTTTCCTGACAAGACACAAATTAAGGGGTTTGGTGTTTTTCAAGCAAATGAAAGTTACTTCATGTTGTTTACAATATGATACAGAGTACATAATCAGGAAATCTTGCCTAAATAACTGAAGAACCTAAATAAACAGTGAAACAGTTTCTAAACAAGCTAAGCCTCTAAAAATATGTTCAGTTACAAAGAAAATAAACCTATGAGAATTTAAGTTCTCAGTTCTGATAAGAAAGTTGAGCTACATTTCCAAAACCGTTCAGTAGTACAGCCAACGTTAAGCAAGATTTTGTAAAAAATCGAGTCTTTTTTTTTTTTTAGTAATATAATTTTAGACACATCTTACAATTTTACTCAAAGCCATTATTTCATGGCCAATATAGTTGACAGCACATTTTATTGTCAACGGGTTTTACGAAATAAAGCAGATTTAAACTCACTGACAGCACCGTTAAGAGGAAACAGAACACTTACCATGAAGTGACTCCTGCCACTCGATTCTGAAATATTATATTTATGAGGTGGCGAATGTTCAGCTTGTCACCACCCCCCACCGCCCCCGCCTTGTAAAAGAGCTGAGACAAAGCCAGAAGTCCCTAAAATACCTTTTATCACCAACTGCAGCTTTTTTTGGCTTCCATTCCAAATGGAAAGAAGGGAAGTTTACGTTATGAGATTCTTCCCCACCCACATATATTCCATGCCAGTAATGCTCAGCTTGGCACAGCAGTTCATTGAATCTTAATAAATCAGCATTCATACTTTTAAGGAGACAGGATTAAAACCTGTACTCTTCTACAAGTAGCACTGTGAGACAGAGAAAAGTATTTAATGACTTGAAAATTAATCTCATTTTGTCAGTTATTAAGTATTTGCAGAAGGTAAATGCTTACCGTGGTAACTGCTATTTCTCAATTACAAATGTGCACTCAAAAAAGTGGTTTGGATTTGGTATTTCCTATTATATGAAAGCATAAACTATGTGGTCACATTCATAACTTAGAAATAAATTATAAGAGCTCCTATTCAAACTTTCTGAATTTTTCTTATTCTGTCAGTTGCACTCTTTCAAGTTAACCTGCTCAAAGTTGAGAACAGAGACAACTGAAAACACTCATCATTACTGTAAATATTAGATCCTGTATCTCTGTTCTTGGGTAACAGACTAATCGCTAGCCTCAGAGCTTGTTGTTGTCCAAAATTCTCCTTCATACTCTTTGTGCTTCCAAACTTTTGCCAGAGTTTGTGTCCAACACTTCAGGTTGCACAAACTTTATCAGATTTTTGTGCTGTTGTAAACCATTATACTACTATAAACTTCCCCCCAGTTCAATTCATCTCAGTACGTTTGCATTTCTAAACTTAACTTGCACTTCAGGTTCGTCTAAGCACAACTACCCAACTGGGATAAAAAGTCCTATTAAGGGTCTGACATTCCACAGAAAATACACACTTAAGAGCAAAAAGGAACTATGAATAAATTAAGAGCTACTCTCTTCATTCCCTTTACCCTTTGTGGTTTATGGCCACCTAAGGAAAAAAAAAAAATCATCCATGCCTCCCAAAGAGACCAAAATGTTCCTTTAACTTCAACAAAGCTCTTCTAAGTTGAGAGGTACAATTTCATCTGGCAGGTCTTTGCACTGTTTTATCCTGTCTCAATTCTGAAGTTATCATCAACTCATCCACTAAACACCCAGACTACAGTAGCTGATTTCAACATGTCAACCGTCCAGGAGAAAGACTTGTTTGTGTTTCATTCACCTGGCTCGCTGTCAGTGCCATTTCAAAGAAGATTCCTCTAGGTTTCTGAAATTCCCCTCTAGGCCAGCGCCTCAGTTCTGTACCCTGTGGCACAGTCCTCTGTTGAGCAAAGGGATAAGCCAGCCTCCTTTCAAGGGCAAGCGCAGGAGTTGCAAGATGGTAGCCAGGAGCAACTCCCACCATTCACTCAGGAACCCAGCCAGTCTGCGCCACCCATCCAAGTCACTCGCCTCCATTAGCAGGATCTTCTGTGTTTTATTCGATTCACGAGGCAAAAGAATTGCTGTGCTGCCCAGATACTTACTTATCAAACAGTGTATACTATGGGAGTAGCGGGAATTGTCTGGAATGGTAAAGCTTCCATCACAAATAGCAACTTGACTTTCTCCAAAGGGAAGTGAAAAGAAACAAAGTTTATACAGCAAGCAGCCAAGTGCCTGTAAAAAACAAATACAGGCACTGTAAAGCCTTTCACACAATAAAGCAGCACCAATGAAAAAACAAATTGCATCCTAGCTACAGCTGATGCTTACACTGTTACATAGAAGCTGCATTATGAAACGCTATGTTGATGTGACAAGCTGATATATAAAGCAGCTCTAAAAAGGCTTTCCTTCCCACCGACTCCTATATTAGACAGCAAACTACCAAAATTAAAGCATACCCCAAGAGCTGCATTCACATTGTCATATCACCCAGAGTTACCACTAGCGTTTCTGCTGAATTTAGTCTTTATTTACTTCACTGCACATCACCTAATAGAAGCACCTTTCCTTATCACGCTGCCAACAGGTTTCCACGAGAAATCACCGGTGACTATCAAGCAGCAACCTGATCTGACAAAAAGGAAGAAAATTCCTAATCACGTCCCCCTTAACTCAAAATGATCATCACACATGGCATCCATTTTATTTACAGAAGACATAACTACCAAAGATACCTCTACTATATTCTGCAGTGTATAGCTGCATGATACATTTCACTTCCAAAGAATTAGTTCTTCAGTTAGTCAATGCTACTTTCAACTTCCCACACACACCTCTTAATTAGTTCCGTATTATGTAGTACCTGATTTTTTGCTTACCCAGATATCTGCCTTGGTAGTAATCGGTTTTCCTCCATAAAGATTGATCATTTCCGGAGCTCTGTATGATAGTGTTGTATACCTAGCAGTATATAATTTAAAAGGCCATAGATGAAAAGCGTGCCTCAGAACTGAAAGCATATTTTCCTGCATCTGCCACGCACACACCATTTACATCCCAGTTTCAGATATGCGCCTGGAATTGTCTTACGCAATCCAAGTAATGTATTGTATTTGCAGCACCACAGAGAATATTTGAAGTAGCAACATAAAATCATCATACACAAGAATAAATATTAAGTCAACTAAAATTTGCTTTTAATGTTATTTCCCCAGCACATGGACTTTTGCAACAGTCACTTGGCTTAAATACTGCAATAACCAGTCACGTGAAAGATGTAATATCGGCGTCCTACAAGAGTATTCCCGATCACACATTCAAAGATACAGAATGTGGACGTCAAGAAACTAACACCTCAAAATAATTACTAAACTGGTAGTTAAAGTATTTTTCAGAGCTGGAAAAAAAAACCCTGTATCACCTTATAGCTTGAGAACAAGTAGCCTGCATTTATTCCTCTGCAGTAGTTAGCCTGAAGGGGCAAAACCTAACTTAAACATCTTGTCAAGAGTGCGCCTTTAATAAAAGTTAAAATATTTTTCTGATCAGTCTTAGGACAATGACCATGGACCTTACTCTGTAAATAAGGCTCTATGTAAATCCATTCCAATGCTTATTTACAGCAGTTCTTCTCTCATAGTGTTAGCTGTGTTAAAATAGCACGAATTTTAAATATCAAACTCCTAAAATGGCCAGTAGCCAGACATATTTTTGAACAATTTAATTTCAAAACAGCATGCTTTTTTCCAACAGTTTTATTCTTAAGCGTCTCAGCTTTGCAAAAACAATCTGTGAATAAATGGAAGAAATTTATGTTACCAAATAGTTCCACTGCTTTACTATGTTTATGTCAACACTAGTTCAAATTCAACCATTAAGTTGCAACTCATATTAATAAGATACATGGACAGTGCACAACAATACACGGAGTTTCCTAGCAGCACAATCATTGCTTATGATAGGCCGCTCAAAAGTGAACTTACTTCTTAATTTCTTCTTCAACCACATTAACACCATCTTTTTGAGGATTAAGGTATTTGTTAGTGGCACTGCCAAAATCACAGAGAACATAGTTCCCGCAATCATTTAACAATATATTCTCCACCTTGAAAGGAAATCAACACAGAGAAACATTAGATGAAAATAACGGCATTAATTTCCAAGTTAACTGTTACTACGCGTTCTCACACACAAACAGGAAAGTTTTTAGAAAAAAATCAACTGATAGACCTGGCATTAGCAATAAGTGATATCCTATGGTTTAGTCTCTCTGTTCACAGCTCCACCAACAGCAAGTGCTTCCCTAACTAGAAGTCAGTCTTCGTGAAATACCTCCTATATTCTCAATTCTTTTTCAGTAGATCATTGATTTTAACCTAGGTGTTCCTTTTTTATGAAGTTCATACCTTTAGATCCCGGTGAACTATAGGTGTTTTGCACTGATGCAACCGGGCAACAGCTTCACAGGTATCACAAAATATTCTCATTACTTCTGACTCAGTAAAGCCTGTCTGCAGACGCTGATTCATCTGATTCACAACTTGCCCAGCTAAAGAAACAACAAGGTTTTGGTTTGTGGGGTTTTTTTGTTTTTTTTGTGTGNGACTTATTTATATGCAAAAAGACTACAAACAAGATGCAAGAAAGATTTCCACAGTCAACTACATTTAAATAAAACAAACCCAGTTTTCCAAATGTGCACTCTTGTGTCATCCTAGACAGAAAACTTACCGTCTCAAATGAAAACAAAAGTCCGTATGACTGAAACCCTTTGGGACGAATTGTTGCAAACACAAAGAAGCGTCCATCACACAAAGATGTTACCTTAAAAGTGTCTCTTGTGTTTAGATCCATAGGCAAAACCCTGTCAGCTAACAGAGTTCAATTTAATTCATATTCTAGACACCCTCTCTCTTTGTCTTTCTGGGAGACAAATAAAATTAAAAAGGAGGAAAAAAAAAGAGCCCCGAATCCACTCTTTGAGAAAGACTTTGCTTAACCTCTTCAGAGGTTTCCTTCTAAGATCGGCAATCATTGTTTCCCTGTTTCTTGAAGTAATTTTACCAAATAATACTAGGCTCTTCCTACCACAATGCTCACTTAACACTAACAGATGAAGCAAGACTCAATATCTGCAGGGCCTTGCTGAGCATTCCGTTGAAACAAGGATGCTTTGAAAAAAGAAAAACCTAACACTGTCAAGTCATCTGACACTTGACATCCACATGGCTATTTACCATTATAATTAAGGAAAGAGTGGTACCAATAGGGAGTCAGAAGTGAGCTCCCACAACGGTACAGAAATTCACCCATACAAGCAGGGCAGAGGGCCAAAAATGTGGCCATTAGTTTTCAAGTTGTCTCCTTATTCCCTTCCCCAAAACATACATGAAGACTGTATTTGGCTCCTTATGGTACAGGTTGCACAAGCTGTAACATTTGCTGCTTCTACTGCAAATAAAACCAATGTAAATCTCAACTGAAATTATTCTTCAAGCACTACCAACAATGGCGGTGGGTTTTCTTTCTACTCTAGAAATATTTACTTTGTACTCATAGCACTTTTTCTAATATTATCACCTATCTGGGTTAATCACCATCCTGTATTACGAGGTCAGTGCCTAGTTACCCTAAATTTTACATGAACTGCAGAAGTTAGACTCAATGGCAAGTTTATTCCAAT
>WAAD01003079.1:206927-217688 GCA_013389945.1 Fregata magnificens
TTTATTTTCCTTTTTTTTTTTTTTTTTTTTAACCTGTCACGTAATCATAAACCCAAGAGTGCCTGACTAAACCTTCTAGTTTCTCCTTATTTGCTAGTCACCTGCTGAAAAATAGCAACTCTGATGCTGTAGGGGGAGTTCAGCTACACTCGTATCAGTTACCTCAACATTGGAGTGCACCTTCAAGAACGTGCTTACGCCTACTCAAGATGACAACACTTGCAGAAGCCACCAGCGGCATGGTTCAGCTAACAGAGCCGTGGCACACAGAGGCCTTGAGAATTTAAGTTACCACTGCAGAACTGGAAGCAATTACTTTCAGTGGGGAACCAGATGTGCTGACCAACTCAACTGTGCTATCAGATACATTTTTTATCATTGCTTTAGAAGTTAATCATGCACCAACCCTAAAGTCAGCATTACTTTCTGAAACTAAGAGTGGAAAATCAGGACCGCAAGGTCAAAAGAAAAGATGGTCTAGAAGCGATTGTCATTGAAGAGGCATTCCGTGTACGTATATTACAAATCAATACATTCTTCAGTTACAAATAACGGGCTTCTTACCATAATTGTAATTTCTCTCTTGCATATGTTGAGATCTGGCACATTATTAACATACATTCGTTTCAGTGCACAACGTATCCCACCATGGGTACGTACCAGAAACACAGTTGAGAAGCCACCTGGAAAACAACCATTACAAGCAAATGAAGCTACTTGAGTTTTTGTTATTCCTCTAGCCAACATCGCTACCTGCTAAGAAATGAGTAACAAAGTCTACGTCAGTCATTGAGGGAGGAGCAACGAACACTTTAAAAGTTATCAAGATCTGCTACCTCAATCCGTTTCACATAGGTGAAGTATTCTTGACAAAAACATAAGGATCTTATTACTTTGTTACATTAAACGAAAGTATCTGAAAAGCATTTTCACATTCAAATAAATTTAGGAAGCCTAGTGCGAACTGTATGTATTCGGCTATCAACCCTGAAGTACTTTCAGAGTCATCCAGAAACCTGAACAAAGTGAAGGTATTCTCCAGATCTTCACAATTTCTAAATCCCCCAATACTTGATATAGAGGTTAATATTAATTCCCTAAACCTACATTTTAAGCCATAAAAATTAAAATACTAAGAGAAGAGAAAGTCTTGAGAAATACTGAACAACT
Organism: Fregata magnificens; assembly: GCA_013389945.1. Taxonomy (NCBI): domain Eukaryota; kingdom Metazoa; phylum Chordata; class Aves; order Suliformes; family Fregatidae; genus Fregata; species Fregata magnificens. The sequence continues at coordinate 208,098 of WAAD01003079.1, forward strand.
CATGCAACTTTTCAGCATAGCCTAAAGACAGGTAGAACCTCCCTGCAATCACAGACAGTGCAAGCAATCAACTCTAAAGTAGTGTTTTTATTTAAACCCGTACTACATACACAGTTAAGAATTAAACATTTTCCCACAACTAGTCCAATCAAGAGTATTCTTAGCCCAAGAGAGGCATGAAGTGCATGCTATATATTCGAACCCACCTCCCAGCTTCCTAAGATGAGGTTTTTCTTTTTCTCTTCACTGGTAGAGAAGAATCACGCAGACAGGAATTTCATACAGAAGCAAAGCAAAACAGCCTACACAGAAAGTACTTCCAAACGCTGAGGCAAACCAAAGGGAAAAACAAAACTCTCCTGTTTTATCTGTCTGCTGTTTGTCTTAACTACTGCTCAAGGCCTCAAGCAGATTACATTAGCATCGCCTCAAGGTTCACAAGCAGGGCTTTCCCACAGTTTTAGGACATCTGCCTCACGTCAATCCATGCCTTCCTTTATTAACTGCTACCTGGTGGCAAGCCAACTATTACCATGGGAACTTTCAACTAGTGCATAAACTCAGGTATACAATCAGAAGAGAAATACGTAAATTAAAATGATTAACTACTCTGATCATCAGGCAGCCAATTGAAACGCACGTGTTTTATGTTTCCCGATATCATCTGCAAGCAGCGTTTAGTAAGCATAATGCACCTCATTTGATACAAGTCTCATGTGCTTGAACGAACACGCACATAATAATTTACAAGTGAAGAAGTTAAGTTTTATAGGAAATTTTCTTGAAGATCAAATATCTATTGTTTTTTAACTTAATTGCCCATTTAGCCAAGTGAGATGCTGCGCTGTCAATATAGAATTACTGCCAATTTTAATACAACAGCCTAAGTTCTGCAAAATTATTATATTTAACCTAGTTTACATAAGGCCTTCCCAAAACATTAACAGGACACCTGCTCTGAAGTTACTCAAGTTCTAATGCCACACTCCAGCTGAGGCTGAAATGATCCTATAGGGCTCCCCTAATACCAGCCTGGGAAATTATCTTAAGAGCCACGTGCAGACCTTTGTTAGCGGAAGATTTTTTTGTACTATCCTCTCGATAGAGAGAGGCTTCTTTTTTAAGCACCAATACTTGACCAAAAATACAAAGCACTACTCAGGTAAAGCACAAAAGTCTAACGATTAGAAGCCAAAAAAAAAAAAAAAAAAAAAAATCACTTCTTGTCTTTTAAACCAGTTTTATAGCCTTAAATTTCTTCATGACTAGCAGGAGGACAAGAACAAAATGCCATTTTTCAAGTTTCCCTGACAATTGTTTTTACGTAACCAGAGCAGACACGACAGGGTAAAAACAATCGGTACAAAGTAGTGACAGAAAATTGAAATACTCAGACAACTGCTCTTCTTGCCATTAGGTGGCAATATTAACTAACACTTGATCCCTGAAAGAGCCATAAAAGCAGACCTGCTCCCCATTTTGCCAAGGAGTAGATACATGACCTTGACTGGTTTTCCATTAGTAAGTATCACCACTATGAAAGTCCTTTCATCAGAGCCAAGTGGCATAACTCTGAACAAAGCTGGAGTAAGTATGTTATTATTTACAGAAAAATTAATAGCTACCAATGTTCTGGGAATCTTTATCCAGCAAAACCCTGAACCATTACACTTTAAACCTTTTAAGTCATTTCTGATGTTTAACTTCTCACTGAATGCACCCAAGTAAGCAATCGTCTGTGCTGTAAACATTCATGAAAACCCTTATTAAGCATTGCTATCCAGGGAGGCAGGACGTGGGCACATACACGGCCTTGTCCTATACAGAAACACAACCAGAAATAACGAGCAGTTGCTTCGCCCAGACTCAAGATTGCAGACTGAACAGGAGTACACTTCCAAGGTCCGTCAGCATAGGAGCTAGCATTTCACTAACATTTTCAGAAGCTGAAAAAATTTTCCATTATCTCATATCAGTGAAGACAGAAAATACACGCAGTTTTCCATAACACAATGCATCCAGAAAAAGCTTAAAAGAAAACTGTCATAAGCTACAGCACGTAAGAAGGTGACAAGGAAGTTCCCTATGTTAAGCCACTATCTTCTCTACACACTTCTATTCTTTACCAGTCATCGTGACAACTCTGGTTGCCTTCTCAAGTTGCTAATACAGTCAAGTCAGAACTCCCCCACAGCATCCCACTAGTACCTCTCCATCTTCCCACGGACAAGAAATACCACAACATGCTGCAGGTGGGCCCAAGACCGGTATGCAAGCACTAACTGACTGGCAAGTATTCTTCAGCTACTTGGCAATGAGCAACAGCTTTGCCAACTTTGAGGCCTTCCCATCCAAAAGCAACATAACTTCGGGTGGTCTTATGGAGCGCACCAAAATTTACAGTACCTTTGTTTAAAAATTGACAGAAAGGGCACAGTGACCACATGTAATGACCTAGCAAATCGCATATATGTTTAGGCTATCAACAGGTTTGCCAATACAGTTACATGAACCTCATCACCCTCACCCAATTCAGTGTAGCAAGCCCTTTAGCTTACTTGTCAGTAAATAATTTCAGACACCGTCTCAAAATTGCCACAAACATATTCGAGACAACAGTACATGAGACTACCAGGCATAGGCAGAGAGCATAACGTCACAATCCCGTTTTTCCTCCTTTGTTCCATACCCTCAAGAGCCAAGTCAAACGTAAATTGAGAGGCCACATAAGAAGCGACTAAGGAAACCACAGGGCCGGTAACGCAGTCAGCAGTCAAGACCTGAATATGGGACTCACTGCAGTTCTGAAGAAACTCGTATGCAAAGCAAAAGAAGTATCCTTTTGCATGATGATAGCAGCACTGCATTTAGCCAGCCTGTATTGGCCCACATTAGCTTCGCAAGAACATCCCACAGCCTTCCTGCTAAGTGTGAATCCATGAGGTGCCGCATCTGTGGGCCTCACAACCAAGACTCATCTCTGTTACTCTCAGACCTTGCCACAAAGAGCTAACAAGATGCTATTTTCCCCTCCAAAGAGGCGTGTCCTTTTCATTGTATGCTGCACCATTAGCATCAAATGATCTCTATCCCCTTTCCCAGATGTGAGACTTTGTACTGGTTTTGGCTGGGACAGAGTCGAATTTCTTCATAGTAGTTTGTATGGGGCTATGTTTTGGATTTGGACTGGAAATAGCACTGATAACACACTGGTGTTTTAGTTACTGCTGAGCAGTGCTTACACAGCACGAAGGCCTTTTCTGCTCCTCACCCTGCCCTGCCAGCAAGTAGGTTGAAGGTGCACAGAAAGCTGGGAGGGGACACAGCTGGGACAGCTGACCCCAACTGACCAAAGGGATATTCCATACCCTACGACATCACATTCAGCAATAAAAGCTCAGGGAAGAAGGAAGGAGGGGGACATCCAGCGTTACGGCACTTGTCTTCTCAAGTAACCATTATGCATGACATAGCCCTGTTTTCCCGGAGATGGGAAGGAAGGAGATGGCACCTGCCTGCTGATGGTAAGTAATGAATGAATTCCTTGTTTTGCTTTGCTTGCACGCACAGCTTTTGCTTTACCTATTAAACTCTCTTTATTTCAACCCACAAGTTTTCTCAGTTTTGCCCTTCCAACCCTCTCTGCCACCCCACCGGCGAGGGGGAGCGAGCAAGTGGCTGTGTGGGGCTTCGTTGCCAGCCAGGGTTAAACCACGAAAAGACCTGTAGGAGCTGAATCTCTTATAGTCTTTTATTTCTATCAAACTCATCTGAGACTTAAATATTCAAAAGTTACACAGGACAGCCACATTGCACAAGTCACTTCTCCTTGAAATACTCGTGAAAAAGCCTTTCTATAGCATCTACAGTGACATAAGTCAATAGACACTTAGCAGAATTAAAACCCTGAAGCTTTGACAGATTAGCTCATTACAAAGCTGAAATTCACACCTCCTTCTTACCTTGAACCGTCATTTCTTTTATCTTCACTGGTCACTCCTTTCATCTTAACCATCAACTTTTGAGATCTTATTAACAAGCTAACTAGCGATATCGCGGTTTTTTGTGGGGGGTTTTTTTGGTTGTGGGGTTTTTTTGTTTGGTTTTGTTTTTTGTTTGTTTGGGGGTTTTTTGGGTTTTTTTGGGTTTTTTTTAAAAACGAAATTCTACATCAGCCACATTTTCTAGTCTGTTTTTTTCCTATGCACATTTAAGGTCAACCTTGAAAAACTTTACGGGCCTCGACATTCTATTTATGCTTTACCATGCTACACTCCTGAAACTCCACCCAGGAAACAGCGTAGCTGTCAGAATTCAAAATATCCTATTTGCTTACTCAGGTAAAGCTGAAGAATCTTGCAGTACCTTCACCATCTATCAGACTGCTGACAGCCATTTTGGGAAGACAGACTAGAAGAATATCAACAAAGATATTCTGAACAAAGTTATGCATATTTTAGATATACAGACAATAATATTTTTTTAATATACCATTAAAACATATAGAAGTACCAAATGTTATTCCTCCAACTGGTGAACTACTCGACTATATACTCAAACTTCACACACACAGAACAGAACTTAACGAGCAAATGGATTTTATCAGCATAGCAATATGCAGTAACCACTGCCCACACCTGTAAGTGCTGAACCAAGAACAGTAGCTACTACCATCACTCTCACAAAACCAGCAAGGTATAAAAGCGTCCCTACAAATGCATTAAAACCTGGCTGTTATGGAGAAGTGGCCGAGTTTTAACACCCATTTCCATTTAGACACAAATAAATACTCAAAAGTAAGTTTTTATAAAGCTAATCATTATATAAAAGTGTATTTTCAGATACGGTATTTACATCCAGTTTTCCTTACATTTCAGGAACCTGAAATGAATGAAGAAATAAATACGGGAAGCAACTGATCCTAGTTTTTCTTATGTACCTACACAATCTGGACAATTAGATATTTAGTAACTTCCTCAATAATTCAATATAATCTCCAGTTAAAAAAAGGACAGTTTTTGAAAAAGCTAATCCTTAGAGCTGTGAGCCCTAAGAGGGACTGTAAGGCCAACACGGCTGCCTCCATTACGGCACAGTTCCAGAACTGCCTTAACAGTCATTATGTGAAGTCGTTCTTAATAAAGCTGAATAACCTGAAGGATGGTTTATGTCTAATTTGAAGCCAGTTTGCAAGTTCGGCTCTCAGCTTCGTATGATCTTGGCCAGCGAGGCGGCCTTGTGTCCCTCTCCCCGCAAAGCTGGATAAACAGGTCAGTGCCAAATACTTTCCAGTGACCCGTCTACCCACACGTATGCTGCTAACCTTTCCCCCCACCCTTTGCAACAAGATGGCTATCCATCCACATGCTAATATTCTTTAAAATACCAGATCTGCCTTTTTTGCATTTCAGATAATCTAACATACAACAATAATTTAGGCATATTCATCTGTGTTCTGAGCGAACTTCTGCCTTTAGCAATACTTTCAGTGCTACCTTACCCTGCATCACTTGATGCCTGGATCACTTACTACACATTTGCTCTGTTAATTCTAGAGTGGAAAGTCATCCAGATGTCTCGAGTACCTTCCAAAATCAGGCTGGCCTGCAGCCAGAGACAACCTCCTTCAGAAGTTACACACCACCTGAAATTGCATAGCCTTCTGAGGACTACAGTTTGCAAGCCCAATGCACAACCACGAACCATTTTATGGACTACAAAACCGCTCAAAACACAAAATAAGACCAGTCTCCCTCAAAGCAGTAGCATGAATGCCCTCCAGATAGGCTCCAAGCAGTATGAAGAAATAAAAACCTTCTTGTAAGTCCATAACGAAGGACAGCAATAAAGCCTCATTTAATGTTTCAAGCGCATGCGCTTCGCCTAAAAAACCCCAAACGCCTCTGACCACTATAGCTTTATGAGGTGCCAAGACACCAAAGAAGCCAGTGTCCAAAAGAACAGGATACCTATGAAGAAAATCAGGAAAGAAGCAGTCCTTCTCCACAAGAAAAGCACAATCTCATGAAAAAACAGCTCTTAATACCCACATGCACTTCCATATAGAGCACTGGGAAAGGCCCTCTTTCAGTAAGTGTTAAGCACCACATCAATGTGCTGTTTTACCAGCAATTTTGAGTAAATTTCTTTCTGCCACAGTTGCAGATGAACCTATGTCAAGAGCTATTGCTTGCAGCTCCATTTTAATCACATCTTCACATAGTACATACTAAACACAGCACATTCTTGGAGCTCAGACAGTACTTTTGTGATCCTGATACGCTGCTATCGTACCACACAGCCCCGTCTTCCATCCTGCTGCTCAACTACTTCTCTTGTGGTACACTGCTACAGTGGCCAAAATTCCGTACGTTCATTGCCATCCTGTTAGGATAGTTACAGGGTGCTTCTTCAAATTATCAGAAACTCCCTCCTTCCCGCAACAAAGGAAGTCCTTCCTCCAGAGAGGCACTGTCTTCCATTAATCAGTATGGATGTTGTATTGCAGGCACATTTATGGGAGCGACAGACTAAAAGCATACACAAGCAATACTTTAGCTGTGCGTAGAGAACGCTATTTAGTTCTTCACGCTAACAAGATTTATATCTATTTGTGACAGTGAAACCTTTAAAAACCCACAGAACTCAAACACTTGAAAATTTTTTAATCAGACTCCAAACACCGCATGATTGTGGAGAAGCTACATATTGACAGAAACTGATAATGCAGTTTTCAAGCCTTAGGAAGAGTTTTTGCTCAAGCACTCGGTATTTGTGAAAACCTCCACAGGACAAGCAAGCCACTGGCCGCGATTCTGCCTTTGCATTCCTGACGCACCTCTGCTTGAGAAGATGATGGGACATCCCGTTAAGAAAGGTATCAGTTTCCGAGCAACGCGACAATTCCTGCAACAACTGGTCTTACCTCACGTCGCATGCTAGGCTTCCAGCGCACGGGTTGAAGTTCATCCAGTTTTCATCATCCCAGTACGCTGCCACCATTTTATTCGCTCCTGCACTGCTGCCTCATTGCACTGGTCACTGCTAGCCCCCGGCTCAGCAAGAGCATCGCAGCTACCGGGAAGGTGCAATACATCAACTGTCCCACCACCCTGGCTGTATGGCTGCCAACCGAAGCAGTAACACCTGTACACGCACTGTAAAGTTGCCTTCCTGCTGACCAAAGGCAGTATTAAATGACACTAGTCACATATATATACACACACATTTACATTTTTGTTTATTTTTATATATATGCTCTTGTGTGTGTACACGTGTGCACATATTTTTAGAAAAGCATATTCCACAAGTCTCAGTCACGAACACAAGGCTTTGAGACACAGCTCCATCCGGAAGAGCAGTTGACAGATATTGCCTGCAAGCTCAAGAGCTCAGCTTTCCCAAAACCAAGAGCAGAAATAGCTCCTTACTTTTAAAATAATCCATTTCTACACACATGCATTTTGGAGTTCAATATTTCTCCACTTTATTTTAAGCATGCAGACAATGCATTCCAAGGGACATACCATTCTGCCTTTTCCCACTGCCCACACAAATTCCCACTGTGTAACAATCTGAATATCAGGGCGAGTTTAGACAAGAAGCACCGCTTTCTTCAAACCAGCATCTGCTCTTAAGGCAGCGCTGTAAAAATAGCCGCTGTGAATCGCATACCAACAGTACACCCCATAAAAAGCAGGTCTGCTACGCATACCTCTACCTGCTAATTGGACTGTTAGCCCTACCGATGAGCAGGCACACTCAGATTTTACTTCTCCTAGCACCAACTGCAGTCCAACTTTGCAAAAAGCTTTGACATAAGCACCTGAGACTACCCGGGGCATCCAAGACGCTTCAAGTTACTTAGGTGCTCTGGGAAAGATGAATTAAGGTCTTGTATAGATTTTTGTGAAAAGTTTTCTCATCTAGTAACACCTATGCACCAGACATGCCCAGGTGCCAAACTGGAAATAGAAAAAAAAACTCATCTGGCGTTCTTACTGGGAAAGAGAGAAGCAGTTCATTGCAAAGGAGAGCATACAAAAGTCAAATGCACAATTCCCTTCATTTTTTAGCCATTTAAAAATTATTAGATCAATTGGTACAGTGTGCAGTCATAACCAAAACCCACAGACTCCAGTGATGCAAATAGGTACTAGTATTTTTATCATGAAGCAGTAGTAAAGCTTTAACACCAGCCAAGTTCACATACTCAGAGACTTCAACATCTCAACTAGACTTTCTCTTAAGACCAAAGATCCCAAAAGATTGCTACGGTGCAAGAAGTTAACTGTGCAAATCTAAGAGCTACACAGCATGCTCCAGGAGACTGCCCAGACATCACAGGAAACCTCCTCACATCAGGACCGGCAACAGGTAAGACAGACCAGGGGGTGGAATACACAGGAACATAAAAAATATCAGTCCCAAATTGGTATCTTAGTGTTCTTTTAATTTCTAAGAACTATTCCTTTGGCATCGACCTCAACAATTTTTCCTCACAGCGGTGAAGTTACTATTCGACAAAAAGCCTTAATAGGAATTTTTAGCCATCACCTCTGACAACACTGTCATCCCCTGCTGGCCTGTAAGGACCAGCAAGGAAGCCTGAAATAGTCAATGGATAGACATTTCAGCTGTTTGGGTGAAGTTCTCTAAACTGTGAAAATCCTATCCTCTGTAAAGCCTCCACTCTCCTCCCTTCCATCACGCAACATCCCTCTCACTCAAGGCAAAAAATATCTAAGATGAACAAGCCTAAGGCAAGCGTGTGTGTGTGTTTGTGTGAGAGCAACAAGCTAAGATACCATTAATTGGCCTTTTCATAGGCAAGCCTCCACAGAGGGCAGATGTCATTTTTCTTCCTGCAGTTGGCAGCGTGACTTCTTTGTGAGAACGTCCCAGACAGAAGCTTGGTTCAAGTACCCCCATGCACAAAAAGACTTCCTACAGACATCTATTCTGTCAACCCAGTCTTAACACATTTAAAAAATTATAATTTAATGAGGTAATACAGACTTCAGAACATTCTTTTTCTGTACAGAGCAAGCCCATTCTAGTCAGCTAGAGTCCTACAGCACTATGCTGGATCGTCAACTAAGCCTACTACAGGCAACTTCCCAGTTTAAGTGCTAACATTGTAGTTCTAGATTTAAGCAAATTTTGTCTGACAGCTGGCTGATTGAGATGCTCGAGCTTTGATCTAGACAACAGAAAAAGAACAAAGCTGAGCATCCTGCATCAAAGAATCATGCTACTCACCCTACAAGCTCCTCAGAGTATCCAGGTGACTTGCTACCCATAGTTGACTACTGTAACGACAACATTGCTGCTGTGCCATCTTCTGTCTGCCTGCCTCAGCTATTTTGCTTCTGGAGAAACAAAAAAAAAAAAACCCACCCCAATTTCCTAATACAGATACATTTCAAACTATTTGAATTGAACATAGCTACTGAAATAGATGCACCCGCAATTCCTGCAATATTCTGTCAAGTTTAAGGAAGATGACACCCCATTGACTAAATAGCTGATTTAATGCATGCTCTAAAAAAAAAAAAAAAAAAAAAAAAAAAAAAAAAGGCAAGAATTTGA
>WAAD01003079.1:219047-232619 GCA_013389945.1 Fregata magnificens
AATCCACATTTCCAAAGCTAAGAAACACTTGTCAAGAGTGACAGCTGTTTGCAGGAGGAAGCAAGATTTTTCTCCAAGAGACAGAGCTTCACGTCACTGATGCTTCCCTTTCCAAACACTAAGCTTCAAGAACAAATAGAAACCCACACAACAGAACCCTACCAACCAACCTGAACGCTGGATTTTTTTTGGTCAAGGTCAAGAGTGTTGACGAAACATTTATATAAGGGACTATGTTGTGTAATCTAGGCCAGAACAGTTAATTCAATTCCATTTCACTGTGCCATTAAACCTCTAGTTTCTCAAACTTTAGTACGCTAGACATATCATGTTACTCAAGATGTAACCAAGATGATGCCTTGAGGCAGGATGTGCTTCCTGCCCAACTTTTCACGAGAAAACTTCTCAACTTGTCCAAGACATTGCAAAGACACCTATAACGAGCATCCGCTAGCATGGTCAAAAAAAAAAAAAAAGACCGCCCACACCAAAAAACTTTGAACAGTAGTTCTATCTTCAACACGTGGAAAAGTTTTTTCTCCACCCCTCCCGGCTTTGCTTGTGCACTGAATTCAGCTCCATCTGTAGTTTACTCTGAACTGAAAACAGAGGGAGTTTGAAAAGCAGGACTATGACATTATCTGTGAATACAGACGAGACAGGAAAATGAAGTTACTCATTCTACAACACTGAGGCTATGGTCAATAGAACCTATGAATTCACTTCATTTTACAGATGGATTTCAAATCTCATTTGCTAAGCATTGTTAATGCACACAACAGTTTATTTGTTAAAAAAAACCTTGATTTTAACTCCAACATAATAAACAAGTGTCAAAATAAAACACAGTTACAGAATGGTTACATCAGTGGGTACAGATACATTATATATCTAATATGCAACCACAACAACTTTTTTGGAACTAAACTCCGTTTTCATTCTGAATGGTTACCACCCAATTAAAAGCAACAAACACACACCTTTTCTTTAACTAACTCTTATTTGCTCTGTAGTTTGTCCTTCATTTTCCTTGAAATCACTGGTTTAGTTCCGATTTAAATATGCAAGCATAAGAATCCAACGCAGATGAAGTCAGAGAATGGGTCTATAACCTCACACATGAATAACTCACCCACTGAATACCACAAAGCTACCACGGCACAGAAACAAGGCAAAGCGTAAGGTTCCCAGCTTCAGCAAAACGGCTAGTTCTACAGCATCTTGGAGAAGTGCCACCCTTCGCTGCAACAGAAACAAAAGAGTCACCGGGCCATGCGGAGATAAACCGACCAATTCATAATGCCAGAAGCATTTCAGACTACGGCAGATATCATAGGAAGATTCTCTGGTTTACTATTTTTCTGAGGCATCATACACATACTAAATCAGCAAGATGAAACACAAAGCTCTTCACTGCTAGAAGGAGTCTACATAGTCTCCCTCACATCTTCACATCCTAGTGTAATCACCAGTGAACTCACTGACCGTACGTGGGCATGATCGAAACTGGATTAACTGGCTGGAATTAGTTGTTAAGAATATCTGATATGAATATTTGAGGCTACGAGGATAACAATTTTCATTATCTCACCTCATCTTCTTTTGCTGTCTGCAAACACTTATACACGTTCAAACTCTGAGCCTACCGAAGGAGCAGATACAGACCTATGTGGCATATGAACAACAGGGGACCAATAAACTTTCTGAAGAGCAAAATATCTGAGATTTGACCTGCTTATACGAATAAATAGAACTTATAAATACTTTAGCTAATAATATTTCCTTGGCACCTGCATGGGGGCAGGCAGTTCTTAAAGCTCTGTCTGGTACATGTTGAATGCCTTTGAATCCTTCAATTGGCATACAACACATCTCTTTATTAAGACGGCTATCCGAATTATTTTCCATCACTTTTATGCTTGGGATTCGTTCAGTAATAACACTTTCAAACTTCACACTGTGGCATCTGACAATTTAAAAAGAGACACTGAAACTTCTAAACAGTATAAGCAGCTTGATCACTTTAAATAAACAAGCTATGCTGCAATGGCAACAGGATTCTGATTATCAGAGTCAAGATGATTAAAATCATCTAATACCTCTCACACATCTACTGGGTTTCAAAGCAGAGTCAGTCCGAACAGCCATAACTCTGCACAAGGCAGTTATTCATTAAATGGACCAGTCTGGAAGCCCGCATGTTTTCCGGTTAGTCTCAAAAAATGAAAACGTTAGGACCCGTCTACCCCCTAAACGCTAAGATGTCCTTCAACAAAAACTTCCCCTTACAAATGCAGCTACATAATTCTATGTCAGCTTAACAGAATAGCAAGTGAAAAGGAAGAAGTAAAACAGTCTGTTTGATGGAGACAATCAAACATTTCAAGGAAGCACAAAGCTGGGAAGGTAATACTGTAAACTCAAACCAGAACTGGAGGAGCCTGAAGACATCTTCATGACTAAACCAAAGTAGATGCAGCATACGGTGTTTTTGATGAGTTCCTGTACGGTTACACTGCTTTTACAACTACCATAACAATATAAGCTTTCTTTTCTATCTTCAGAGTACCTAAGGAATCTCTGGATAGCTCGTTCTGAGAACAAATAATCCTCCTGCAGCTTTCATGAGCTCTCATTAAGTAAAAGCCAAGTGGCACTATGTAAGTGGTAGCTCATCTAAAGTGAGCTCAAGGTGAAGGCCCCAACTCTACAGACACAGACCATGCTACGGAGCCCTACGGGGAGACAGCCGGGCTCCTCAGGATGCAATTACTTCACTTCCCTTTTTTCAAAAAGTTTGTTTTCCTACATGTCATGCACAAAACAGAACTGATCCCACGTCTAACATGGACAGGACAAATTTCATTCATACTTCCTATTCTTGTCTCATGGAACACATCCATTTGGAACACGTTTGTTTATTGTTCCAAAAAACGTGGAGCAACATTCAAGTCATGTCCTTATACATGTGTCAGCAGAGTAATTAAGTGCCTTACATTCTTTATTGATCTATTTGCTCTGTATCTGAGACAGAGTTCAAAGCCAAAGTACTAAAAGGAATCACCTTCTCCTGTGTTTACACTGCTGCAATCCAGAAGAGCACTTGGCTCTGTCAGAGTTCTTAAACAGCACAGACCAAGACCATGCACATTTACCAATTAGATAAACATTAGCTCCAAGTTTTGTTCCTCCATAGCTTCTCCCTACAAAGAAACACCGCTTTCATATAGTTTCAGGCAAGTAATTTAGTAACTATCCAAAACAAAAAAAGAAAAAAAAATTGTTTAGCAACAATTTCTATAAATAAAAGCACATTCGGTTTTTCAGCCTACAGGAATTGCGAAAGAACATAAGAAGGAAAATGAGTCAGGACAACAGAAAAGGAATTAAATCAAGAACTGGACCATTCCTATACATTAGTACATAACTCTTAGAGACATGCGCATTAAAGTTTCAGGCGCCACAGGAACAAATTCATCCATTAAAATAATGTGCAAGTTTGGAAGGAAGCCCAACATATACATTATTCTGAGTAAGATCTCCTCAAGTCCTGGAATATCAGAATTCCTTTCATAGTTTTGTATATGGCAGTCAAGGCATAGCGTATTACAGAAGCAATGAGGAAGAAACCACCACAGAGCCAGGACGTTCCAAACTCTACCCTTATCTCTTGTACAGACTTGTTGTATGACTTGGGGCAAATCCCTTAATCTTCCTTTGTTTCTCCTCTACGGAATAATGACTCTCCCTAAGGGGATGCGATGTTCTTCAGATCAATACCAGCTTTGACACCTCTTGAAGAGCAAGACAAAAAAATGCTAAGAGGTGTTCACACTCACATGAGTCTACATATTCATTTCTTCAGTATTTTTACCATCTGCACCAGAAGTAGCAAGGCAGACGTAACGTGAATCAAGGCTGAGGAAAGACCATCATACCTTCACTGGGATAACACTGCAAGTTACCTAGTTTTCAGTTCCACAACACAGACTTAATGTTTTTCTAACACCTGTGTTCCTGTTGCTCAAGAGCAAAGCAGCATGTCTTTTGCTACTCAAACCAAAAGAAATATTCCCCACTTCATTAAAACAAACGCCTAGGATCAAGTAATTTTATTTATTTCCAGTTGTTAACCTGTACTTTTCTGTGCATTTTCCTTCACCCTGCTTCTGTTCAGAGACTCAGTTTCACAACTGACCCCACCCCTACCCAAGCCACTGCTACCAGTAAAAAGTAACAAATCTAGACAAGCGTGAGCAAGGAACGCATCAAACAGAGGAGAGGAAGGGAAAGGTTCCTACCTTCTTAACCAGTAGACAAATACGCAACAGACTGAAATCCATTCCCAAGACAACCGGCAAAGCAGAAGACGAGGAATCCATCTTCCTTCCTTGTCAGCAGCTAGACAACGATGAAGAGAAAAAACAGAACCCAGCCTTTCAAGAGAACAGGGGTTTCACATTCACTGCCTAACTTCTTAAGCTGGAGAGGAAAATACAGGACAAGCCACCTCTACCGCAGCAGAACGACAGCCCGGAGGTGACGTGACCTGCGTCAGTGTACCGCTGCTTAGCATCACCAGGACCTGCAAACTAGCCTCAGACTTTCAGCTTGAAGTATCAGAAATAGGCAAATATTCCCAACATCTCAGGAAGCAGCTGTTCATCCAGTATTTTAACAGCTTTTAAGCTAAACCTATACAAACACCTGAGGAAAAACTTCCATTCCAAAACAGATGCCCGCAAATCTAACAACTTCTGAGGAAGAGGACAGCATCCCAAGCAATCAAGTTACAGTTAGGTGACTGACCATGTCTGTGCTCCTGGTTAGTCCCAAATGCAGAATAAAATTTGTTTACTAGAACCACCTGTTATCTGGCACTCTTACACTCCGCACTTTGGCAGGCATAGAGCATTCATAGTGTCAGTTAACACAGCTCTGCTTACAAACAGCAACTCATTCGACTGTGGTAACCTACTTATCTAGGCTATTACGGAGGCAAAAAAAAATAGCCACAACAAGTAAAACGGAGCCCAAGGGTAAGAAATTAAACAGTTTTGAGAACGAAGACTTTCAAAGAACACTGTAAACCAACACAATGCCAGAGTCAAGAAGCACAACCTAACTGATTACCTCCAACACTTTTCCTCTGAACCCGAGGTGAAATCTATTTAGCAAGCAGCAAGACCTTCATCAGCCAGCATGTGTGCACACATTGACAGCTAAAACAAACAAACATCTGCAGCTAGAAAGATGTCTAAGTTCACACAGTTAATGTATATATATTAAAGCATGCTCATTCTTCCCAGATGCGAAAGGAAAATAAGCCTGTAATTACGCTGCTCCATAGAGACCGAGTCCCATCTCTGGCATTAACTTCAGTTCTCCATGCACAGAATAACTGTACAAATACTTCCATATGGGTAACATACTAGTTAATGACTGACAGCTCTGACATTACGCTAACAAAAGCCCAGAGAAATAAACACACTCTTCCCAGACTCACTGGTTTCTACTCAGCACCAGTCTGAAAATGAATTCTACTTTTATTAGCTAACAAAGTTTTTCTTCTCTATGTTGACATGCAAAATACTGAGATTTAATTAAAAAAACCACCCAAAACCCTTTCAGTTGAACCAACAAAACACACACACCCAAAATAAGATCCTGCACAGCTTCTTTTAAAGCCAGGCCAAGTCTTTCACAGACACAGGTAATATATCCTCTAATATTATGTGCTGCCTTACCCTTTGAGGGTGTCCAGGAGTTTCACAGTAAAAACACTTGCACGCGTACACCCCCTTTTATGACTACTTTAACATTAGCATACTTTATCAAAACACATGTGTAAGGAAAAAAAAAAAGCAAGTAGATGGCACATACATTTGTTACATCTGTCTTTCATCAAGATTTGGCCGAGGGAAGATGGCTTGAGTTGGTGCATCATATTAACATCATACTGCTACAAATCAAGTTACTTCTCCTATATAGCCATCTAACTCTTGGCCACTATCCCAAAAACTTAGCTCAGAATTACTAGATTCCAAAGTATTTGCTCAGTACTTAACTACTTCTGGGCACACAAAAGTTAAATTGATAATGTTCTGGAAAAAGAAAAGAACAATTACGTGCAGTTCACAAAGGCGTAATACTACACGTTCATGTACGTTGCAATGCAGAAAGGAGCGTCCTTAGGGGATGCAAAGACTAATACCTTGACAATCGAAGAGCATCAGACCACGTGTGCCTAAGAGGTAAACTGTGTCTTAGCTGTACAACAGATACCTTTGTCAGCCTACAGATGTTTCCTAACCTGTTAAGTTCTCCACCTATGTACAAGAGGCACACAACAGCTCTGGAGAGTACAGCAAGAATGACTGTTCTCCCAAAGTACCACCAAAGTTCAGTCAGTGCACCAGTCATCTGACTAACAAAACTGAAGCTAAAGCATTCATTTCGTGCACTACATTACATGAAAAGATATTTTTACCTGCATATTGATGTAAGACTAGGATCACATGCAAGTACCTAGACTGCTTCCCGGTTTGTTTTCTTTTTTCATTACACAGAATACAGCTACATCCTGTGACAGGCAAAACAATGCTCTTGTTTCAAGTTGTTAGCTGCCTTCATCAGACTTGAAAAGCCCAAAGATAAATCCCAAGCACTACAGCATAGGCTGCCTATCTTTCATTACCCAGAGATCAAAAGTTGGTTCAGTGTCTCACCACCTGCCATTCTGAAGCTACACTTGAAGTAAGCAATATACTTACTTAGGGTAATACCTACCATAGCGTAATAATAGCCATGCCTATGACTGGGACTGCGCAAGAGCTTCACGTGTCTTACATTATACTGCTAGCCAAAATGAAAATCAGAAAGTCTCCAGTACTCACGCTGCCTTTTTTCCCCTCCCTTTATCTTTTGAACTCGAACAAACCATTTCTGCTAGTCAAATATTAGGAAAGCAAAACTGTTTGAGACAGAATAACAGCTTTGACCTTTACAGTCACGTGCGAACATAGATTCAGTAATCTTACACTCTGAAAAAAATCGACGTGACCGATCCCAACTCAAATTCCGCAAGTTATCTTTCCAGACAACCTTCCTGCTCATAATCCACCTGAACAACTAGACTCCAACGGAAAATAAAACAGTAGCTACTGCAAAGAGCAGCAAGTCATGTGCTATATAACCACTAAACTAATGAATAAAACCAATAATGGAGATGTCAGCTTGCCACACACGAGGAGACTGCCATGCCACATGATCATGACAGAAGGGACCCTGCACCAGCTATATTCATAAACCTGCCACAAAAATAAACTCTCCTACCGTACAATCAGAATCTCCGAGTTACGAAGTTGGTCCACACCACCACATTTAAAGGCTTTGAAGTACTAAACTTAACAGATCCACTACAACGGCACTTCTCTCTACTTGCCTCTTCAGAACAAAGCCAAACGAACGAGCCACATCTTCACACGAGAGAAAGCAGTGTAGGCTGTACAGCAGCACACTTAAGGATTTATAGCAGCTACCAGAGTTGCAAATCCCCAAGTTAACTTACTCTAAAGACCTAAAAATCAGGGTATGAAAGGTTAATTGAAATGGGGCTTAACAAAGCATCCTAGAAGGGCAAGAACCACCTCATGCACATCAGAAAGTTCATCTATTTGGATTACTAATTGAACTGCTATTGCTAAGACACGAGGTAGAAAAAAAACCTACCCACAACAAAACTTTCAAGACTATCCTAATTTTAGGACTGGTTTGGAAAAACTTACTACGCGTCCTTTCTGGAGAATAAGCAATTCAACGTTTACTACAGCTGTGATGTTGAGCACATTTTAAGACCCCCCCTTCTTCCCTTAGGCAGTTAATTGAAGAAAAACCTCCAGGAAAAGACACTTCTGCTAAAAATTAAACAGCATGACAACCTACAAATGCACAGCACAATATCTCACAAAACAGGACTTGGAATCCTCTCCATTACAGTGCTAATCTTCTTAGGCCTCGCCTGGAACAGTGTGAAAATGAAAGACCAACTGAGTAATAAATGTCATCAAGCACTTGCAAAGACTGCATGCTCAATTTAAGTAGGACAGTAGACCTTGCAAGAAGCTCATTCCTTCACTAGTTTGCCAGTCATGACTCCAAGAGGTTGCAGTGTGAGGTGGATTATAAAAGGAGAATGAATTTCCTATTTTATAAAGGGAAGATGCAAAGTTTTCACTTGTCCTCCCTGTTGAGAGGTCCCTCTTCACAGAAAACTGTGCTTTAACCATCATATTAAATAAATGAATCAAACATTCTGCGTTATACAAACATCAACTACTTAACTTAAAAGCAATCACCACTTGAGTGGCTTTTTCCCGCCTCTCTAGTCCTAGATATAAGGTCACTTAGAAAAACAACAGCTTCCTAAGGCATAGCACCAGAAGGCTCAACACCACACAGGTCCAAACTCACCATTTTTTCAGCTAGAACGATAAAAAAACCCCAGTATAAACGCTATCACACAACTTCTTTCCACATATACTAGGGCAAAGGAAAGGAAATAGATAAAGTTACAGCACAAGAGCAGTAACGTGTCCTGTTCAACCCCTCCGATCCACAGTTTCAAGACACAAAAAAGCTAAAGAGCAGCCTATTGCCTTTTCTAAACACATCGATACTACGAACTGCTACTTTACATCCAGTTTGGGGACTTCTGGGAGTAAGTTGCACGGGGTGTCATCCAGCTTCTTCCATGTATGTCTCTAGCATCTCACCGCCACTTTCAGCAGCAAGGCACTTGCTGGTGGGAGGGTTAAAATGTAAAAAACTGTACTGAATTCATGACAGGAGAGTTTTGCTTCCTCCAAATACAGTCAGCCTAGTCCTTCCCAAAAACCAAGGTTTTCAGGGGCAGGATCATCGCCGTCTTGAGCTATATTCACAGCACACTAGGCCATACCTCATCTGTAACTAGGATTAACAGCTGCATCATAGGCAAACGTAGTAATTATTGGATAATCCTGCGAAATCCAGTTCAGTAAAGCTCACCCACAGCCAGATTAGCATTCCCACTATGTCACAAAAAAAAAAACCAAAACAAAAAAAAACCCAGAAAACCCTCATGCTCGTTTCTAGGACGCTACTTCTTCTACTTCAAGGTTCTTTGCTGAAGATGACTCCAAGTCCAGTAGCACTGGCCCAGTATATAAGTTCACAACTACCTGCTAGCCACATAACACTTTTATCACAAAATAAAAGAGTAGCCCATCAGAACATGCAAACTCGAACCCTTTTACCTTCTCTGAAAAGTATAAACCCCAGATGGTCTAAGCTTTACACTCAATCATCGCCCTTCTTCTTTTAGTAGGAAAACCAATTCCCAGCTCTTTTTTTTAAAGCACTTTTAGCTTAAGGAACAAGGAGAGGTATGGATTTCTGCCTCTGGTAGAGTACTTCCCATGGGACAAATGTTTAGTGCCTCTACAGGCTGTTCCCCTTAAAGCGAGGTGGGGGGGTCAGGATGGACACGAACAACAGGGGACTGCTGCCTGACATGGAGTTGCCCCATTTCTCTCTTGGACTGAAAATAGTCTAATTAAGAAATCAGGAAGCATCCAGATATGGTACTAATTGTCCTGGACAAAGGGTGAACAACCAGCCTGAAGAACCCCTTGAAACTGCAGTACTTTAAACACCAGATCAAGACATGCAGGACACTGGATAACAGTTTATTAGCTGTACCACAGCGCGGAAAAACACACTACACAGGGCTACTTTTTTTTTTTTCTCCGTTAGTAAGATGCAACAGCATATGCCCCATAATTCCAATAATCAATTCTGAATAGGAAACAGTGAAAGCAGCATGATGATCGTCTTTCCATGCCCACAAATTAGCTTCCAAAGCAAGCCAGTCTTGTTCAAGAGTGAAGCTTGAGAGTCCACTGCACGTTTCATGTACAGTTGCCTTTTTAAAAAAAAAAAAAAATCCATAACTGTCTCTGCTTGCTTTATGCACACCCATTAAAAACACAGCCACATACTAAATCTCAGCACAACACTTAGCATGCCCACCTTGGTCTGCTCACGGTACAAAGACAACTTCAAATCTGGAAAAGTCTTTTTTACTCAGTTTAAACACCCTCAAGTCCTGCCAAGCAATCACGACGATAAGACAACTGATATCTTCCAATGCCTACCCTTATACTCCCCAGAAAAATTATTTTTACTGCAATTCTTACAGTTCAGTAACTCCTTTCTGTTTAAGTCAATGCAAACAATCAAGTAGCATTATCCCCATGTCAAGCCACAACATTCTACCTCCTCCTTATATAAACCAGAAATGTTTGGAAAGTTGCTAACTTCTGCTTTCCTTTTCACTCTTCACAACATTAACTGTTTTGCATTGACACTTGAGATCAATTTAAAAATATGTTTCATACTTTGTCACGTCCCGTTTGCTACAATTTCCGAACTAGAAAGTCTTTTTCAATATTGGAGTCACCGTAACTGGAGTTCCCCGCGCATCATCTGTAACTTTGAACAGAGAATTCTCCATATTTTTGTCAGATTTAATTTTCCAAACTTCAGCTGCATTGCAAATACTCTTGTTCAACAAAAAGATATGAAGAGAAGGCCTTCACTCTGCCTGTATCAGTCATTTATTCCGCATACTTCTACCATCCCCTCAAAAAGCACAGGAACTCATTTTCTAGATCAACCCTTAACCCAAATTGATTGTTTTTTTCCCCATCTCTGAGAAATAAACCTGAAAAACAAGTACCTCCACCCAACAGCATACTGACCATTGGGTTACGAAGGCTAAGAAGTCACCAGGAGAGAGATGTGTTTAAAACAAAAGAAACCACCTAACAGCCTACTAACTACAGCACTTAAACCTTTATACCTACTTTACCACAAAAGGATGCAGTTGCTTTACATAGCATTACACATATTTGTGCCGGTTTTGGCTGGGCTAGAGTTAACTTTCTCCACAGTAGCTGGTATGGGGCTATGTTTTGGATTTGTGCTGAAAACAGTGTTGATAACACGGGGATGTTTTCCTTACTGCTGAGCAGCGCTTGCACAGAGTCAAGGCCTCTGCTGCTGCGCACCCCACCCCAGCAGCGAGGAGGCTGGGGGGGGGCACAAGGAGTTGGGAGGGGACACGGCCGGGACAGCTGACCCAAGAGATATCCCACACCATAAAAAGAACTAGACTATAACGCTACATACTTTTGCCTTTATAGCACTGCAATAAAGCAATACGGTCAAGGACTACAGAAAAGCATTCTGAGGGCAACATCTCTATCAGCACAGGAAATCCACGCAAGATTCATTACTGCAGCATAACAAGGTAGTTACAACTTGGGCCTTTTGGCTTTACTACTGCCACTCGCTCTAGTTACCGGGAGCCCAAGTCCTTTGCAAAACCAAGAGGTGGGTTCCTAAGACAATTCAGATGCAANTCTGACAGGCATATAACGCTATTAATTCTAATAGCTAGCAGAAAAGCCTATCCATACCACACCACTGCTAACAGAACGTTACATATCCATTCTGAAACAGCCTTGTTGTGTTCATTATATTCATTAACTTACTAACGACGCTTTGTGACACAACCTAAAACTCTGATATGAGCCTCTCAGAGTAACTTGTAAATGGTATTTCATCAGTGCTGAATAACAGGAACTACCTGACCAGCCTAAGGCCCTCAGTAAAACTGGGTTTCAGAAAACGAAACAAGAAAAAAAATCCCTTATGCAAAGAGACTAGGAAAAAAAAAAGTTTGTTCCCCCTGCCCCCCAAAGAGGAGGACGATTAATCAAGGGATTTATGAAGTGTTAAGTATTGACAATAGATTGCAATACAACTAATATAGCATCAATAACATACAATTACTTACTATTAATTGTTACTAAGTCAAGTGAAAACCTGATTGTCAAGAAGTAATTCCTAGATAAAAAGCAACTTTTTCATTCATAAACTACTGTGGTCAGCTAGGAGTACCAGAGGGCCATGTGAGTACTGAGCCACGGTGACCTTCTCACCAGTCCCCACGGGACACACCTCTGCGCCCCCCACACACACACACTGTTAACCCAGCTGCTTCCCAACAGTCAGAGGAGTTGCAAGAGTACCCTTCCCCCGGCCCCCTCTCTTCCCTACTACCTCAACCACGCAGTTACGCCACCCGTTATTTTCTTCTCCTCTGAGCCTTTTTGGGTCCTCCCTACTGAATAGGTCTGGTCTTGGCTTTGAAGACTTTTCCCAAGATGCAGCAGATTTACACTGCCCTGACTCTTATCAGTTCTAATCCTAGGTACCCATATCTAAGAGGCCACCTAAAAGCTGTACAGAACTTCCTATTTTAGTCTCAAAAGTAAGCAAGCCAATTTGCAGAACACTCGACTGTTAAAATCCGTACTCCCCCTGCCCCCAAGCCCTTCAGGGCTACGAATTTGTTTCTGCGAGCTACAGAAAGAAGAAGAAAAAACAAATAGTGATCCACAGTGACTCTTAAAACAGCACATTATGAGAAAACTTTTAATAATAGGCTGAACTGAACCGAGCACCATGCAATTTTTCTCCTTTCCGCTACCGATCTGGTTTTTGTGTTACCTCCTCAATTTGTTCAGGAGCCTATTTCCATAATTTTTTAAAGAAGTCTCTGTCCCCCAACCAGCCCTGCGGAGGAACGACCTTCCGTCAGACCACAGTGACTTTGAAGGAGCTCTCAGCAAGGACCACCCATATTTTAGGCAACCAGGTATGCAGTTGGCTAAGCCCCGACCTCATTTTCTTAAGCCAAAGACAAAATACTGCTTTCTAAATATTAAGTACCAATTCCACTGTTCTAACAAAGCTCTGTCCAGATAGCAATGAAAATTTAAGTACCACCTATACATTTCTATTTTAAATAGCATCTGCACGTACTTGTTAAAACAGCATCTTAAATCTTCATCAAGAAACGCACATATGCAATGGAAGTTTACTAGTACATTTATAGATAAACTAGTCTAAGCAATACAGACACATAAAAATTAAAAAGATAAAGTATTTGACCCACAACATCCGAAGCAGCATGCTGTAGCGCCGTGAAATTCAGCAGCTACGAAGTACACAGCACTGGCCCTGTGCTCAGTGACCTAGGAAGCGAATTATACTTTATACATCGCAACAGCGGCTGCCACCAGCTATGAGAGATGAATATTGCGCCGCTTCCCCCCCCCCCCACACACAGAGTAAAACTCAAATATGGCTGTTTTGATGATGGCCCGCGCCAGTGTCTATTAAAGTCGTACAACTAACGAAGCCTAGCCAATTCCATGACTATCTGAATTCACGCAGCCCTTCTTTAAGACCCAAGGGAGGTGCAACGACATCGAGCGCAAGTTAAGGACAAGAACTAGAAGCCAAGCACCCTGCAACAAGGGGAGGACAGCAATTCTCTACAGCAGAAGTTGCTAGCACTGCAACTTCACTCGTGACCCTGCCAGAAAGCGACTGCGTCCCAGCAAGGAAGATCATGGTTTTTATTTTCGGGGTTTTTTTTCAGATGAGCTGGGAAAAGCC
>WAAD01003079.1:233802-301350 GCA_013389945.1 Fregata magnificens
CGCAGCCTGGCCTGGCGCGGGGACGACGGCGTGGTAAAGCGCCGCCGCCGTTAAAATGGCTGCGCCGTCGGGCCAGCGGGTGCCTGTGGAGCCTCTGGGGTCTGCGGAGCGCTTCCCGTGGGGGAAATAACCGTAAAAAGTGTCGGCGACAAGCGTAAATTCCCAGTGGTGGGTCTCCAGGCGTGCACTAAGCAGAGGTTAGGGGTTAACTGACTGAAAAGGAGTGGTGCAAGGATGGATCCGGACAGGAAAACATCAGCTGTAAATTTCCCACTGTGAAATGGACCGTCTGTGGACGTCTTCCCTACAGACATTGACAAAGCAACCCTGGGAATTTTCCAACACAAGCTTCGTTTCACCCGTGAAATTTTCAGGAAAATAACAATAGTGTTTGAAAAGCAGTTTCTGAACCGCAGGAAGCCCTGTGTCCCACAGTCCCTCCCTTAAGTTTGTCAGCTCGACTGGAAAGGCACAGCCACAGCAGCCAGGGAGCCACTGACTGTAAGGTACGTTGTTATCGCTGTGCTGCTAGATGGCAAGCGTGGCTATTTAAGGCAATATTTGTCACAGATCCCTAGAAACAGCACTTGGGAAACACCCTACGCTTCCAAATCATTTATCTCAACTTTCCAGTTCAAATTCACACTCAGAGTGAAACCGAATGTCGAACTGTCCGAAATGCCAATGACATCCAGTTTTTGTACTTAAACAGTGATTCTAGTCATCCAAAAATGGTGAGAGATTAGAGTCATTGAAAAGGTAACTTCGTTCCAAGCCCCTTCTCCATGGGTAGTCCCCCCTGCGCAAATACAAGTGAGGTACTCGCGCATTTTTTTTGTCCCCTTACTGAATGAAATCATACCATAAAAACAAAATTGATACGCGATGTCTTGTCAGTCTCTCATATGAATGAATGGAGCTGCGTTTTAGGCATCTATAGTGGGAATTTAACAGCAGAGCCTTTAACGCCAAACACCTAGCTTTTGGATGGATATCAATTGCAGCCGTCAGTTCAGTAAAACCTCTCGAGAAGTGAGAAGCTTAAATCTTTGGGATAACGTTGCAATAATCAAATTAGTTGTGACTTAATCATATTGCCGTACTCTTAGTCAGTAACAAAATGACAATATTTCTCTCTTGAAGTGACAACTTGTCATACACTGAAAGCCCTGGTGCAGCTCTTTGCATTAGCAGTCCCCTTTCTGTAGTCGTTGCCATCCTTTCAGAAACGGGAGATCAATTTTTCAGCAGCATATAGAGACTAATCCACAGTTTTCCGTAGAAGAGAAAGGTATTTTGACTGCAGATAAAAGGAACAGAGTACTGTGAGAGGAATGGCATGATCAGCAGCATTTCGTTAATGAGGACATTCTTACAGCGCTATATGCCTGCGCTCCTTAGATATAAGCTTTTAATTATGCCTTTGAGAAAAAATACAGCTAGGTTGAAAGCGCATAAGTTTAGTGCCAGTGAGTAATACAGTTTTGCTCGTCCTCAGTAAAAAGAATGTATTTTCTAAAAGTCACTGCGAGAGGGTTGCATTGGCTTTTAGGTTAGCTGGTTAGTTTTTATTTGTTTTGGGGGTCCCTATCCCCACCCATGTATTTTTGTTCTTTTTAAAGTAAGAGATTGAATTATTGCTTGCGTTATTTATAGTCGGGACAAAAAGAGCACTCTTGTTATACTAGGATTAACGCTACTAATCTCTGTCTTGACATGCCAGAGGACGTGGAGGTCAACTACTAGGCATCGCCGGCAAATAAGCCTATCAGTATTGCACACCGAGTTGTGGTCATGAACGCATAGATGGCCGCAGAACTGGCTAGCCTCTCGTGAGTAATCTCAAAGAAGAGCCACGCCGCAGCTACCTTACGATGTTCCACGGCCCATTTAGTCGCAAACTTGGCACCCAAATGGTCTTTTTCTGTAAGAAGATGCCAGCATGTTGTGAGGAGGTTTCCTGTTAAGGATTCCCTTTTATTAAGTATAGGTCAATGAAGTTGAACAATAGAGTCGATTTTGACAGATCACTTAAAAATACGGGCCTGATCCTTCAAGCAGGTAAATGAGTGATAATTCTGAATATGTGAATAGGCCCACTGACTTTGATTTAATTCCTCACCTGCGCAGAACGACATTTTGACATTTCTAGAAGATATATTAATTTCCAGAAAGGAAGAGTTGTGTGGCTTCTTTCACTCAGGGTGTGAAACCCAAAGTAAACTTTGCTCTCCCTTACTGCAATGAAACCTCTCGTTTGGTTCAGGCACAGCCGGGATGCTTCGGTCTTCTGCATCTGGAATGCATGCAGTAAAACCAACCTATTTAATGCAACGCATGCTTGACAGCGTGACAAACAGATCAGAAAGGTCTTTGCACTACTTAAAAAAAAAAAAAAAACAGAAAACAAATTTTAAAAGCTTGAGGGTACCCCCAAGCACAGTTGTTTTCTGGTTGATGTGAAACAGTAGATGGTCTGAAGAAGAATCCAGTGACAAAGAACAGGAAATCAGAAGTACGAATCCTACAGTGAGGAGAGATCAACTGCAAAGGTGGAGAAGATGGGGGATCTTAATGCGGGGGCGGCACTGAAGCCGGGATATCGGTTATCGTTATTGGGGGGCGGGGCTTGCTGTATAATGTTTTTTTCTTAAACCTTCAACTTGATGAATCATGAAATCATAGGAGATATTCAGCATTCATTATCAAAAAAATAAAAGAGCAATAAAGGTCAGCTTCTGCTTTTTATGACTGTGGAGTCAACACTGAACTTTCACTGCCAGAAAACAGGAGAGAAAACAAAAAAGTCCCAGGCACATGCTGGGTATGTCTCCATGACAATATTGGTATGTCTTGCTTCTTCCTTTCTTTTATTGCCTGGGGTCTAAAAAGCTGATACGTTCTTCCTTTTTAAATAATTGTGTAATGGCAGATCTATAATGGCATATGAATTATTCCACCTATTGTCTTTATTCAGCACATAATATGCATCTTGAAGCTTCTGTCACAGTTTCACAAAAGCAAACCTCGGGAGTTGTTTTTTTAATACAACAGCAACTGTATTCTCAGTGTCAAGATAGCGAGACTCGTAGCTTATGTCAGATAATGCACCTGTGACTTTATTTCAGAGTGCTTGAAGTCTGGGTCCCCTTCCTGACTCTTGGCTGCTAGACAGCCTTAAGCATGCTGCATCACTTCAGTATACAAAAAAGTTTCCCATCTATAACATCAGGAGAAGGCAGCTTTAAGTATGCTGCTTCACCTCCATATATGAAGAATTTTCCCATCTATGAAATTAGTGTAGTGATTATTTACTCCATTGTAAAATACTTCGAAGACTTGTGCAGGAAAGCTGTAGGTGAGAACACTACCTGAAAATGAAATATCAGATATTTCACATGTGCTTGGCATTTGAAACGTGATGATTTAATCCTCTTTAAGCTGCTGAATAGTTCAAATGCCTTTACCTTGATTACTGTTTCTTAAGCATTTTTCTCCTTACGTCTCTCCCTACTCGTAACTCTTTCCTCTGTACAATACATAAATTGGTTTTAAATCAATCCCGTGAGAATAAAACAGCTTCCTGCAAAAATGTTAAATATCCCTTACAGAAAGTAGTTATTAGAATCACAGTATCATAGAATCTCCTGAGTTGGAAGGGACCCACAAGGATCATCGAGTCCAACTCCTGACCCCGTACAGGACAACCCCAAAACTCACACCGCGTGTTTGAGGGCGTTGTCCAAACGCTCCTTGCATATTGTCAGGCTCGGCGCCATGACTGCCTCCCTGGGGAGCCTGTTCCAGTGCTCCACCACCCTCTGGGTGAAGAACCTTTTCCTAATGTCCAAGCTAAACCACCCCTGGCATATCTTCCTGCCATTCCCTCGGGTCCTGTCACTGGTCGCCAGGGAGCAGAGACCGGCGCCTGCCCCTCCTTCCCCTTGTGAGGAAGCTGTAGACCGCGATGAGGTCTCCCCTCAGTCTCCTCTTCTCCAGGCTGAACAGACCAAGTGACTTCAGCCGCTCCTCATACGGCTTCCCCTCTAAACCCTTCACCATCTTCGTGGCTCTCCTCTGGACGCTCTCTAGTAGCTTCACATCCTTTTTATACCGGGGCGCCCAAAACTGCACACAGTACTCAAGGTGAGGCCGCACCGGTGCGGAGTAGAGCGGGACGATCCCCTCCCTCGACCGGCTAGCAACGCAGTGCTTGATGCACCCCAGGGCACGGTTGGCCCTCTCGGCTGCCAGGGCACACTGGTGGCTCGTGTTCAGCTCGCCGCCGACCAGAACCCCCAGATCCCTCTCCGCGGGGCTGCTCTCCAGCCTCTCGTTCCCCAGTCTGTACGTACACCCAGGGTTGCCGTGTCCCAGGTGCAAAATCCAGCACTTGCCCTTGTTAAACTTCATATGGCTGGTGATTGCCCAGCTCTCTAAGTTGTCCAGATCTCTCCGAAGGGCCTCTCTGCCCTCGAGAGTGTGCACAGCTCCTCCCGATTTTGTGTCATCGGCGAACTTTGATAGTAATCCTTTGAGTCCTGCATCCAAGTCATTTATGAAGATATTAAAGAGCACTGGCCCCAAGATGAATGCCTGCGGAACTCTGCTAGTGACCGATCGCCAGCCCGATGTAGCCCCATTTCCTATAACCCTTTGAGCCCGACCCATCAGCCAATTGCTGACCCATCGCATTATGTGTTTATCCAGCTGTACGCTGGACATTTTGGCCAGGAGGATACTGTGAGAGACAGTACCGAAAGCTTTACTGAAATCCAAAAAGATGACATGGACTGGCTTCCCTTGGTCAGCTAGGTGGGTAACCTTGTCCTAGAAAGAAATCAAGTTTGTTAGGCAGGACTTTCCCCTCGTGAACCTGTGCTGGCTGGGACCAATGACTGTGTGGTCTTTCAGGTGTTTTTCAATGATTCCCAGAATAATCTTCTCCATAATTTTGCCAGGCACAGAGGTGAGACTGGCAGGCCTGGAGTTACCGGGGTCATCCCTGTTGCCCTTCTCGAAGATTGGGACAACGTTTGCCAGCTTCCAGTCAACTGGGACCTCTCCAGATTCCCAAGAGCACTGGAAAATCATTGAGAGAGGTCTCGCTATGACATCAGCCAGCTCTTTAAGAACCCTGAGCCAGCTCTTTAAGAACCCTGTTATTAAGGCGAAATAGAAGTGGAAAACTTCCTTTGTGTGAGTGTTGTTTTGGAAATGTCTCTTGCTGTTTCTGGACAAACTCTTTTCATTCTGATTGCCCAAGCTGAGTGTTAGAATCGAAAGAAAAAAAATTCTAATTTTCTAGAAATATGTTCTTTACTTATTAAAACTTTTTTTTAAAGTATCACTTCATTATTCTTCACCTTCATTTAAAACACACGGATCTGTGTCTTTGTAATACAGGCTCTCAGGTGTTCAGCAATTCCTGCAGTAAAATTTTTTTGTCCTTATTCGGGTATGTGAGGGTTATTTTGTATTTTGTAATAATTCAGTCAGTGTGAAGAAAGCACTGCCAGAGAGAAGGTTTTCCCAATAAGCACTTTTAATTCTTTTTCCCTTCTTATCGCCTCATTGTTGCATGTTTGTTTTCCTTCTGGTCCCCTGGGAGCCATGAGAAACATCATTTTACGCAGAGAAGTAGCTATACAATCTTCCTGTCTTAGTAAATACTGTGTCTCAGTTTCATACTGCTGACCCTGATGGAGTTTGTTTTAGACACCGTTACTAAAACCAGACAGAATGTTTATGATGAGCTAAAAGCTAAGAAAACCCCAGGAGTCAACGGGTTTGGGTTTGGTTTTGCTTTTTTCTAGGATCAAGTCATATCCCAGCTCTGCATCTCAGAGGCAGTAGTAGTAACGAAAGGCTTTTTTTGTTGGCTTAATTATACATACAAAATAGCAGAAAGATTTTGGTATGTTGTGAAACATGTTGGCATGGAAAATATGTTGATGTGGGGAAAAAAAAAAAAGAAAAAAGACTGAAATCACTTGGTGCAGAGGGATGGCACAAATCAGCTAGAAAGCAAGTGCATTCTCTGACGTCTCCTCCGGTTTTGAAGATCTGAGCAGCGGTAGAGGCTTTGCGTTGACCTTGTGAACAGAGACAATTTTTCATGCATTTCAGTTTCTATCAGCTATTCTAATCAGGAAAGAAACAAAAGGAGCTGTGGAAAACAACTAAAAGTCACTGATTTCTGACATTAAAATGGAAACAAACTGAGGAGTGAGCTGGTGAAAATATTTAAGGTACAAATAGCTGACATCAGCTTTGGTGACACCCAGAGCAACTCTCATTGACACCGAGGTCAAGAGTCTTCTATTGCAACGCGAGATTCGGTCATTTGTACTACAGCTGGCGTTGGGACCAAACAAAATATAAATTGCTTGTTGATACGACAACCCTTGGCCGATTCAAAAGAGCAACGCAAAGTGGGGAAAACCTGAAGGCAGATGTCTTTGTAAGAGTCCTAGGTAGAAATCCTAGAGGAAGGAATAGGAAAGTGGTTTTAACGGGCTCAGAATTGCTTGCATCTTGACCTGGTAAGTTGCTTCACATTAATAATAATCTGTTTCCTTTCTGGAGAAGAACAGTCTCCTATGTTTGTCCTGATGACCAGGACTCTTGCTTCGTTTGAGAGGGTAACGTATTGCTGCTCGCTTTGTAAGAGCGTTCTTAGATCCATATTTGACCTCTTGAAGTTGAACTCTTCCCTGCCTTCTCTTGTCCGGGTTTCTGGTTATTCTCAGCTCACCAGCAGTCTAGTTGATTTCATTCTCTCTTATAAACAAAACCTGATTTCACCCTTGCTTTAACAACTAACTTTTGCAGTCCTAAAGATATCTAAGAAGTCTCTCTTATAGGAATGAAGTGTGCTCTGTGCAGCCTTTTGAAGGAAGGCCACCGTCCTAACTTGTTTAATGACTAAGTCTTAGAAAGTTACTTTCTTCCTTGAAACAGTTATGCACGTGACTAAAACACCTGGGCTTTCTCAGCAATTCTTAAACTGTGGTACACAGTTTGTAAAGGGCCTGCTGATAGTCCACAGAGATCTGCCTGGTGGCACAACATTCCCCTTCCTGAAAGCTAAACTTTGTTACAAGAAAATGGAAATGCCCGAATTCCAACACTAATGCTACTCTCCTGCTTCTACAACTGCTATTGAGATAAAAAGAAGGGCAAAAGGTGAAGGTCAAGCAGAAATGGCAAGTCTGAATGATATCTTAATTTCAGCAGCATACAAATTAGAATATAGCATCCTTCATTTAGTCATGACCTCATAAGGTCAGGGAGACCTTATTGCGGCCTTTCAGTACTTAAAGGGGGACTATAGGAAAGATGGGGACAATCTTTTTAGCAAGGCCTGTTGTGACAGGACGAGGGGTAATGGCTTTAAACTAAAGGAGGGTAGATTTAGACTAGATATTAGGAAGAAATTTTTTACAGTGAGGGTGGTGAAGCGCTGGAACGGGTTGCCCAGAGCGGTGGTGGAGGCCCCATCCCTAGAAACGTTCAAGGTCAGGGTGGTCGGGGCTCTGAGCAACCTGATCTAGTTAAAGGTGTCCCTGCTCACTGCAGGGGGGTTGGACTAGATGACCTCTAATGGTCCCTTCCAACCCAAAGCATTCTATGAGTCTATTTTTTAGTTTTAAGTACCTTTGAGATGTAAGTACATTATTTTATAGCGCAAAAAAAATCCAAGTGTCACCAAAAACCCCCAGAGGCATTGGTACTCCCCAAAATGACTTGTAGCAGTAAAAAGTCGTGGAAAAACCACAGCCATTGAGGTACAAGAAATAATGTTATTTCAGACCTTTTTCTTTTTACCCTATTTGCAGAGATAAGTTTTACTGTTATACTTGTTCTGTAAAATGAGCAATGGACTTTTTTTCGCCCGTGTATTTTTTGAGTTATAGAGAATTGCAAAAATATCCCTGGTCATCAGTCCTTATGCTAAAAATACTTACTTCTTTATATAGTCTTACAAGCTTGAAGGGAGGGCAAAAAATCCTTGGAACTGAAAGCCTGGGAAGAAAGAATGTCTTTTGGGTCACAACTGAACAGTCTTTATGCTGATGCACGTTAAGACATTGAGATGGTATACCTACAATGACTACGGATGTCATTGCTGGCTGACTCGTACCTTTAAAAGGCCACTTATAAATACAGGTATGTCGTTTATAAATTGTATATTTTTGCAAACAGGTTATTTCCACTTACAAGCTGTTAGCTGAAAGTACATTTCAAATACTGTGGAGGTCTGAACGCTAGTTTTAGTTTTGTTCGATTAGAAAAATCATTAAGACTTGTGCGAGTTGTTTAGCCAATAGCATTTGCATTCGGGCTAAGGAAAGGGAAGAGTTTTATGTGCCGCTAGCGTAGTTGAAGTTACAGGCCACAACAAAAGTAGTGGGAAAGATGGAGAAAAGAGAATTGCTGCAAGTTTATGCCAGATCTAAGTAGGTACAGAAATACTGTGATAATTGTGCATAAGTTTGCTACGGCCTTTCCTGAAATAGGCTGTCCATTGTTCCACTGTGCAAAAAGACGGAGACGGAACTACTGCATATCCTAATGACTGTCATTTCATGCTCTGCAGCCTAGGTGCGTATTAGATAGGATAGATAAGTCTTTGGCACGAGATGGGAATAACTTTCTGTTCTGGAAAGCAGAGAAGATTGTTAGGGGAAGAACTATGTTGGATCTGGTTTTGAATAATATGTTGAAAGTAGTTGTAAATCTGGAAGAGTGAGGTGTATGGAATGAAAGTGATCACAAAACACTTAAGTTCACCATGCAAAGAAAGGAGTAGTAGTGGCAAAGCACAGGTGAGGGACTTCAGAAAACTTCATTAAGTATCACAATACTTATGGATGGGACCTTGGGATACTAAGTCGAGGAATAAAGGAGTGCAGGACACCTGATGACTTCTGAAAGGTACGTGACAGACTTAGCAGCAAAATTCTCTGATGCAGTGGAAAGATGGGCAGCTTAGAAAGCAAACGATATAAAAATCTGAGACGGAAACATTTTAAAGGATTATATAAATATGTGGCAGAACTCATGTTAGGGCTACCATTGCCTGTTGGACTTTGAGCTGGGGCACTGCAGTAGTCTCCGCTGGAATGGATTTTATTCCAGATTACTGGCGGAAGAATGTACACACTTCCAAAATGTTTTGATGACTCAATACCTGAGAGGAGCTGAAAGTAATTTGGAGGGGAGAATCCAGCATCAGAGGGATCTTTAAAATGGAGAAATGGTCTGAAAATAACCTGATAAGATTCAACAAATACAAAAGCAATAGCTAAGGGCAAGAGGAAAAAAAAAAAATCTGAAGTACAAAATTAGAAGTATCTGTCAAAGCAGCAGGTCTATCAAAAAGGGTTTGAGGGCTACAGTGCCTCACAGTTGGAGTCGAAATCTGCAATAGAGAAACAAAGGCAAAATTCAGTCCAGCACATACTGAAAGAAATGACATCTGTAGGACGCGAAGGTAGTAAATCTGCTGAGGCTTCATCTAAAGTACCGCATCCCATTTTGGGTATCCCACATAAAGACAAGTTATTTTACATCAATTAGTTGAGAGAAATGCAGCAAATACAAGAAGTTTAGAAAAGATGTCCTCTGAAGAAAGGTTAAACAAGTCCTATTCCTCTGGAGAAGAGGAGAAAAGAGTGAGTTAATTTTCTGCAATGGGAAGGCTGTTAATTACAAGAAGTTGATTAATGTTTCTCACTATTTGCTACTAGGAAGACAAGAATAATTTGTCTTAATTTACAGGAGAGAAAATTTAAACTAGACAGTGGGAAAACCTTTGCTATAATTAGGATAAGGAAGCAATAGAAGAAAACTCATTAAATGCAGTACCCCTATCAAAAAGGTTGTAGAGGGTAAACAGACAAGTATCAGTTCAGAAAAGATTAAAGTTGAGTTGTAGATACACGTGATATTTCTTAGTGCACGGTGATAGAGGAGTTGAATAGGTTCTTCTCAACTCTGTATTTCTACATATGCATTCAGGACAAGGATACACTAACTCAATCCAATTTAATGTGACA
The DNA here is from genome assembly GCA_013389945.1 of Fregata magnificens. NCBI lineage: Eukaryota > Metazoa > Chordata > Aves > Suliformes > Fregatidae > Fregata > Fregata magnificens. Next base: position 243,867 of record WAAD01003079.1, read on the forward strand.
TGGAACAAAGATGTCACAGAATTAAGAATCAATGGTTCCAGCCTGCAGTGTGCTGGCTGCTTTCGTTTACTCTCGTGTTCCTTTATGCTTCGTTGGAATGGGTCTTCAAACTGCTGTAATGTTGACTTTACTGAGGAAATTGTTCCAATTTTTATTGAAAGGTCCACAAAGTAGTACAGGTTGGCTTTCAGAACTCATGAAAACTAGCTTTAACAGTAGAAGGGAAAACGACTCCTGTGGCAGAAATACCAGCATAGGCCCATAAATTAAGATTTGTGACAGGATATGTTTGGAAGCAGGACTGTGAGCTGAAGCCAGCAAAAGCATAAAATGTTTTTCAAGTTCACTTTTCAAGCTGGCTAGGAAGTTGAAAGATGATTGAAACAATCTGACAAGCTTTTAGGACATACATTCTTTTCAGAGCATGCATTAGCTTTCCAATGCCAATAAAATTGTGTAATCAGTTAAAAAAATCCTTTCTGCATTTTTTCCCTTGTTTTTTCTCAGCTCACAATTGCAATAACAATTTCTCTGCAGGATCTTGGCCCATCACTTCCTTCCAGCCTTTTATTAGTCTCTAGGAAATGCCTACACCTAGTCATTATTGTTTAATTGGAGTGTCACCAAATAATAGTAACGCTTTTAATCTTTACGAAGGGTGATGAATTAAGACTTGCAGTGTCCTTGAGAGGAGATGAGTAAAAGCGATCCAACGAGCCGTGAACAAAACCTGGGCACTGCCCACGTAAACATGGTTATTGCTGACAAGAGCAGAAAGAAACAAAAAGCCATGAGCACTTGAGACTGCAACCACCAGAGCCTGGCTCTCCAGCAGCAAATGATTCATCATTCATGAGCGATTCCTGCTCACCTCTCGACCTTCAAACAGACCAGGCACAGGTTTTTAGCATTTACATTCTACATAGTTTTTTCGTCCCCTAAATCTTACAGGCAGAATTGACAAAAGCTGCTTAGCGTTATGACCGTTTCTGTGATATCTCTATTCCAGACCTCCTGCCTCATGAACATGCTGCATCATCCCTAGTTCATTTTGTCCACAGTTAAAAGGCTGTGAACTTCTGACCATTCATGAAAACATGGGATCAGACAAGAAGATGCCAACTAGCCCAAGATGTTAGTCACGATTACCATCTGTAATTTTATGCTCCGGCTAGGACATAAAGGGAACACTGTGTCCTCCACACTGAGTTTAGTAATCCCAATGGCAAAAGAAGCTTCCATTGGGCTACAACTCTTCTTCTCATCAACACGAATGGGGAGCTGGTGCACGGGAAAATGGAGCTCATTCTGTGTCGACTGTGCTCCTACACACACGCACCATCAGAGAAGCTTCGGCATGGAGAGGCGATTAGGAGAGAAAGGATCAAGGCTTGGCACAGCCGTTTATCCTGTGGGAGCAAGGGGAAACTCTTGACTTCTGCTTCGTCTTTCACTTTGATTTTAGGGACAGCCCAACGATGCACTGTGCCAAGTCCAGGTTTGACAGTAACATCCAGCAATGATAAAAACGCATTACACGTTAGCTGATGTTTCAAACATTTGCCACTGCCTACAGTGATCGAACTCCGGGGGCTCACATTCACTCCAGTGTGGCAGCACTGGTTGAGATGTGAGCTTAATTAAATCACTGCAGTGTGCACACTGCTCAAGCAGTTTCTAAACTGATTTAATTAAATCAATCAAGGCAAAGTCTTTATTCAAACTCTTGCTCAAGCACTTCATCTGTGATCAAAGAGATCATTTCCCCCCGTTCCCTGGGAGCAGTGGGTATACCCGGAGAGTAGCATGGAATTCACGTTGATCTGTTGCTGTCCTGCCCTATATCAAGCTCTAATGTCTAGAAAATAAATCAGCAAAGTGCTACATCCAAATCTAAGGCAACTACATCCGTAGCTATTATCTGTTAGCATTACTATAAGAAACCCCAGGAAAAGACTGTGGGAGGAAAGTTAGTAAAGATTGGACTGCGCAATGCTGATAAGGCTATGACCCTGGTATTGGTATATAAAACAATGAATAATATAAGAATATTTATGTAGCATGCTCTGTATTTGAATTCCAAAAATAAGGTAGCCAATTAAACCCAAAAGCAGACAGGTTAAACTGCTTCTGGAAAAAAAATATAAATATACGACAGCAGCTATACATATGTATACATAGAAATAATATTACGTATGTATATAATACTGGACTAACCTGTAGCGCTCTTTGCCACTAAGGTTATGGAGATTAAGAGCCTAGGTACGTGCAAAGGAGACATCTATTTTGATAATGAGAAGAGTCACAATTACCTCAAGCAGCTTGATAAATTATTCGATCATTAATGAGCACTATTAACTTTAGTGCTTCATTCCAGGTAATGGGAAAAGTGTCTTCATTATTTCCATATATATTGTTTAGTTTCTCCTTTTTAGCGTCTGGTGTGGTTCACTTTCAAAATCTAGACAAATGAGTGTCAGTTACCAAATTATACTTCATACAACAATATATTCTAATATTGCTGTATAAATATTGTAATTTCCCTAAAGAGCTCATCTGTCTGCAGAACACATATCTCTGTGTGCTAGAATTTTTAAACAGTAATAAGATGTAAACGTTCTTCCAAAAAATGGTCCATTTCTTTAAAAGCAAAACCTGTTGGGGGGATTTGTCTTCTATTGAGGGGAACAGTGTTATTGCTTTCTTAGCTTTCCTACATTAGATACAGTTTGAGAAATGAGAAAAAATGTCACAGCTGTGCTTCATTTAGCTTGGATTCATTGATTCAGTAAGTGTCATTTCCAAAAGCATTTTCAAGCCCCACTGTCCTTATGAAGCAACACACTTTACTTTTCAGTTAATAACTCTGAGTTATCTGGAAATGAAAAACACGGGCTGTGACCTAGGAAAACAGAACCCTCCTACATATCCTCCTGCTTTTCTCCGTCACCAAGAGGTGCTTACTTACAGTCGCGTCTATGCCTAAATATCTGCGGTGAAATAACATTACAAAAGAAGGCAACAGCTGCCTTGCGCATGACCAAATCTGGACTTATTTACGATGCCTGTCAGCACTGCCTGTTATGGTCTAGATCCACCAAACAGCTCGAGAAACTGCACTGGTCTCTAAGCGATCAGAAGCTGGGAGAAGTTTAGCAGTTAAAGGTCGTAAGGGACACGTTGCTAAAGCGCAAAGGCCAGTTGAGCACATTTTCCCTCTTGTGCCTTTGGCACCTCCTTTATTAAAATGGACAACTGTCCAGAGCTAAGATATGAACAACTTTTGAGCCTTAATTATGGTTCTCTTTGAGTCTGCTAACGTGGTTCAGCTGTAATGGTCCTTCTGCATGGAACACATGTATAGGGAATCACTACTGCTACGATCATCTTCACTTCTTCAATTACTTTTTTGGACCAGGAGTAACACTAGACACTCAAAGGTAGCATTTGGTACATTGCATTGCGAAAGTTCCCTTTTTCTCACGTCTATTAAGCTGGGAATGTATTATTCCTTAGATAAGGTACAGAAATCAACCTTAGCTGCTGATGAGAAGATGACTTCTGCTTCCATTTGTGAACGCTATGCTTTCATACATAAAATGCTTTAGGGCATGGAAGAATACACAGCCTAGATTGTCTTAGCATAGGCTTGCTACTGAAGGCACCTATGTCTACCAGAGAAGCACATTACGATGCACTCTTTTTAACAGCTGTGTGGCAAAAGTCACAGCTTCGTGATATCACTTCTGAGTAGTCTACAAAAATGGGATCCAGGCCTTTATTCCTGCAGAACCCATTCATGAAGACTAAATGAATAAAGTGGGATGTTTTGTACATTTTAGATCTCGATACAGAGATTTGCAAGTTGCCTCTTTTTCCAGAGAAGAAGAAATAAATTCATTCTTTTAGTGCTATGTAACTCTTGTATAAAAGAAAATTAGGTGTGAGGAGCTAACTTGCCATTTGTGCAATGATACGAACTCAGCTTTGTGAGAAAGGGGACAACATAATACAAGTCATCAACTCAAACATTTCCATATCCATGGTGAACACATGAACACGTTTAGGACAGAAGCCAGTACCAGCATACACTAAAAACCTGCATGACAGAAAACAATTGAGGACGGTTAACCACAGGACAGGTTTTCTTCTTTTTCTCTGCAACCATGTCTGAGGTTCAAAGCTACATTCTATTATCAAATGAAATCATTGCTCATCTGAAATGAGGTAAGTTGCGTAACTAGGAGACAAACGAACCCATAAATGTGGTTTTGCTATTCAGAAACACTAATGCTGCTAAGCGATGACACAAGACCAAGAGGGGTCGCGCTGTTTTCTGCAAAAGCACAGAAAGAAGCGTTTGCCAACAAGTTTCATCGTAGGCTCTTAGCACAGCACCAAACTGGTGTTTGTGTTCATCAGCATCATTTAGGCACAGAAAGGCGAGCGAGCGTATCCTTCAGTGTCAGCTTATACCCTCTCCGGGGTGCAGCTTACCCTCTGGTGTGTCTCGTCAGCTCTGATGATCGCATACATCTGCAGGTATTGAAATATTCCGATACACAAATGCTAAACCTGGGCATTCTGAAAGGCACCAAAGGAGATAGATAGAACCGCGGTGATGACTGAGAAACAAATGCAACGGTGGGGCCCCTCCCCACCCCAAGGGCCAGAGCACATACTACACCCATCCATCCCAACGAGGCAGATGGCGCATGGTCATCCCACCCTCCCTGCGTCCCTGGGACGGAAGAGGGAGAACTCAGCAGCTAACATGGAGTTAGCAGCAAATGGTCTTTATATTAGCATCCTACAGCTAAAGCCTATGAGAAGGTAAAAATCATGGTACAAAGAGTACCAGCCTGATAAACCACCACCACCATACCCTAATCTGACGGAAGCATGAATCTTCTGCTGAGCTGTGCTCTACAGTTCCTCCCCGAACGTGCTTTGTCTCCGGAAAAATGCATGTGCAGCATCATTAAAAGCAGGATACAAGCTTGCCTGTCATTGATGAAATACATAAAGAATGGCTTGATGTTCTTTGAAGTACAGAACACACAGCATATCTAAGAGTGTAGAATAAATTGCCCAATATATTCTAGATGAGAAACAATATGCCACATTATTAAAGACACATTAATGCACAAAAGAACAGGCTTAAAGTGGCAGACTCAACTTGGCATTATCATTTCTTAGGCTCTTCCTCCCCAGGTGGCATATATAATTATATTATTGCTGTGGGACCCAGTGGGAATTTCACTGTTGACTATTGTAATTCCCAGAGTAAATATCTGTAATGAATCAATTCTTTGTTTTGGTTTTTCAGGAGAGGTTGAGCTTCAGCCATCCTCACCCTGCAACCTTTATTCTATCATTTAGCTCAACAATAGCTTGTCTAACTGTCTGCTTTTAATTGATAGAAAGTTAAAAGAAGGTTTCGAGTCTGCATAAGGCAGGCAAATGTGCAGCATTATTTTAAGGCAGAAATTGCTACTTGACCTCCTGTGAACCAGTTATACTTTGAACAATGAAGATTGATGTCTCTGGTGTCTCTCTCGGCTAGTATCAACGCACAAGCTAGCTTCTGTTATACTGGTTTTTGTTTCCATGATTGCTATCCCAGTAACAAGCAAAGCTCCCTTTGCCCAGCCAAGCTTACAATGATTAAACCAGGCAGCGCATCTCAAACTTCTCTTCTTCCGCTGCCTGCTCAAGTGGAGAATTAAGCCATGTTCGCAAATACAATTCCAGCCATTTGTTTCGTATCCTCATACACCAGTCAATGTTAGGCAACTACAGAAAAAAAACGCACAAACGATAAAACAAAAGTATAAAGAACAGCATAGTACTACAGTAAGCAATTTAAACAGCTGTCTTGGTTTATCCTTCCCACAGCAAAGTGTTTTTTTCACTCCCCAGCAAGCATCTCTTCCCAAAAGAAAAGTAAACTTTTGTTAGTGCCTACCACTTGGGCAGAGCTCGATAAAGTTGGCAAAGATTTTCTTCACTTGTTTCCCGTTTAAAATATAAGGCTTTATTTGCCTTTCATGCTACTGTGAGGTTTGTGTTTATATAAGTTCATGCCTTCAATTTGCAGAAATTAATTTTGTACAGACACTATATATATATGGAGACTTGCTACTATTTGCAGACTTAAGGATTCTTAGTATCTTCAAAAACAATTTTTCCCCACAACATAAATGGCAAATATCAGACTCCGTAGGAGAAACATTGAGGTTGAGAAAATTAGATGCCCTTTCTCTCCTCATTCCCCAAATATAGCAAATACAAAATGCTCAGGTTTCCACAAATATTACATTAGCTTTAAGTCATTCAAGTAGGAGGATTTCCTTTAACAAATCAAGGGGAATGAAATACGCTATATGTGCATGTAAGAACCCTACCATTTCCATATTCACATCAGTCCTAGAGGCAGAGTCCGGTTTGCTGTTAACTTGTCCAACATCCTCTGTTTAGTTTTCCCTCTCCTCCAGCTTCCATCTTGCAACGTTTGCCCTTGTTTGGTGAACTCTTGTGAAGAAGGAGCATAATTTCTCATATTGGGAAAGCACATAGCTCCTCGCGTCATTTCGTAAATGAATGTAGGAAGACAGCAGCCCTGCAGTTGAAATCAAAGATGATCATGGGGTTATCAGGACTAATGATTCCACAACTTAATCTCAGTTCTTCTAAGAATTCAGTCCAAGTTACTTGCACGAAAAATGTGGGATAAAACAAGGAAACAAGGGGGGAAGAGTGCTCATTCTGCACTGTCTCAGAGGGACGATATGGCTGCTGTCTGGCTTTGCAGTACTTTGAGGAAACCAGCGCTCAGGGGAAGAGAGGGAAGAGCAGTCCCTGTGCATTTGAGGGTGCTGGAAGCACCAAAGGCAGACAGAGGAGCCACCTCCCAGCCGAAGCATGCTGACATGTGAGCCTGAGGCCTAGATCCTACTTCAGGCTCAATACTGCTTTTTGACACAAGCAACAAATCCAGTTGACCTCCTCCTGGGAGAACAGTATAAAGATAGCCAGAGATAAAACCTGAGTCCCTTCCCTCTTCCATCCCAATGATGGCACACTGTTCCTGCAGACCTCAAAACACCACTGGCATGGGTTTTACAGGCATTTCTCACCTATGTCTAATGAAGCTAATTAAATCCACACACTGCCATAGACCAGCATGAAGCTGTAGAATACAGCTATGTATGTTTGCACCAGCAGTGTATCTACCTGTTTATTTCCAAATTTGGTATTAATATACAAATGCTGCTTCCAGTTCTGACTCTTGAGGCACATCTTTCTGCCTGACTTGTCAGTGAACTCCGCCTGGGAAAGCAATACTCTAGTTGTACTTCTGAGACACTCTGCATGCTGATGCAAGCCTGAACACAATTCCCTAGACTCAGGTTGGGCGGAGAGGGAGCAACCGTGTTACAAAAGACGCCCGCAGATAAATTCTCGAAGTATGTTGATTTTCATGTAACACAGTTTTCTTAAAAAAACTTGACAGTACAGCAATAGCAGGTGCCAAACTAACTCCCCTCGAGCCTGTGTCCACCCAGTGTGCCCAAAAGCATGCTGGTACGGTTGCCTCTGGACGACCCCACAGCACCGATACGCAGCAAGCTTTCAGCAGGGCACATAAAAAGGGACACAGCCGATAACTGGCCCACTCCCTATACAGATGAGGTACTCCAACTGGACATGATGCAAGCTGGGAGGAGACAGAAGACCAAATCTCTCTAGTTTAATCTGTCACTTCCAGTGAGTTATGTTGCCTCAGTAATTTCTGGTGCCTGCGTTTCTTTAGAAACTTACTATGGGGAAGGCATGTATTTTGCACCCCAAGATCGAGTCCCAGTGAAGCTATTACAAAATTATTAAGAAGGGAGTTTACTTAGCCTACACAGATCTCTCTAAATAGATACTTCCCAACATAACCTGATTTCAAAGGCTTTAAAAAAACTGCACACATAGAAGTTGTTTATTCCCAAAGAGATGAACCAAACCGTTCTCTGCACTCTAAAGTCCTTTCCAGAACTGGATTCCTTCCATGCCGCCTTTTCATCTAAACACACTTGTTTTATTTTAAGTAAGTAAGTAAGTGGTGTGTTGTAATGTGTATGTCTCTTGAACCTCATCTACCTCAGACTCAGCAAGAGTATCAGTGTCGGTTATGGCGTAGCATCATGGAACATTTTATATGCTATGAGAAGCAATCTCTGCTGTAATATTTTAGTCCAACATTTCCTGGGCTATTTAATCTCAGCTTTTTAAAAATGGAGTGTCCTGTAAAAGGAAACTGCATTAGAGGGAAAGCAATAAATGCTTCATTCAGTGTGCTTGGCCAAAATAGCTCACTGAGTCTTGGAATGAAAAGACCCTTGTCCATAACAACACAGACACAATTTCAAGCACAGACAGGATGGTTTTGCCTAGAAGGGGAAAATGCCTTGTAGCATTAAGGAGGAGGGGTGAAATCTCTCAACGGGTAGGGCACTCAGTTTGGTAATAATTAGGACACTTATAATGGGAAGTGGGGAAGAGATGGGAGGTCAGAAGTGCATAAAGGGGACAGCAAAGTGAACCTCCCATCTTCCTAAGGAAACCACTTCCTCTTGTTACCTTCCTGTCTCCCTTAAGAGAATATTTAGGATAACTCATCACAGCAGCATTCCAAGGAGAAAAACCCATCAATTATCACTCCCTCCTCCTCCATTGTTCTTTCTCAGCTGTACCTTCTTGAATGTTGTAACACTCGATCCAACCCTTTTTTATGTCATCCTCCTCTTCAGTTGTCTGCATGTTACTCTTCTTCCTTAGCGCTCTCGCGGATTTTGCACTTTGCCTTCTCCTTCCACCCCTTCATCTTGACTCTCCCTTTTGCTTCTCTGGTCTTAATCTGCAGTTCCCCTTTTAACTCCTCATAATTCCTCTCTCCCGAGGAATTCATGTTGCAGATGGCAGCAGCGAAAGCAAATTGAAGTGCACCTTAGAAGCTGAAGCCACAGGACTTGGACGATGGTTTGCCACAGCATCACATCCCACAGCAGTGCTAAGAGGGATCCTACAAAGACTTCATCTGTTAATGGGGTTCAGTCAAGCATGGTGCCTTTTTTTATTTGCCATCCGTTAATGACTCCCCTGGCCAATTAAAATTATCCCACAAGGTTCAAATCAGCATGAACACTGTCTTGGAGAACTGCAGCAGCACTACAGACCTCAGAAAGAAAGTTTGACCGAGGCTCAGCACTTCATGATGTTCACTTCTTGCTTCCCTGAAGAGGTCTCAACCCCTTGGTCTCAACAAGAAGGACCAAAGAAGCAGCAGTCCTGTCTAAAACAAGCATTTTATTCTGATAATGAAGTTGTTACAAAAAAAGGTTAGTCTTTTGGTAGGGCTATAAATGCAGAGTAGCTGTCACATGTAGAGAATGCTGCTCTGCACGTCTACAATGCGATAACTGTTCCTGAAAGGATCTTTCAGATGTCACAGCATTTCTGTCCCTTCAGGGAGTGCTGCTTTCAGTTCCTCCCTTGATCACAAGTTCTCTGACAGGACCGCATTGGAAAAAAAATTGTTATTTGCAAGCTTTTTCAGGCTGTACTCTTTTCATGCTCACGATCACTAGACTTCTATTCTGTGAAAAATACAGGCTGCAGAGACAAGACTTATGTAATTTCACCCCACTTTGCAGTACACAGGAAATTTAAGGTAGAGAAGTGCATAGTGTAGTGAACCGTGCATGGGACTCACAGTGAGGAGACCCAAGTGCTCTTCCTGCTTCTGCAGACAGCCTGCAGTGACATGAGACTTAACAAGTGTGTGATCTGGCTGCCTACGCTGAAAAAAATATTTTGTGCATCAGTTTACTTCACCGCCATGAAATTTCCAATATAAAGAAGAGTCATGTCTTTTTAGTGGGAGGAGATGATCTCCCGTCTCTTGCCACGGGAACAGAGTCTCTGAAGACAATTTGCTCTCATAGTCCTCTGCCTTTTGAGAGCAATAGGATGTGATTTGTTCCAAGGCAAAGTGCTTTCTGAAGAGGCTGTTGCATGCTTTCCAGATGGGCTTTGCATTCTCTCTCCATACTGTTAGGGTACACTTAAACAGCACTGCCAGCAACAGGAAGTTGCTGATGTGCTTGCGCGTGTGTTTTAAGATGCTTTAAGGTGAGCTGCCAGATTTTCAAACAGAGGTTTTTCTGTTTTGCAGGCCAAATATTTCTTAAAGAAAACATACTCTATTTTCTCTTGTCTGTGGTATCACTCATTTGCCCTACTGGCATGGAAATTATGTTCTAGTCACATTGCAGAGTAAGAGAAAACAATTTTTGCTTTTTTCCCCTGGAAGGGGTACCAAGTAAAACAAATAAATAGCTGGTTAAATTACATCTTCATCTTGAACGCACTTCATATAAAAATTTTTGTCTGTTGGTATTGCTATCAACTTTCAGATAGATAATTATCTGTAGCAATGCCAGAAGCGCTCACTGACCTTGTGTTCAAATGGAAGGTTGACATGGCATATGCCAACATGATGTCTTACACCACTGTCTAGACGTGGCCAAAATTACTCTCAGCTTTTACTGACACTGTTATGGGAACAGAGAAAAGTCCGTAATATTGCTTTTCAACCCACCCAACACAGTGCAAAGGAATTTCTTTAACCTGAACTAAAAATGAACCCAGACAACAGAAGCATATTACCATCTTGGCCTACTGATGCAAAGCACAATTATTTTTGCCTTCACATGTCAAAATGAAAAATGTGCACCTTAATTATTATTTTTATATTGTAAATAAGAAATTTTTTCAAGACTGAAAAATGCAAAAAGCCACAGACAGTTCCTCAGGGAAAGAGCATCCCCTCCTCCCCTCCCCAAAAGCCAAAACCAGTAGAATTTTACTCACTTAAGTAAATATACCTCAACTCATATACATCTGCTTAGTCTGAAATGTAAGGTCTAAAGCACGTGATCTTTTTTCTTATTCCTTTTTTAATTCTCACCATGTGTATTGCCCAATCTCAGAACCGCGAGGCACAGCGTATAGATAGAGTACCAAGCTCTGATTTCCCAGCTCAGTCTGTGCTTAAAACTACAGGGTCAAGTAGGCACTTCCAAACTAAGACTTAAGCTTAACAGTACAAAAATTGCCAAAGGCAATACCATTTTAAGGTATAGCTGTCTCTGAGTTTCCCATCCTGGACTTAATTCTCACATTGTGAAAATGTACCATCCTTTACCTAGGCTAGTTCAACTGTCTGGGTAATTGCACTGTGAACTGAGCTGCTGAACGTCACTGACAGCCATTCCTAACCCAAGAACCTCCATGTGAGAAGCTGCGGCGGCTTAACTACCTCCAGAATAGGCTTATACACATGCCTGCGGCATAGATGAGACGGAGCAAAACTCCTCTTTTCTTTGGTAGGACCAGGTTTTTCTCCCAGGGAACCACGCAGCTCCTGATTTGGTAGACAAGCCACATTTTCTGTAAAATTATACTGGAAATACTGTGATTTTTTTTTTTTTTTTAAATAACCCATTTCTCTTATCCGCTAATGTAAATAACCTAATAGTGATGCACAACATAATCCACATCTGTCTTCTCCTCTGCCTTTTTCACCCTACTTGCTCCCTTCAGCTTACATCACTTTTCTTCCCCTGTAGCAGAGCCTCGTCTTGATCAAACCATCTCCCATCCAATTGTGGACTTACAGAAAGCTTAACTAGGACATAACAAAAATTGTGTTGCCGCTACCTTCCTGGCTTAATTTGTGTTTTAAAAACCTTGTTTTCCCCTTGCAGTGGTTTTTTTTTTTTTCGGGCAAAAGTTCTCCATTTCTTTGTACAGCACTTAGCACAGGGCCCATTTCATAGTTGGTGTAGCTGTACTTTTGTAAAATAGGCAATTAAGAGGAGGAAAAAAACCCCAGTTTCTTCATGCTGGAGACGAGCAAAACAATTATCCACTGGAAAGCATAGTTCGCCTGTTCGTGGCTGGTCTTTGTGTCATATCGGTTCCCATCTACTTGAGAAAGCAACCATGCTGAAAATGATGATATGGTTATACAGCCCAGGCTTTAGCACATTCACAGCACCTAGGAACAGACTATAAATATGGCTCACTTCCCTACAAGATGTAAAAAAAAAAAAAAAGATTTTTATGTTCTTCTTTTTTTAAATATGACATACAGCATTGCCACCAGAGTTCTATCACCCATATCACTTAACTCTAGCCAGAAAAATGACATTAAAGCCCCCAAACCATCAAGAGTTGCTTTAAGACCGTTCATTAACATTTGATGTAGTTAACCTAACATACATGGCATATTTCAACGAAAAATTTGGTTATGCTTTAATTTGTCTTGAATTGTCTTTGGGGTTTTCCCTTTCCTCTGGTACTCAGTTTGCTTCTGTGTATATAAACACACACATGTATATAAATACACAGAAAAAAGCTACATTTCTGACATAACAAGGTGACCACAAGAGCTGAAACAAACTAATATTGCAAACCACACAACATCATGGGCTCAGACTCAGACTATAAATCTGCAAGCAGCCCATGCTGTACTCGGATTACTGAGACACAGGACTAAGTTTACCTGGTCCCTGCTGCTAATTCACTGGATGACGCTGGAAAAAATCCCTGTCTTGCACAAAGACACTGACGGCCTCTTTGTAAAATGAAAGCGATACCTATCTCTCAAGTCCCATTTACTGACTTCAGTAAGAGTTGCGCTTGATAACGAGTTGAATAAGTATAGCATCCATCCCTGTAGTAGCCTGTATTAAATGACTTGTGTATCACATATCTGAGTCATCAGCTGCTCAATACATCTTTTGAAACCTTGGAGTGTCCCTTTAAGATCTGATGAGATCTGTGTCACTCAACAGCTCATTTTACTTCCTCAGCATTTTCTCACTTCCGCATTGTACATACTGGCAGTCATGATCGCATTGTTTCAAAATAGCACCCTTCCGAGCACAGTTAAGTTTTATCTCACACCAGCACCGAGCCAGCATCACTAAGTCAATAGTTACTCTGGATTGCTATTAGGATAGAAGGGGTGAAAAGCCGATCCAAACTCATTCGCAAAAACTATAAACAACATTCTGCAAATTATTGAAGTCTGTCACTTTTTAAGACAAGAAATCCTGCTCTCAACAGAACTGAATATCATTAACTCTGTCAGTGTCACCATCAGAAATCTAGAGCAGCTCTCACTGATCACGGAATTACACCAGCAGTGTAGGGAGTGTACACCTTAAAAATCCCAAATCAATCTAAAAAAGCTTTCTAAGGCACGTTAAGTTTTTGTTTTTCAGCATTCCCCCCTCCCACGCAGTGAAGTAGTAGATCTTCCTCTATCATACAAAATTGCTGTTTCACTTTTGCCGAAGCATACAGTGCAAGAGCTCAGTTCTTTCCTCCTGCAGTTCTGTTCTTGATTTCAGAGGAGTTGTGCCTGCTTCACACCAGTCTAAACGAGAAGAGAATCAGACATTCCATCTTCAGTGCTTTTGTTTCAAAGATAAATGACTGTGTTTTGCTGCTTTCCCTATGGCTTATTCCAGAGTTCTGCTGCCAATTCAGACTGGCTCAGTGTCAAGACCTGACACACAGCAAAAACAGTCGAAAAATAGCAACGCTCCATCTGATCGGCTAATTTGGAAGTTTTGTGCAGTCAGAGCTGTAACAGTTGGGAAGGTAGCAGACCCACAGCGTTTTTAGATACCCGTTTCTGTTAGAGTGCTTTGCGAAAGTTTACTCCGTGAGTTTTGGACAGGAAGCAGATGACTCGAGAAGCTTAAACATTGAAAGGAAAGAAAGGGGGAAGGGAGAGAGAAAAGAGGGAAACAGCTAATTGCTATAGAATGCGTGCAAATGTAAATGTGCAGCCAAGCAGGACACATCAATGTGTCACATTTGGACAGAAGATAAACTTAAGGTTGGCTAGAGCAGTGCTGCAAAGACCAACTGATGACATGCAATTAAAGTCTCTTTTGTAAAGAATGGTCTAGTTCGAGTGTTTGATCCCCTGCAAGGATTCACAATGGTTTTATAACTTTTCACAAGAAAAAAAAAATTGCTTCCTGCCCTAGCTTAAAGACACTGAAAGAAGTAGGGCCAGATTCCTTTCCTTTGAGGCTTTTTCTAGTGATCTGTCAGAGAGAAACATCTCCATAAACACTTAATACAGTTCACCTCCATCAGTAATCAAGTCCACACTGGTGAAAATAAAAGCATTACAATGAAACAGACACCATTTCCATGGGGAAATTTTATTTTACATCAACTCCAGAGTGGACAATCAGATTCGCATCTTAAAGCAGTTTGCACATGGCGTGCTGTTTTGGAAGCAAGTTTTAAGTCAGAGCAACTACTTTATCAGAAATAACTCCTAGAGCTACAACATGTGGGAGGCAAAAGTGTTCAGTCCCAGTCAGAAACACGTCAGCTGTTCATGTCATGTCGTAATGTGCATGACTTGTTAAAAAACTCTTTAGGCCACCGACTTCAGTCTAACACCTGCTTCCATACAAAATTATTTCATAAGTTCCCTATGCAATTTTGAGTGGAAGTTTCACCCTGCAGAGTGAGTCTGTAGATGAAGTGATCTGTTTATTTTTGTTTCTTTTCTGTGAGCGTCCAGAGCCACTGACTAATCAAAAGGAGAGTCTCGTACTTCTCTACTCCTCTTGGAGCCGAAGAGCAAACAGAGTAACAGGAGTGAGACTTTTTTCCTCTCATATTGTCAAGGAATGGGTTGCAGTACTGTTATTCGCAGCATGCAAAATTTTATTCCACTGTCATCTCGCCTGTAAGAGATGCTAATTAATTCGGAAAGATTTTTTCTTTTCTCTTCAGGATGTGTGCGAGAAAACCTAGCTGAGATGTCAGCTTCCACATTTCAACATTGACAGTTAAAAAAACCAAAAGAAAACTTTCTGCTTGTCAGCTGCTGGGGTTTGCTTGAGGGAGACACACAGGGAACGGCTCAACACTTTGAGTCCACATGGGTTGTCCCCCCCTTCTTTTTAAACAGTCTCTTTTAGGACTAGGACTGTATTTCAAAATCTTCTAACGTAAGTGCCTGACTCGAAATAGGCTTTTTGAGAAACTGTTCAATAAAGCACAGTGCAAAACTCCCACTGTGAATAAGAAGATGAACATGATAGGGTCTTAGGCTTGTTTTGACGGAGACATTCTTTGGCCACCCCAGCTGCCCGTCAGCTTGGAAATGGCATCAAAATCCTTCTCTTCAATGGACAGCTGGAAGCAACTGTGGGAGAGAGAGGAGCACTGTCACAGAGCAATAACTCAGCTCTGAGCCCAGCCTCAGCCAAGTAATTTAGGATGTTCAAGTGTTCCTAAGGGATGGACAACATTTGCTGCATCGATGGCTGTAGCAGAGCAGAAATGTTACAACCAACAGATGGTTAAATTCACTATACTCTGGTGACTTCTTAAGCAAGGGTTGTGTGAATACTTCAGGAGCTACCTCTTTTCATTTAAAAAAGATCAAGAAATCTTTTACCCTACATCAGAAGCCTTGATGCTGCTGACTATCTTAACTAGTTTGTTATCTCTCTGCTTTAAAGTGCAGATTTCTACATCCTCACTGCTACCTACTAGAAGTGACTCTTGGCAAAAAGATTTTTTTTCAGGTCTCTGACTATTCGCAAGGCCATAACCCTTGAATAGAAAGAGTAAGGTGTGCTCTCTTGGCTGGACTGCACACCGATGGACTGATCTGAGGGCAAATGGTGGATCGTATGAGAGGACTTAGTTAGCATTACATCATTAGCCTATTCTTCCCATTCCGAGATGCCCACATCCTCACATCAATGACTCACATGTGCTTTAAGCAGGCAGACCATGTATTCAAGTAATCGTTAAGCCAGGGAGTCCCAACTCCCACCCAAATCATAGCGTTTTTTTCTTTTTTCAAGCAGGAATATTTCTTAGCTTACCAGATTTTGTGCTTCTAGGATTTACTTTTTCAGCTTCTCTTCACCATCATGAAAGAGGCCTATTTAAAATTCCCCAGAAAACTCTCCCTTAATTATAAGATTTCCAGAGCTGCTATTTCAAACAAGGAACAGCTCACATGAGATTTGTGGTTTACAGTGATAGAGTCAATAATACCGACCTGCCACACCTCTCAGTAGCTTCACATTCTTTAACTGACATAACAAAGGATATTTTTTCCTCTGTAAAGCACAAAATCCTCCAGAAATTGAAGTGAAAGCTGCATGAGATCATCTACTGCCAGAAACAGAAGGTAGTATCAGTCACTCTAGGTAACATAGCTGACTGCCTTCCAATTAAAGGACCATTCCCTGGGAGGCAGATACCTTTTATCCTGGATGTGGAAATCATCTAGTAGCTTCCCTCCTGCATTGCCTCGGGTGGGTGCAGGCAACCATCAAGATTATTATAACCCTCACAGGTAGAAAGTTCCAAGAGTGTCACATAAAGAAAAGACAAAACAGAGGCATAACAAATCATCACTTTCTTACGGGACTGCAAGTAACATGTTGCTGTAGAAATACCTATTTTATTTAGATTTCGGGTTCTGTACTTTACAAGATCCTAAAGCAATTGCCAAACCACAGCCCTAATTCTGAGGAGGTTTAAGGTCAACCATAGCCTTACTCACTGGAGTTGGAAATGAACAAAAGCAAACAGAGCGAGAACGGGGTGGGGTGCAAAAGGCCAGGAACTCATAGCTATCTTCCCTTCTTTATGGCTCATCTGAGAGTTCATTTGACTGGACAAGGACACATCAGATAGAGGAGGGAAGGCAGGGGCAAGAGGGAGGATACACCCTGCCCCCTGAGCTCCAGAGTTCCTGAGCAGACGTTTCCTCCCCACTGTGTTACAGAGGGAGGCCAACAGCATCCCCCTCACCAGTCAGTGTGCTGCTTTTTTAATGTGCATTCAGATTCAGCGCTGCTTGCATCACACACCTCTCACATTCACCTTGATTAGCACAAGGGCCAACCGGCCGTGCATTTGGTGTTGGGTTGAACAGGGATTCCTAGTACTGTGAAGCACACACAGGGAAAGTTCCGGTGTTATATTCCCTCAGCTTGCTATATACAGCTAGGGCAAAGTCTTCTGGAAAGCCTAGCACTGCTTCTCTGAAAAAGCATAGAAAAGGTGTTCCTGAAATAAAGCTGAAGGACATATACGTGATGCCTACAAGAGGAATTTTAAAAAATATTTCCCTCTAAGAAAACTAGTCAGTCAAGCCCATAACCGCCTTTGAACTCTCCTGGGCCTGGAGAGAGCCCACACAGGCTAGAGCTGCCTCTCACACTTACAACATATGGCAAGACCTGGCAAGTGACCGCAGTCCAGTCCTATACCGTATCTCTGTATCAGTGTTAAGGGAAGGGAGAGAAGGGAAACGCAGGACAACACACAGCCCTTGAGCCAGAAGCAGCAGATGACCATGGAGCTGAGGAACATGCCCATCACTACAGATTAGTTTTGTTACACATTTCCCCCCACCCAACCCTAAGCATCCATGATCAAAGCCTTGGGAAGCTCCAGAGGAGGGGTGCCTCCTAGCCATGAGCCTAGTACCGATCGGTTTGTAGATGCAGGTGTGAATATCGCCCCTACTACGCAAGATAAAACAAGCATAAAATCCCTCCTTAGTGCGCCATGGGTGTGGGTAGAGGGTAAAAAACCTAACTGCTTCCCCACACAGCCACACTAGATGGACAGGCTCTGGCCTTGGTAATACAGCTTTCTGTGATAAATGATCTGTACAAGGCAGTGGATTTCTTATGGAAGCAACATGTTCGCTTTTCTTACCCAGAGCCACTCCTGTGACAAAGGGGACTGGCATGGGGCTCCACTTCATGAGTCACATAAGGTCTTCTTCCTCACTGACAGACTGCTGGGAGAGGGAAACTCGTTTCTAGAGAAGCCTGAGGCACTCGCTAAGAAAAACCCCAAGGATTCTGTGAAATGCTGAACCCATTATTCAGCAACCACAAAAAGAAACTGGTCTCAGATCCAGCTGCTGAGAAACGCTGCAAAGTGACATCTTCTCATTTAGTTTGGGCAGTCACACAGTGTTTTTGTTTTAAGCTTAGGAGAAATAATAGTACTAGTATCACAGTCCAGCAAGAAGTGCTACAACATCTGTACTAACTCACATCTCTAGAGAAGGAAGAGCAGGCTGGCCTGGTACACTGCATTGTAACAAATCCACGTGTAAAGAAGACCTCACGCTTCTATTGCACAACAGCATTTACGAGTATTTGTTAGAGTATGTGCCCTGCGGCCCAGGAAGTACCTTTTCCTAGCCCCAAAAAATTGCCATCAGGTTTAGTTGGGATATGATTAGTTAAGAGAGCCACAACTCCCCAAACAACTGTTTTCCTGCTTTTGCACCTCAGGAAAACCTTGACGGGTCAAACTCTGTAGGCACGTGAGGGTCAGTCAGCACAGAGCTGCCTGGAAAGCAGCAGCTGCTATGAATGATATCCTGGGAACTCCATAGAGAGGGCACAGATAAGTGAGGACAGGGCAGCATTCCCTTTCCGGCCTGGGACCTGGCTGTCTCATGTTCTAAACAAGCAAAAGAAACAGTATACGCGAAAATATTGTAATGGAAGTGGAAAAAGTGCTAGAAAACTCTAGTTATTAATAATCCACTCTCCAGATGGAAAAATGTATTTTGCAAGTTTCCAGAGGGGTATTTTCCTACCCCAGTACTGTTAAACATTTCCACAGAAAATCTGGGTGATACTTTTAACAAAAAAAAAAAAAAAGAGATCATGCCTCTAAAACCTGACACTGAGCCAGGAGGCCTGCATGTAGCACAGAAGACTAGAACTAGATTTAAGTGTGACTTGAAAAACAAGAGTGTAGCTAGGTACAGACGAGAGTAAAGTGCTCATGCACTGGAGCAGGGGAAGGGAGGCAACCAGTCACTCCACCATTCTGCAGGAAGGGCTCAAGGGGTTACAGCAGATCACAGAGTGGACCGAAGTCATCTGTATCGCGTGGTTTTGACAAGGGGCAGCCACTAAGTAGGGCGATGTTAAACAAGAAGAGAGGATGCAAGAGGTGTGAAGTAACCCTTCCCTTCTATTCCATTCTATTCTATTCCAGGAATGCTGTGTCCAAGTACGGTACTGCGCTTCAAAACGAGGTGTGGACAAACAGGATCAACTCCAGAGGATGTCAGGGAGAGCCATCAGAAGTCTGGAAACCACATGGCCTGTGAGTAAATATCAAGTGGAAGGAGTGGTTTAGCCCAGGAAAGATAAGACAGAGTCACTACATAGCCTATTATTTACAAAAATAGCAAATGGGAAGGGGGTGTTTCCTTTAATCAGGGCAGATAAAGGTGTACCTAAATTATACCAAATGAAATTTAGGTTAAACATCATGGACGAATTTTGTAGCTGCAAGGATAATTAAGTATTGAATGAGTTGCCTGGGGAGATGGTGATGCTTCCAGCACAGGGAGGTTTTCATAACAGGTCAGACAAACAGGTGTAGTTAATCCTGCTCTGGGGTAGAAGAAGAAACAGGATGAGCTCGTGAGATCCCTTTGAGACTTATCTCGTAGTCTAGAGGAAGCACTGAGAATGGTGAGCAGCTTCAATTCCTCCTTTCTTCTACAAGTGAAAACAAGGGTGCAAGTGTGTTTTTAGAATACAGTTCTTGACCAGCCCCATACTCCCCCTTTACATGGCTAGTCCAACCTCTCCCTTCCTCCTCCTTTCCCCCAGCTCAAGAGCAAGCACATTAGTTTTAGGTTATTTCACATTCTCCAGGCAGTCCCTTTTCCCAGCGCTCCCTCGCTCCTTCCCTGAGGATTTAACTACTTCATCACCACCCCACCTATCCCGCAAGCACCAGCTAACTTCTGAGGGTCTGACAGGTTACATATCCCATACAATCCTTGGCAACTTGCTTGGTTTTGCTATTTGCTGCTTCTGTGTCATATTGGAATAAAGCTTTGTCTGCCTTACCGTTGATATCTGTCCACTGATATTAGTTTACATAATAAAGATGCAACCTACTCCACATCATATGGTTCAGCTAGAACCTAGACCAGCAATACTACCAGGGCTACTTGCTGTCCTCCTACTCCCACCTGAATCAATCAGGCCAAGTGCCACACAGCATTTTGCGAGGGCTGAAAAACAGACTTGTTTCCTGGCTTGGCTGACAGAGCCAGAGTACAGAGTACAGAGCCTTGCCCAAGGATAGCTTCCTCTTTGCTAAGTGAGTATCATTGAGAATCCGTTGGTGGTTTTCAATGTTTCTGTTCCTGCTCTGGAAGTTGCCCCTCTTTAGCATTCTGTGGTCAGGCTGTGTCTGGTGCCTGCTAACAGTCTTACGGACAGCTGCTACAAAGACAGTGGGAAACACATACGAACAAATTGGGTGTGCATTTCCAACAGCTGCCTTCCAAAAAAGCTTCTGGAGTTTAATGTACAGCGAGCACTTTGTACCCAGCTAAAGACAGTCCTTTTTCAGCCATGTTGCCTGACAAAACAAAAATCATCCCATCTCCACGGAGCTCAAGTGTTTCATAACAGCTGATGCTGCAGCAAAACCCCCCTCCCTCCACCTGGTAAAGGACCACCTCTTAGTGATGCAAGGTATAGCACTGCTGCTAACTCCTAGGGCCTGTTTGATCAAGGCCTTCCCACCCATTTCAGGATGGGTGGCTAATCAGTTGCAGTCATCTCCTCCGCCCAACAAGATACTAACTGACATCCAGGTTAGCCATGATTCCTTACTGACGTGGCATTTCTGTTCACGCTTCGATTTACACACCGAGGATTATGATAACTTCTTCTAGCTAAAGCTTGTGGCAGTTCTGCCTGGCTCTGCCCCCACGAGATTTGGGAGTTTGTCTTGAAGCTAGCTTTAGTGATGGATTACCAATGCCCAACCATTCAAATAGCCCAGTCCCACAGGATAGTTTTGCCTCCTGTAGCCTCTTGCTCGTCATCCTGTTTCTCCTGAAGGTCCCATGTCCAGGAGCCCTAATCCTCCAGGAAAATTTATCTAAGTTGTCCCTGTAATCAGGTACATAAAAATGCATAAGTTTAAGGCAGACGCCACACTCCACAGGCAAAGAAAGCACTTGCATTTACAGTGTGGAGCCTGCAAGACAAGTTTTCCTTTAACCTACCACCTGATAAGTAGAGAGCTTTAGCACTGCTGTCAGAGTTCCCTGAAGCAAAGGCTATAAAGAAATAGGATTTGGCAAGAGCTGCTGTCATCTGTAAGACTGCCTCTTTGATCCTCCTTACACTTCTGTAATCATGCCAAGATCTCTGCAAAACAGAACAACAGAGCTGCTGCATAAAGGCAATCTCCTTCTCACTTCCTTTTTTCCTCTGATGGAATTTTTGCTTGGTGACATTTCTTTTTATACAGTAAGAAAACCCCCATGCCTCCCTCTCCACAGTCTCTACCTCTTCATTGCAGCGTTTCTGTTTAAGCTCATGGGAACCCTGACTCAAAGAAGTAGTGCTGACTAGGAGACAGGACACTGGCCTGCAAGTGAGGAGACCCTCACGCTGCCAGCCGTGCCTCTGAGCAGTCATGAAACTGAATAATTGAGCATTTCCCTTGTGCTGCTTTAGACTGGGAGCACTACAGAACCACTACTGGTTACTGCGTACTTGCCTACCTCATTGCCTATAAATGGTCCCCTGAAGCAAATCAGGGTTGAGTAACCCAGACTGTGCTCTGGCTTTAGGGGCTGCGCCAACCGTCTCCTGGACGCCACGAAAATGAAGAGGAGTGCAGATAAACTGTGATACGTGATCTCCAATGTACACGCACCGGTCCAGACAGTGGTTACTCCATGCTGTGTTACAAGTATTTCCTCTGATTTCTCACTGTATTTTCAGTACCATATTATGTTGCACAGCAGCTGAAGAGTAATTAACAAAGTCAAGGAGGAAACTTTGTCCTGAAGAGTCGGCCATCGCCAAGACCTGACTCTGCTACGCCAAAAGCTGTGGCAAAACTCCAAGCAGTCTCTTCCAGGGTTTGCATTCATGTACTGCCAGTATCAACCTTTCAGAATGCAGTCATTGAAGACATCAGTCAAACAACATTAATAGAAATTCAGGGGTTTTCTCCCTCTCGTACTCTTCTGATTTCTGAGCCCTGAAGGTAAGCATCAGCCACAGTTCTGAACCTTTTTGCCTTGTTCTTTTTAACACGGTAACTGTGGTTTTCCTATCAGTGTATTAACACAGAAGGTTAGTCTGTAAGAAAAGAACCAAGCACTGGAGGACTACACAATGATATGCAAGGGCTGGCAATTATGACTTAAAGCATTTGAAGTCAAAGTCCCCCTTAATTCATGTAATAAAAAACTCTACATACTTCATTAAAGTACATCCAATACGTTAATAATTCAATTTTCATTGAAATATGTCAAGATTAACAGTATAAAAGTACAGGCGGAATACAGAGTCAAACAGAAATGACGATTTTGCTTGAGACCCTTCGTACATCGTAGATGAAAGCTGAGGGAGATAAAGATATATGTACAACTAGCATGCGAGCTTTCACTTGCGATTATGATCAAACTACCAAATCCTTTTACTACTCATGCCTCACTAGACTGTTTCTGTTTTTGAAAGGAACAAACCATGTCTAAGCTACTGAACTATACTTATCTAGAGAGCATGAAATCAGAGCTTCCCAACATGTGCCTTTGCAGTTAACATCCACCACATAATTAGTACTTTCTTTAAGAACACGTGTTTTTAAGTGGGTGCATCTTTGGAACCTTTGAATAGGTATTTTTAGCTTCAAAAACAAACAGAATTTGGACACTCAAAACACTGTCTTTATTCTGTATTGGTATAGCAGCCAGTACAACGGGTCTTGGTTCACAACCAGAGCTCCTGTAAACTGCCACAGTAGTTATTTTTAAAAAAATTCTCCCAGTGTGATCTACTAGTGTGGGAATTATGTCCTTCAGAGGATCTGGCATTTTGCATGACTCTTGATTATTTCCTTTTTAGGGACAAACAGAGCCCTTTCATTTACCGATATTTTAAATAAAGGGTGCCATTTAGAAAAGATGCAGCGTTAGGCTCCCTTTCACTTGATGCCTGCCGTACAGTCCAGTATTTCAATGCAGCAGTTGCTAGCATATTCTTGAACAGAATTGGAGACTGAGTGCAAGTTAAGTACAGTATTCATTGTAAACATGGCGTGAATTCATTGACCCAAGGCAGCAGGCCAGGTCCAAAAGTTATCAGCTTGCATTTGACCTTAAATATTAGGCTTCCATGAGTATCTGTATTCAACAGGTTTGTCCCCTACTCATGTATCTTATTCTTTGTATAGTCATTTCTACCAGCGCAGAGAGACATGAAAATATATCTGGATCAGAGTGCTAACATCTGACATGCACTCACTCAACCCTTCTGTTGAAGGGTTCATCAGTCCTTTTCTTTCTCTCATTCTCTATTTACATCTAAGATGACATTTCAGACAAGAGAGCAAAAGAAAAGATCATTATTCTCTGCAGCACAAGGGCCAGATTCTCCATTGCTTTCCACCATGCCAGATCATGCCAGTGAAAGTCATTTGGCTTTACTGTAGCGCCAGAGGAGCACAAAGCAGACCGAGTGCTTTGTGCCCCCTCTTTGAGCAGGTTGAAATGACAGCATAAGGTGTAGCGGAAGGTCAGGCACATAGTCTGTAAACTGGAAACAAGTATCATCGACTGGACTACAACACGTACATGTGCTCTCTGAATGTCAAACAAGAGAAAAACTCAGTAAGCACACAAAAACTTACTCAGGACCCCTGACTTATAGGATACAGTTTTCCCTCAGTTATTCACAGACTTAGACACAGCGTCAACTTTTTCTGTTTGGTTCAACGGCATTAGCAGGTTCCGTCAGCTACCCAAGAGCTCATCTCCCTTGCAACCGAGAAGAAAATCCCTTGAATGCCAGGACAGCTGTCGCTCGCTCTTGCACAGGCATTAGTCAAGACTGTCTTTAGTTCCAAATACAGTTTTAGCAAAGTAATTTAAGTGGAAAATCAGGTAAAATCTAGGCCAGATTGACATGGAGATCATGTCGATCATTATTGAACAATGTTACAGTAAACAGGAAAATAGCAAGCAGAGCTGCTCTGCTTTCACCCCACACTGCAGGTGAAGAACAGCCCAAGTCATATTTGAGTAACAGGAATCTCTACGGTGAAATTAAAAACCTAATGTAATTGTATTGTTGGGATGCTCTTCAAACCAATGTTGTGATACCAGAGGGAGGCAAAGAGAAATCTTCCATTCGTTTTTGAAATGCCAGAAAAACCCCACCAAAATTAAGGGTGAGATTTGAAGTATTTAAAAAATACAGACTTTTTATGCAGTGCTCCCCAGTGATGCCTGACACGCCAGATGGGAATCCTAAGTCTTAGACAGGGCCAGTCAAATTGTTTCTCCTGACAAAGTTTGTCTAAAGATCCTTTTTTGTTTTTTGACCTGCGTTTTGATGCACCTGATAATTTCCAAGCTGCAGGTATTCAGTTTTTTTAAAGGAAGAAACAAAAAGCTTTCTGCTGCAAAACAATTTTAAATAGTAGTTGGGAGGGAGAACTCAGGTCCCATCTCTTCTCTGCAAAACACAGCCTTACTTTTAACCAAGTGCTTTTTCATCAGAATTGCTCTGACTTCACTCACCGATTTACCCCTCATCTATTAAGCAGCCTGCTCTTACAAGCTCAGAGTTATATTAAGATATATGTTCAGCTACCTTCATACGATAGGAATAACATGAAATCCTGTCTGGCTAAAACAGAGCTCACAGGTTTTCTAACCAGCCTGTCAGTTCTTGCATTCCCAGAGCAGATTCTTCACTTTGAGCCAGTTCAGCATGTGCCTCTTCGTTGACCCATTATGGAAGGAAAGTACACATGAACTGTGCACTCAACATATTTCAACATTTTGATGATCTAATACACATCGTTATCAACGGAGTATTTCTTGTTTTAAGACCCCGATCCTGAAAATCTGAAGCATGTCTTTAATAGTCCAGAAACAGTGTTACTGTGAGGGGATCTATGCAGTAGCTTAATGCTAAACACGCATTAATGAAGACAGCGAACCTGGAAAATGGAAGCCTTTCCTAGCTTACCAGCACCCGAGCAGTCTTTGAGCAACAGTGCTCCCCTGGCACTCTACAGCAGCTCGTGTCAGTGGAGCACTGCGAGCTGAATGACAGAGAGGGCTTCATTTCAGACAGGTGGCAGAGCTGGGAAGCCAGAAATCTTCCAGGCATAACTCCCATTAACTTCTGTAGCCATTTCCAAAGGGAACTGTCATTTCCCCGCTGGTGAGTTTGCATCTGGGCTGTTGCTGACAAGCCATCGAAGCGCCCAGGCAATCCTGCGCACACAAGCAGTTATATGATCAACGGGGAGAGAACAGGAGCTAGACCTGAAAAGGCTTTTGGCCTCCTGCTGTGCTTAGATTATGATTTAATGCTGAAAAGTTGGCATGGCAACCAAATGCTTGGCAACAAAATGTCACAGCCAAGGAAGAGGGCCGGAAGAGGGCCAAGCAAAAGGGCTGCCCAACTCTTCTGCGGGCAGATCTGTGCCCTCCATACGCTTCTTGTCAGCGCTTCTGTAGCAGCGAGGATTACATCAGAAGGAAGCGTTATTAATAAACTAGGCAGGTCTGCAATAAGTGAACAGCAAATTTCTCCAAAACACTTGAAATGGAGCCTGGCGCCTCATTCAGGCTCCTTTCGCTCCGTCCACCGATTGCCGCACGTTGCCAGGAGACGGTCTTGCTCCACACGAGGACTCGCCACTAACTGCCATTGTGCTCTCTTTCCATGTCCCCCTCCTCCCCTGTCCTGCTCTTGCTCCCCTCAATGACAGGAGCCTGGCAATGCCCTGTTTCTCAGTTCTGACACAATTACCTCTTTTAATTTGGAGGTTTTCAAGAGCTTTTTGCTTTTTCTGCAATGATCAACCGAGCAAAATCCCCAACCCACACAACTCCAAATTTGCAACACACAGGCTGGAAAAGGGATGCAAGTGCCTTAAAGGACAGGGCTGACCTATGGGGAAATTAGTGAAGTGCGCTGTGAAGGACCTGTGTCAGATGGATCAAAGACTACTCATTCGCTGCATGAGCAGTGTGGCTGCATCTCCTGAGGTCTAAGATATTAAGCTTGGGCGCCTGGTTAGTGCACACAAGATAGGTTAGCCTCATTTGTGCTGGGAACTTTTTATAACCCATTAAAGCATACCCTTGGCTATTTAAATGCTCCCAGGATTTTGTTTCGGCATATGGGGCTTCAAAAACCTCACTTGCCTTTGGATATTGGCAAGCTTAGTTCTATGCACATCAGAAAATAAGCCATTCATTCTTCAGCCTTCATGAAGTGCTTTCCTTATGCCCCTAAAGGAAACCTTTTGGATATAGACTTGGTATGAGCCAATAAAGCGTCATCTTCCCGAGTCTGCTGGCGCCAGTGCCAATCTTTTACTTCAGAGAGCTGGGCTGTTAAGCAGATAAGTGAAGTTAAAGGCTAATCAGTTCCAGGGTTGGTTTGCCAAGTACTGTGAGTCAAGGATCAGTTTATGGTGCCATTTGGCATCGTCTTCCATGGTCAGAACAAACTGAAAGGTGGCAGCTGAGGAGGAGACCACTGTCGTAGCAGAGACCTCAACAGTGAAAGGCTCTAAGACAATAGTGTAGCTAAGGCATAACTAGAGAACATCGTGCTTCGGCTTCCTCAAGGATCTTGGAAAGCAGACAGAAAATGAGCGAGGATTTTAATGCTCCATTTGCAGGGACTTAATCACACAGCCTGTTCCCACACCTATGGAGAGGGCACTTCCTTGACGTGTTATTCTCAGTGCTGTATCCAGATTGAAGCATCAAGTCATCTTGTCTTTCCTTGGATGAGAAATCCTTCACTGTCTGCAAGTAAACTAAATTGAGCGTCCAATCTCCTTCACTCCCAATACTTCTTTTTCTCATTCCAGCATTCCTGTTCCCTGTTCTACACTTCACCACTCCCTGACCACCTCTTTTCCCTGCCTAATGTCATAGTTTTCCAGTTGCTCCTGGAAAAGTCTTCCCCCATCATGACATTTAACCTGGACAAACTGATACAAAGAAAATAATTTTAATTAAGTGGACAGGCTAATTAGACTAATTTATTTCATTTCACCAGAACTTCCACTGTTCTGTTTCCAATTCACTCTGGCACCATGGGACACATTCCCCTCATTCTTCCCTCCCATCACTAGGAGCAGTGACAAACGACTTACACATTGTTCCGTTTTGAGACTGCAGTTGAAAACGACATTGGAAAAGAAAGCATCAACCTCACTGTTTCCAGCTTTCACAATCAGAAGAGAGTAGCTGTGTTGTGAGCCGAGAGCGATGAAGCAGAGGAGTGGATTCTCTAGCAGCAACCCCAGCTCTGTGCCTTACTAGCTGAAGATAAATGCTTGAGATGTTCCCTTGCACAAAATCGAAGGGAAATTTCAGACTACTCAGGCAGCAAAGTAACTCCCCAGCATGCTAGGTGATGCAGTGGGCAGCTGAACAGTGCTGCAGTGCATGTAGAATAAAGGTGCACGGGTAGCACCAAGCTGCTAATCGCACCCTCTCTCACCGTGCAGTCCTAATGACCGTGTTAGTAACCAAATTAGCTATGCTCATAAGCCTCGCTAGGATAGCTGTTTTGTTTGTGGAGCTCCATGAGGTGATTGTAGCTGGTCCTAATTCACCTGAACTTACTTGCCAACTCCGCTTTTACTAACGTGTGGAACTACATACAGAATTCTTTCAGACACACCAGAGGCATACCATAGGCCCGGCATAGACAAACTGCAGGTCTCCCAGTGCGTGGAAGGGTTATGTTTGCCTGTCACTGCCTGCCCATCCCTCTCCTTTTGTTGTTGATTAAAGATACAAGCCACACACTGACCAGCACGTGGACAGCCAGTAAAGTAAGTGCAAGGAGGTTCACAAGCACACACACATACAGCTGAGGCTTTGTTCCGGTCATGTTTACTCGCAAGGCAAACAGTTAGGCATTGTTTCCATCTGACAAATTGTAACTGTCCAGCTAGGAGAAATCTAGTTCCAGCTGGTTAGAGCTGTTTTCATTTCTTACCTCCTCCCCCTCCCTCTTCAACAACTTACAAATCCAGCTTACCCAGGGACAAAAAGAGCAAGTACAAGCTGCCTGTTGGCTTCCTTCCCACTTCGAATTGACGCTGACCTAACCAAAGTCCCTACCTCGAGTGCCAGCAGAGGTAAGGTCCTGACGAAGCGTGGCTTGAAAGGTGAACTCACACTTGGCAGGTGTCTCAGAGACATTAAGGTCCTGCACGTTTCTTATTATTAGGAGCAGTGAAGAGAGACACCCTTTCATAGTCCCCATTAAAGTGCTCTCGGCTTGTCAGACGCTAGAGAACAATGGACATTTGATAGTGTTGGAGCACAGCCACAGGAACCTCAGGGCTATTTACTGCCTAATTACTTTTTTGCCTTGTATAGCACCTGGTGCAGCAGGTACTGATCATCCACTGTACAACACCAAATGTCGCGTACAACTCTTAATACCAGTCTCAGAAAATGAGCATGAGCGCGCTCCATCATCAGAACAAAGCCAGTCATTTTCTGTTAGACAGACATAGAAAAGTAATACCAGAATGCCACTAAGCGTTTGATTTACACCCTCTTTCCATCAAGTAAATTACATTACCTTTTTTAAGACAACTTACCACTTCAGAAGGACATTAAGGCTCTATCACAGCAGAAGAAACACCTGTCTCAGGGAGCTGACAGTCTTCACAGAGAAGAGGTGGCAGAATCAGACGGGTGTTAAGTGACATAAGATCTGTTACAGATCTGCAAAGAGAACCCAATGGTCCTAGGAATACAGAACCAAACTGAAGTTCCTGGCTCACTGACGCCTAAAGTCTTGTTTCTAAAGACATCAGTATCATATGAAGTCCATCCAAACAGATGCTTGTGTCAAGAAGGTGGTGTCATTACCTCTTCCCCATCTTGGGCACTTTTCCTATGAACCACAGTGCGTTCTTTTTTGACGACTCTGAATTCAACCATCAGTTCCCATTAGCGTTTCTAGAGAATGGGACTGCAGCGAGGACAGAGTTAACCCAGGTAAACCACAACTGTGATCCGAAGTGCACTAAGCGACGCTCCTCTTCCCGTTGCCCACTATGGGGCTTGGGCCCTGCAATTGCAGTGAAAACAAAAGTATTGGGAAAAATGTGAGGACATGGAACATCACTAGAGACAATAATTTCTTTCTATATGGGAGGCAGAGACTTCAGCGCACAGGGCTGGCAATCAGTTCCAGCTATCCGGGTCACCGAAGGCAGATCCAGAGTCCTGAGGGTTCAGACAGCCCATGCCACTACCAGAGCAAAGCAACTCTAAAATCCATTTTCCATATAATTTTACTTATGTTATAGAGCATTTTGAAACTGTTTTCATTTTTTTCCCTTCACACATCCTTGTGTGCGGGAACTCAGAGCCGGGTGACTCAGCCATCAATTTCCCCTTTAGAAGGGGAAATTGTTCTTGTGGGCAATGGTGAGGGAAGGCATGC
This sequence comes from Fregata magnificens, assembly GCA_013389945.1. Classification (NCBI taxonomy): domain Eukaryota; kingdom Metazoa; phylum Chordata; class Aves; order Suliformes; family Fregatidae; genus Fregata; species Fregata magnificens. Next base: position 273,530 of record WAAD01003079.1, read on the forward strand.
TCAGCTTCAGTTTTGTGAGCCTAGCTCATACCAGCAGATCTCATGACTGCCCCTCTCACTTGTTCCTCCAGTTACTAAGAATTCTATAGATAAATTTCACTTTATCTGAAGGGAGGAAGTTACCGCCGGATGCAGAGAGTCAGGAAGGACAGCAGCCTGTTGCACAGAGCAATAGCTTTAGAGGAACAGTCATTTTCCCATGCAGATGGGAAAACAAGACTGTTAACCACTCGAGCGCCTTGCCACTAATTCAGCCAGTACTGGGCTCACCGCTTCAGCAAACTGGAAGGGAAGGCCTTTTCCCTTACGGTTAAAAGGGAGGAAAGTAAACTGTTGAAGCTCCTTGATAGCCTGAGCTGACAGAAATTAGAAGCCTTAAAATTAGAGGGTCTGAGGCAGGGATTCTGTACCTTGCACTGTAGCACGTATCAAGCCTTTCCCTCTGCTCTCGACTCCCCATATAACCTTGGCTGTTTGGGCTTAGTGATTAGCCGAGAACACAATGCCCAGGAGAACGGATAGCTGCCAGTCCAGTTCAGCTGTCAAAGGTCAAGGCAGCTAGAGAAAGCACCGTATGCTCAAGAGTCGATCACACAATTGTTTCAAGAGTCACTTGGGCTGTCTTTGGGGGGCACTTGAAAAATTAAGCCGATCTGAAAGAACATAGATAACCAGGACATTCTCTTTTCAGAAGTGCTCTGCTCAATCATCCTTTTTTGCTCAAGTAGGAGGTCTGAGGGCAAGTGATAGCACCTCCCATATCAGGCTGCCAAGCCCTGAATGATAATTGTCAAAATTATACTTCTGACAGACGGCTATACTTCTGTGGCAGTAAAGCACACAATGCCCATGCCTATGCTCAGAGCCACCTGCTCAGAAGGTAGCTTCAGATGTGTCTTCGTGGAAAATGTCTTAACCTAGATGAGGCATCTTTTTGTGGGCTTTTCCCTTTTTGAAGGAAAAAAAGGACAACTGCATGTATTTCTCTGTTTGAGAATTTGGCTTGAGCATGTAAGTTGAGTAAAATTAATTTCAACAATACATAACTTTTCCTTGATCGTGAAGAAAAGATCCCACTACTATTCCTTCAGAAAATAATTTCAATAGAGGACTAGTAAGGTATCTCCCTTTTTTGGTTGACTGTCACTCCCAAAGTTGCTGTTGACATTATAGTACAAGTTTGACATTAGAATATTGATCATCTATGGATGAAGAAACAACAGACCTGTAACAAACATAATGAGACTACAGTCTCTGAAAAACCGTAATTTCCTTTCTGGTAGAAAGCAGTGCCTGCTCATCTTAGCTACTGAAGATTCTGCTCATCCAGAGCCTATAACAAGTAAAATGAAAACACAGACAAAAAATTGCTGCTGTAATGAGATCCTAGCGCAGAGGAGGGCGAGAGCCAGTGGTCCCTGTCACTTCCCACTACCCTTCGCACAGGATTTCCAGGCTCTCTGGTCAGAGCATTAGTGCTGGGCGGGGCAGGCTGCTCGGCCGCTGCAAACTGCTGTGCACACACAGAGGCTCTGCCCTGCAGCGGACCTTCTTTGCACACGCCCAGCGTATCCAAGCAGACACCGCTCATCGGTGCACAGCATGCCTAGTGGCACTTGCGTATCAGAAGCACTGCAGAGGATTTAACAAGCCAAAGAGCAGGAGACCTGTTTTCTCAGAGGAGATGTTCTCTCCCTGACATCATGGAAAGAAACCACCGCAATGTTAGGATACTTAAAGAAGAGCACTGTAACACGTGTACAAGCGATGCTGCCCAAGGCCCATTTTGTCTCCCAGAAAAGCAGCCATGCCCAGGAGTGGCACGGATATAGCCTGTAACGTATTAAGGGTGGCAACATCACAAAGCCACAAAGGTAGACAGAACCTCCTTGGTTCAGCTGCTAAGCAGATAACGTAGGGAAAAAGAAAAAAAGAAAAAAAAAAAGAGTAAAGCCTTCAAGCCTTCCAGTGGTTATCCCCCCATTAACCACTTCTCGTCTGGAGGGTTGAAACAAGCAAGCAGATTAAAGGGCAAGTGCCTCATGAAGCCTAAAGACAAGTCTCCCTGTACAGAAAATTAAAGAGTGGTTTGCTCTATTCCAGCATCGTATAATCCAGGCTCTTGGCTGGCAGGCAGCCACAGAGCTGGCTCTTCTGTAATAACTGAAGCAAGTGGATCCGGATCTTGTTTACAAAGAGCAGCCACCTGAGTTTGGAGACGGTGATCTTGAACCTCAGAAGCTGGGAGGACTTGAAATATCCCCAAGGGTGCAGCATGCTGCATGTATCCCAGCCCAGGCCTTTGCCCCATCTACTTACGTCTGCTGCTTTCTGGGGGAGAGTTACAGTTCATAGTTTGCAAGGTCATTTTATTTTTTTAATGCTCCAGGATTAAAGTCCTCCAGGACTTGGTCACCTTAAGGAACCAAGGCCCATCGACTCAGTCTTTACACAACCAACAACTTGCCACTTGGCCAGCCTCTACAGAGGCCTTATATATGCATATCATGATAAGATAAGGATACATCAAAGGTGTGACAACCCCCCGATTGCCTCTCGGAGCTCCTTTAGCTTTGTCCCTGCAGCATTGTTACTTTGAAGTATAAGTCATTTGGTCCCTACTTACATAAGTCCTTCAGGGAAATCTTTACCTTGTGTTAAGTGCAGTCTAGCTGTCTCTCTGCCAGAGATAAGTTATAGCACAAGCCCTGCCTGGAGCGCCGGAGGGAACAGCGTGCCATAGTCGCTTATCAGCGTTAACAGCCACCCTGCTCTGAGGTACAAGTCACCCCGTGGCTTGGGTGTCACCTCACTAATCTCTTGGTGCAATGCTCCCCCCCCGGTAGAGTGACTGTCTAATTCAGGGCCGTAGTAAAGCCCGAGCCAACATCTGTGTTAGTACACATGTTCTCTAGGGCTTTCTGTACATTAGTTTATTACCTCTGCTGAAGGCCACCTTCCTCATCCCTTCATGAAAAACACAACACTATACAGAAACAACCTTCAGCTGCTTCAGTGCCAAGTCCAGCAGTTCCCAAGCACTTAGCACAGGTCAGTTAAGCAAAATCTCTCCAGTTCAGGAATAAACACAGATGCCTTCTGCAGGCTGTGCTGAAAGGATAGCAGGCACCAGCTACCAGCAGTAATGAAAACAGTAGCCCTCATTGGATTTGCGCCTAAAATGAACAGAGAATCCTTAGGATTATGGTACTGAGGTACTCTTGCTTACACAATTTAAGGTTGCAGTGGAGCAATTTTCAGTTACAAATATAACCAAAATACAGGCCAGTGAACATACCGCTTCAGAACCAACTGCAGTAAGCATCAGTGCTACGATGCACAGTCTGAAGGCATTGCACAAGCTTACATCTGTATACAACAAGAAGTTACACAAATACCTTACAGAAGAGAATAAAGTCACGAACAGACATTATCTCCCATGAGCAGACTCACCATAAACAAAGTAAAGAGCAAGAAAGCTGCTCACTTTCCTTTGCCCCTTTATATTGTTCACAGGTCAGATCCGGGGTCCTGCTGATCCTTGCTGTGGAGGAAGACAGGCATTTAAAGAGGCACTCAGACAATTATACTGGGGATTACAGTAATATTGGCTGCTGGTTTGGCATGCCAGGTGAAAAGGAGCAGAAACCCTTACCCATCCCATTTGGACGCTAAAACCAAATAATGCCATTTCCATAATCTGTTCCTCACAGACTCCATCTCTGGTGAAAAGCATTTTTTAATAATGTAGAACAGATCTGAACTGAATCACATCGCTGAGCCCCCCTAGTGCAGCACACCTATAACTGGTAGTCCTGGCTTCTCTCGTTCCTGAAGCTCTTGGCTCTTCGCACAAAATCACTTTCTTTCATTCCTTCATACCAGCTTGTTGGATGTCCCATGTGCTGTTTTATATGGGTTACAAAGTCTTTGGCAGGGTGCCTGGGCTAAAGCACAGGCAGCTGTAGCCAAAGTTAAGCGATTCCTCCGCAGAGTTGGGGCTCCATCCCATAGGTAGCCACCGCTCTTGAGCCATAGAGTCAATCAGAGCAGCGGAGCCACTTTGCAACTATAACATATTGTTCCCCTCTAAGGTGTTGATATGCTTTCTGGAGAGGACGTGGCTAATCAAAGTGATCTGCACAACCTCAGGTGGCAGAGCTGGTGGCAGTGTCCTGGTCACGCAGGTTAGCGTGGTATGTGTCATCCAGTGGTGTGTAAACTTCATTATTCTAAAAGCAAACAAAAAAGAACAATGCCTTAAGCAAGGGTGAAGGATGTTTCATGCTTTCCGAACTCAAAGTCTCTCTGTACACCTGCAGCCAAGAGACACAAACACCTTCTAGTCCCAGCGAGTCCCCTTTTAACGATACATTTCCCTTATCGAGTCCAATATCTGGAAAAAATGGCTTGGCAATGAAATCATAAAATCTACTGGAAGCCACAGAAAATTTTTATTTTCATCCTTTGAAACCACCTTGATATCCAACCATGCAGAGAATTCAGTGTTTGAGAGGGTTATTTTTGGGGTGACGGAGGGGGAGTTGCAGTTCTCTTTATGCACTGAGCACATTGACACCAGAGGTGCAAAAAGCAAGAGCCATTCCAGACAGGGAAGGGAAAGGAGGGGGCAGCGTGAAGCACGGAGACGGACCACGTAGGCAAAACAGGATGCTCCGGCCGAAGAGGAAATGCTTCAGTGCTGTCTTAAAAACATTTTTCTATGATACTCCAGGCAGCTAGAGAGAGGTGAAAGAAAACCAGCTTTCTGCTGATTCAGCGACCTAAAGCTCACGTTCTACAGCCTGTGGACCATTGCGCCTTTCGCCAGAGAGAGGGGCGCAGCTTACAGCAGCTTGTGCTACTGCTGTGCAAGCAGCTGGAGCGAGGAACCAGCCTGCTGACAGCAAGACCCGAGCACACACACTTTCATTTCACGTGCGCGGTCTGCGTGTGTCGTTTCAGGCGGTTTCTAGAAGTAGATGGGGCACGGTCATAATCCTTTGGTGGCATATGCTCTTCCATGTATTTGGAAGCAGCTTGTCCAATGATGAGATCGGCTACACCATGCAGCACCACTTCCACCCTTTGTTTGGCTGTCAGGATACTATACAGGGGGATGCTGTACAGCGCCAGCCTCGAAAGCCTCAGCTGACACTTCACTTCAGATTGGTTTCCCCAGGACACTCAGGAAGAGTCTTCTGACGTAAAGGAGCTAAGATAAAATGGATTAATTGGATCACAATGAGCCAGTGTGGACGTTCCCATTTAGAAATAAAGTACCATTCATTTGTCTTACCTTATTTTAGTGCATATGTAAGTAGAGACGAAGCAGACTCCTTTTTAAGGGTTAGGAGACCAAAAGTGTGAGCAATAAGGAGAGGTTAGAAGTGGCAAGTGTCTTGAGATAAGAGCAATCCTTGTATATCAGGTTGTGATGTCAGATGAGATAAGTCACAGATATCACTAACGCCTTGGCATGGTCACAGCCACACAGCTCCTTCCTTCTGTGAATTGAAATCATTACAGACATTTAGCCTTTCAGACGCAGCCTTTCTGCAAGCGTTCATGGATACTTCCCGTGAATGAATGACAGGATGAGAATCAATAAGCACTGTTCTTCCTAACCCAGACATCTCAAGAAATAATTGAAACTTCATGCACCTCAGTCATGCAGCTGTCTATTTAGTTTGTTAAATGCCAGGGGATCTCTTGTGCAAAAGCAAGTCAGCTTCTTAAAGACAATTTAGATAATCCCATGATCGTTCTGATGCAAGAAAGCATCAGAAGTGTCCAACAAACAGGCAGAATTTCCAAGCACAAAGATGGCCCTGTAGTCAACATCTCTGAAGTTGAAAGACTCTTTGTTTCATGCAGTCGGCATCATCTCCAAGTTTTCTCAGAAGCCAATGTAAAGAGGACCTCACGCCAACCTCCATTTTGTAGAGGCTAAACCTTTTTCGCCTAATGTGCAGGGCTCTTCCAACTCACAAGGCAGTTGTTGTAAGACACGCACAAACCCAAACACACATACAGACGCACGTACACACACGCATGCACGATCTACCCGACCTGCTCTTGTGGCTGTGGGGGTTCAGCAAAGTCCATTATCCATTTTGCTGAGTAGTCTTTTTTTTTTTCTACTAATGGTGAAAGGCAGTTTTCAGTTCACCACCAATGGTGATCTTAAACTGACAGGCCAGCGAAACATTGCATAAACAATAGAGTTTGCTTTCCTTGGCAGCACGCCCAATTCTGTCATATTAATGCTCTGCCAACAGCTATTGTCCTTGACAAGTGACTCTGCACCGGCAGAACAGGATCCACTGCAAAAAAATTCTTCCCATGTGCTACATTGCTAGCACCTTCTTAGCCTTTAGGAAGACTAAATTATCTGCCAATGCTGGAAAACGCACATCCTCTAGAAAACAGAGCTATTTTACAAAGCTCAGGGACAGTGATTTGGCATCGGGAGAAAGAAACACCGTCTAGGAGAAATTAGACGCAAAACGGCACAAAATGCAACCAGAGGAGACCTGGGCAGACTCCACGAGCCAAGCAAGACACAGCAAATTGGTGGACGAGGCTGTATTGCATTTGTGCTCCCTGCGGTTTTTTTGTTCGCTTGTTTCCCTGTAAAAATCCGTTTTGGAGAAGAGCAAGTGATATATACAGATCCAGGGACTTGTCTCCTCCTTTAGAGCAATAAAGCGCACAGCCAAGTGACTGCGTGCACGTCTTTACTTTTGTCTATCACTTGGAAGAGAGCACAGAGATAATGAGGAAAGGGTATTCACGCTGTGCAAGGATAGGCAGTCAAGTTAGCAGACCAGTTAGTACACAACTGGCTTCTTTAGCAAATATGAGATCGGAGCATTTTCTTTCTGTGAAGAGCAAATTCTTCTTCCTCCTGTCGCAGAAACCCTCCCGCAGAAAGTTTTCATTCCATTTAGCTGCATTTTCCAATGAATAAAATGCTTTGTTGCGAAGCTGTCAGCCGGCCTGAGTGAAGCAAGGCACTATCAAACTGCTCAAAAACTGACAGTAAGGATTTTCCTTTTAAAAAAAGGAAATGAAAGAACATTATATGAGTCACAGAAAACTTCCCCCATGTAAAAACAGAGCTGAAGGGGGATTTCTGGGAGCCAGTGAGATCAGAAAGTACAGAACTGGCGTGTTGATCCATGCATTGGCGCCGGTACAGGGCACTTTAACCTTCGGATAGCTATTAGCTTCTGTAGAGGGACTGCATCTCAACAAGGCCTTGAGGAAGGCTGTTAAGTACTAATTTTCACCAAGGAACAGAACTACCTGATTGTGCCCAGCTTGTGTTTAAAAGAGACGACTTTCCACGGCAAGAGCGACCTTGGTTACGGCTGCTGCTTGTCAACACGCTATAAACTGCTGAACCAAAAAGAGAGGTGCCCCCAGCCGGCTCAGTGCCCCAGAGCACGACACCCCACTCCGCCTCGGGGGGACCCTGCGGGCAGTTTCTTGAGCTCCCTGGAAGCTTTTCCCGTGCTCAAGGAGACATCATGTTCCCTAGTATTAAGTCGGAATGTGTTAAGCTTGAGGTCGTGATGTGTGTTATAGGCAGATAAGCCTAGGAGTTAAAAGGACACCCATCCATGCTATGCTAGCTGCTTCTGAGGGGAGAGATCTCAGTGTGTGAAAAGTCAAATGGTTCAAATCTCCATTCATTCGCCTTTCAGCTAGACAAACTTTCTGGCTCTTTGTCTCATCTGCAGAGGAACCTCGCCTCCCACCACTTTTGCTCTGCTTTTAAGACAGCAGAGGAAAGGACACATGTTCCTTTCAAAGCACCTGTAAATCTTGGAACAGAACATCATGTGTCTGTTTTATTTAAGTGTTGATGTTATTATCCCATTCTTGCTTTGGGATATTAGGCAAAGCTTCCTTTCTCTGATGAAAGAGCAAAACCCCCTTCTGCATATCTTAAAGCAAGAAGATAAAAGAGAAGCTCCATAAATGGTTTTGCTTTGGTTTTGTGACGGAATCTGTGCACCAGAAGAGAATGTTCATGAACGAGATCCGAGTTTTACGGAAACACGTTACACTTGCGGACTTTAAACAGAAATCCATAGTCGCTGTGCTCTGACACTTGTAGCTTTTGCTAGTCTTTACATAGACCTTTTCTCTTTTCATACTTATACAAGGTTGTGCTTCCTCTCCCACCCTAGGGGATTGCCTGTGAGTTTTGAATAGAGTCACTTCTTTTCATAAATTCAGAAAGTGTTACCATTTTTGTAGCTGAGAGTCACCTATGCATGAACAAAGCTTTAAAGACACAATTTTCAAAGGTGGCTGGGGGTTTGACTACTCAATTAAACCAAGAGAAATTGAATGTCCCAATCCTCTTGAGGTGCTTTGGAAAAAATCTCTCGCTAAATGTAGAGCTTAATGAAGATCTAAAGATACATAAAGACATTTTCATCTTTTTTTCTGAAAAATCAAGGGTTACTTCCACACAGTGGAAACTCGACAGGCATTAAAGAATATCACTAACTCCCACGGAGGCAAATCTTATTCCCTTTTTCTGGAGTACAATCCAGTTAGTAGCCCTGTTGTTTCTTTCCTGCAGTATGGCTGAATTATACGGCTAGGGCAGCGTATCTGCTGCATTTTGCGGCTGCTTTTCCACAGGCAACATAGAGAACGGCACATCAGCAGTCTGCAACATACTGTTTGGATCATGGTGACTGCAGATACAGGAGGTATTCATACAGGTCAGGTGGCTTGGTTCAAGCTCACACCTCCGTATTTCCATTCCCAGACATTAAGTATGAGAAGAATTTGCACTAGACAACTGACATGAAAGCTGTCAGAGCGTGGAGAGCACCAGCTGGCCCTAGTTGCCCTGACCAACTACACCTGCTGCCTCCACCACCCACCCTCTGCCCATTGGCCCAGCAGCCTTATTTAAGCTCGGGCTCAGATACTTGCTTCTCTTTTGGTGTCATGTTGTTTTTTTGTTTTGTTTTTGAGTCTGTGTCTTGCTGTCCTGCTGCTTTGAATGTATTTCAGGGTTGTCTTATTGCTGTGGGGTGGTCTTTTTAGGTTGTGGCTTACTGTGGTTGCCTTCGTTAGACCTGTTGTGCCCGCTTTATTTGTGCGGGACCGTTCCCCCGTGTTGCTGAGGGCGCAGCCCTGCCTGCTGACAGTTAGCCAGAGATCCTGGCTTGCCTTTTTTCAAGAAGCCTGCTTTTGCTGCTCCTTTATATAGGCATGCTAAGCTTCAGCCTATTGCCCATCACTGGCAGTGGGTAACAACAAAAGGGCTTCAATAAAATGCATGAGAAGCAGATCCCTGCTTGGTATGAAGTGTAAGGTACCGCTGTACTTCCAAACATAGTTCAAGCTTAAGTGTAGCTGTGAGGATTTGATTGCTCGGTAAGTTGTCATTGCATTTTGTTGGCTGCTATATCCGACAGGACTCAATAATCAGTTTAGAGAGCTTTGTTATCCCATTAGTGTTGATATGTTGAAAGTTTTGTAATTTATGGTTTTGTTTGGTGCAATAAAAATTTTTTCAGTTAGTCCCTTGGTTTATTTTGTTTGAGCTGTATACGTTAGCTTGGCGAGTCATCTGGTTGAGAAACATAGTGAGAATCAGAGAAATGAGATACCTGCTGATGGGTTGTTCTGTGTATTGATAGGCTATATTTTCCTTAGCAGGAGATATAAACAACAGATAACTTAATGAAAGAGAATTTGTGAAAGATGACCAATATTATCTATGTAAAGGTTTTCTATGATACTTGGAAAAAATGATTTGCACAAATTTTGAAGCTCAAACAATAGTTGAGGATTGCAAAACACATCAGTCTGGTAACTCCTTCGTGTTTTCCTAGGCAGAACCTGTGAAGTAGTTTGGCTTAAGAGATAACTCAGTCTGGATCTTGGCCTACAAGGAGCAAAAGTTATTCAGTAGGCAGAATAATTCCCTGGTTTTCTTGTTGATAAATTCACCAGATCCCCATCTTGTGAGAAAGGAATGCACTACTCCAAACAGTAGCAACTTTGCAGGAAGCTCTACATCTTATGAAATGGCTCGCTTAAACAAGTTGCTGACACTCACCCAATAATGACATCAAGCTTTGTTTTTGCCAAGTATTCATGGTGTGGGAAAGAGGGAATTGAGACTCATATTACCTTACAGACTAAAGTTTCTTGCGATCTGATGTGTTCACTAAGCAGGATGCAAGTTGGGGTGATTTACTACGAAAGGTCACGCAGTCTGTCAGCAGTCAAGTGCTTAAGGAGGGTGGAGCTTTTGGATTTATTTACTTGGAGAGTATCAAATCTAATTGCGAAGGAAAACTCCCAGTTCTCTCAGAAGTTTGCTAGCTGGCATGATTTTGCAGTGGTGAGCTCCCTACAGAAACTTGCTTTTGCTCTAGGTCATTCCCTGCGTACAGTCTGGTGATGATTACACAGGTGTCAAATGCTATAACACTTCCTAAGTCAAATCGGGAATGAAATGAGGAGCTGTATCCTGTTGCCCTGTCGATTCAGGTAACTGCTTCCTTGACATTGCTTTGCAACTGGTTGAAAGTGGAGCTTGCTGTAGAAAATATGCAAGTATAGCTATCTGTGTTGCTAGAAAAACACTGCTAAATCTGTTAATGAACATGTGGGGGGACAGGAGATGTGGAGTCTTTTTTAAGTGACCTCTTGTTTTCTGTGCAGCTTAGTGCAAAGCTCCCCTTCCTGGCTCTTTTCTGAGCATAATTATGTTGTCTTTGGTTGTGCAAGTTAATTGGCCATACTGATAGCCAAAGCTGTTGCCCTAAGAGGGAGTGCACATAGGGAGAAATATAAACCACACTCAACTCTAGTCATAGGGAGGATATTTCTGTTGAAGTACAACTCTTAAGTGGCAGCAGGAAACTGCAGGCGCAGTGTTAACCTGTCTTCCCCACCTGCTCTCTAGAGACTTCAGCCAATTCCTACTCAGTTGTTTCATTTAATCTGTTCTCTGCAAGGGAGGATTTTTGTCAAGGTGTAAGGCAGACCCATGAAGAGAAACCTGACACTGATTTTTTAAGTGGTTTATTTTGTTTTATTAAATCTTGCACTGAGTTAAATACAGCAGCCCTTGGTGCAAGGCAAGGTAATTGTTTTAAAAAACAGGTCTATAGGGATTTAGTGGAGGTGACTTGTATTAAAAAGCACCTGCAACGATTCCATGATTTAATGGAAGGGCCTCCACAATGAGCAAGGCACATGCTAAAACAGGAGGGTGTGGATTAAGCCCTGCACCTTTGAGTATGGCCATGAAAGTGTCTTCCCTCTAATGCAGTTTTCTGGCACCAAAGCAGTTAAGCATTTCGAAATGGGTACTTGCACCAGCAATTCTTCCCGGGTTCCTGCTGAGAATATTTTCTTGAGTACTGTGAGGGGCTTCCAGGCTGTGTGCCTGCAGGCGGGCCTGCCCATGTAAACACTGCATGGTGCTCCGATGTGTCCGAAACTAGATGAGACACATGGCTGGGTAGTGCCTTTCTGTACTCTCCTACTATGTTCAAAAGGGGTTTACAGGAGCTGACAGCAGTACCCTGTGGACATGACAGCCGTGTGCTTTGCAGCAGGCTGTGTGCAATGCTGGAGTGAGTAACCTGGCCCTGCTGCCAAACCATGGGAACCAGGAAAAACTGTACTGCTGAAGTAGAGCTGGGGAGATGCCTGGCTGCCCTTAGGGGGCCAGGCAGGCTTCATGAGGGCTCTGCCACTGGTATAGCTACTGAGTGAGGGTACAGACAAGCCCAGGGTGACTTAATGCACGCTGGCTACTCAGTAGCATAGTCAGTGCTAGCAAAGCATGTTACTGGGTACAAACTTGTGTGGAGCAGTGTGATGTCTTCTGCAGGTAACAGTGGACTAGCTGGAGAGGCAGAAAATCACTCCCTGGCTTCCTGACAAAGTTTCTTTGGGCAACAAGCTGTTTTTCCACATAAGAGTTAAGGAGGTAGCAAAGGCAGAGGTGAGCTGGACTGCTGGGGGTTTGGTTCCTCCTGTTACAGAAATAAGTTTAATAGTTGAACTATTTGTCATTTTAAAATGAAGTTTTACTTGAGATGAGAGAAGTTCCTTAAGCAGTCTTTTGTTGGGTTAATGGCAAGATAAGCTTGTCCTGCCCTGGTTCTAAGCAATTGCCTTGTTTTTCTGACAGTTTAGGAGTCACAACAGTGCTGATCCCTTTACTTACCTGAAGAGTGACACGCATGAGCTTCATAACTGGCTTGCTGTGATCAAGGATGTGCACATGCTCTTGGTAGCAGCTCTCTTAGAAGAGAAAGTGGACCCTGGATCTAGGAGTATTGTGGAACTTGCCAGATGGCTGTTTCTCCCAGTTGGATGCATTGCCTTATGTTCCATTTTCAGCATGTTGCTTCTAGTGAGGTGACACCACCTGCTGCCAGCCTGCAGAGCTGCGTCTTTCTCTCCCAGGCTGCTACAGCCACCTGCCAAGAGTCCCTGCTGATAGTGCACTAAAGCTCAGGCAGGGGAATTCAGACAAGGACTTAGTTTTTTCTTAAATGTATCCCCACATCTTGGTGGCAAGGTAGCACATGGGGTATAGATTTAAATAGATGTGATGAATGCCTTCATGAAATCCTGACCGGATTTGGCAATTGGGAGATGAAAACGCAAGTAGTCATCTTGTCTGCTCCTGCTCTAATATTTTGTAGGCGGTCATAAGATCACCAGCAAATAGGAGATGACTCTGTCTCCAGACCCTCCTGCAGAGATATAAAATAATGCCAACCCAGGGAGAAAGTGCAAAGGTGTGGAAGCCTTCATGAGTTTTTATTACAGCTGTGATAGTTCCAAAAAAAAAAAAAATAGTATGACTTTTCCCACCACAGTAACAGGTATTTCCCTTCTGTGATAACCTGTTACATTTAGGGGGTTTTGAGAACAGACTGTTGAAAACAGCCTCTTTACAGCCTACATCCTTAACTGCCCAAGATAATGATCAGATTAGCAGCAACTGAAATGAGAGGCATAAGATCAGAAACAGACACTCATGCAATAAAAAAAACCCCAGACAACAAAGAAGCTCCCAGAGAGGATGAATATTTCTGGAGAATTTCTGTGAGCAGAAATACCCAAGCTGAAGTGGAAGCGACCATGCAGAAATTGCAGCCCTGAGAAGACTGTTCTTGCAACTTGGCCTGCATGTGGGAAACAAAGAACCACCTGCAATATCAGCTAACTGCTGAGAAGCTGCTCTGTGTTGCAGGGGCAGAATTGCACTCTGATTTTACTTAATCTCCATATTCTTTGATTTATGCTCGCCAGAGTAATACATTGCCAGTTTGGTATCACTTCTACCTTCAGTTTCAAAACTGCAGCCAAAATCTCTTTGTAAGGATCGCCATCTCTTTTTGCTGTGGTAGTAGATATTGGGACAATCCTGAAACTTGTCTTCACATCTCCTAGCTGCTTCGTCCAGGACTGGTGAAATCTGACACTGGCACTTAACAGTGTGAAGGTGGTATCAAACACAGAATGTCATACTCAGATTGTAGTGGATTTATTGGAAAAGAACCCAGGGTTTAGGCAGTTAGCTGACAAAACATGGCTAGAAAGTTTGGATTGGAGGAAGTTTTACTGTTTCCACTGCTCCAAAGTTACATCGCATTTTCTTAACGCTATACAGCTGCTGAAGGGCTGTTAGTATATTCAAACATGCTTTTACCTTGCAGGCAGCCACAGTCTTTGTATTTGGCAGAATCAGCCTCTGATAATTTTTAAGCACAGTGTACCCAGACCACAGCATGTGGCAAGACAACTATCAGCAAGTGCCTGAAGAAAGGTGTTAAAATAAGCATCTGTTTATTCTGATGCTTAATGAGAAAGCAGTTAGTGTGTTGCGATTTTACACTTAAAAGTTTAAGAGCTTTGCGGAGCAAATGACAGTAAACAGGGGAAATGTAATAGCATTGTGTTCATTTAGAGTTTACCTTTAGTTACCTCCTCCACAGATGGTCAGCAGTGGGGCCGTGTAGACCTCAGAATTGTGAGACTGCCCGAGAGAAGAAACAAGCTGAACCACAAGATAGTAATGCTTGTGGGGAATTTCTGTCTGGTAGTGGTAAAACAGCTGTTTTCCTATAAATCACTCTCTGCTACTGTTAGCCTGTGTTCACCCGCTGCTTGGGTTTTTGACCTAAGTGCTGATGTGTGGAGGTATAGATATTTGATTCTCCTTTAAAAAATCAACTGTTAAGTTCTTCGTTTTGGGGAGTGGGGGTTGGGTAGAAGACATTTGTAATTATTTCAATGGAATTCACAACTCAGCAATGAAAGATGGTGCTCTAAAGAAATAAAACGGGTTAGACTCACCTATTGGAAGTTTTCTTTTTTTTCCCCCCTAATTTACTGAAGGACTACATTTTTAAGAAAGTTTGCTAGAGTTAATTGCTCGTTAGAAATGGAAGGTTGGTGGCCCCTATGATGATTTGACTGGCAGTGGTTTAAACAGATCCTATCAAAACGAAGTGGTACTTTAATTGTAGCGGATGCTTTGAAGTTTAAATGAAGGCTTTGTTTCCTAAGTTCATTAAGATACCCAACTGCAATTTCTTTTCTAAGGAATTCAGGTCCAGGGATATTTTGGATTACCTTGAAAAGATTCTCTTTTAAACTACAGAAATGAGAACAAGTATGTGCAGAAGGGTTTGCCCTAGGTCACCTGAATTTAGCTTCACTATTTTAGCAGAGCCAACTTCCTTAAGAAAATCAGAGGTTACGATGGAGAGTTGCATTGGAGAATATATGCAGGTAACATAAAAGCTGTATATAGGTATAGATATGTGTATATATATATAGCACTTCCAAGTAAATCCTGGTGCAACGGTACAGCAGATGGATTAAATGCAATGATGCCAAACTCTTGAAGGGGGAAGGGAATTTGGAAGATCCCAAAGAGTACTTCATCAGTCTCTGAAGTGGGTCTGCAGCACCTGTGCATAGTTCATGTTCCTCAAGAACTGAGTCACTCTGTCACTGATTACACCAGTCAGTGAACCAAGACTAGAAACCTGCACCATCCTGCACAGTTAACATCTAATGTGAACACGAAAAGGAGTGAGGTGTAGGACACAGTGAAGAATTGTCATGGGACACCTGTCAAAAGTTGTTTTGGAGTGACGGACCGTGAGAGCTCCCTGATCTTGCTGTTTCTTGACTGCTTCAGGTTAGCACCGCTTGAGAGAACGCAGGATTGAGTTAGTTGTAACCATGACAGCCAGCGATAGCGCGAGTCCCTCTGAGGGGAAGAGTTTTATCCAGTGAAGGTTTTGTAATTACAGGCAGCTTTTGAACAGAGAGCATATGTTCCATGAGCTGTGGTGGTGCCCAGCACAAATGCAGTCATCTAGCGAGGGGTTCGGTTGGTATCCAGTCTGTATGCCGTATTTATGTTGACACTGTTGTGTTAGAACTGTGCTGTGATCCAGGCTGTCTTTGAGAGAATGGGGAAAACAACATTTACTGCAGGATTTAAGACCAGGCATCCTGTCTTTTCCCAGTGAGAGTGGAGAAGAGACTTATTCAGCTCTGAGAGGGCATATTGATTCTGAGTTCTGGAGTACTCCGCTAGGCAAACCGTGCTCTAGAGCAATTGTTTCAGTTCGCAGTCTCATTAAAGGCTTCCTTAAGCGATTTGATGCAGTGTGGTCCGTCTTCCTAAGTAATGTTAGAAATTTTAAGGGCTCAGCAATAAGGCTTTTGAAATATTAAAAAGCTAAGACAGTGATGATGGAACAGTGTTACTGCCTTTATCAGCTCGTCTCTAAATTCAACACGTCACAAGGTGGTCTGCAGGAATAATCATCTCAATAAAAATCTCACAAACTAGTCTCAGTCAAATTGCGCGCTTTATTTCAGTTCAGTTTTGCTCCTAAAGCACAGAACTTCCCCCGCTCCAAAGTTAGATCTGGTCTACCACAAGCCAGCCTCCAAATTCTCTCTCTTCTGAAGGCTGGCGGAAGCATCCACTATTCGGGGATTTCTATAGCTGTGCATTGTTACTGCTTCTTTAGTAGTTGAACTTGAAGCCCTGCATTTTTTTCATCCTGGTCATTATATGAAAATGCACTCATTTGCATCCATGAGTCATTTCAAAATGCAGAATTCATCTCCATTTTGGGGTTCAATGAGATCTAAACTATATTGAAGAACAAGATTGACAGATTTATTTTTTTTTGTATCATGAGGAGAATTTTCTGCTTCCATGACTGTGAACATAGTGTAAAATTGGTATTACTAAAGATGCAATTTTACATGTGAGGCAAATATTTGAATTAATTCCAATAGAACAAGTAGAAACTGTGGTTTTGGTACTAATACAGCACTTGTTTAGGAAGGGAATGGCTACCAATGCTCCATCCCACTCATTTCTGTGGGAAAGCCTTCAGGGTCCCTCTCACCTCTCCAGATATGGACTTCGGAGAAGTCCTCCTGCCACAAAGGTAAGGGAGGCTGATTGCAGCATCTTGTGGGAACTGGCAAGGCTATTGAAGAAGTGGCCTCACAATTAGATGTTGGGGAGGTCCTAACGTGTGTCACACTGATGATCCGTGTTACCTTAAAGTCCCCAAATCCAGACTTGAATTTTCACATGTGAATAGCATCACTGCGTTGTTTTCCTAAGGGAAGGTGCAGTGTAAGGACAGCTTTCCCTCTCAGGCATTTAAAAATGTTAATTTGCACTGCTCAGTTTTTACTTGCATGAGTCTTAACAGGTAGCGGAACCTGCAGAGTAAAAGTACTGCCACATTTATTTTGAGAAAGCAATAATGTGAGCTTATAGTTTATTTTTTTCTAGCATTTATTTGACTATCTTCTAGCAATAAGAAAAAAAAAATCCTCTGGTTCTATACTTTTGCTATATTTTGAAGCTGCTCAAATGTAAAATTTTATTACATAAGGCCTGTTTCCAAAGTTAAGTCTTTGTACCTCATGGCAAAAGTTCTTCCTGCTCAGGCACTGTTTCATTTAACTGTACTTGTGCATCTTCCTTTGCGAGATGTTCATACACTTTTAGACTTTCACCTGTTCTGCCATGCAGTGTGGATAACAGAAGTGCTTAAAATGAGTAAAATAGCCACTAAAATAAGAGGTGGATTTTCTTACAGGTACAAGCAGTACTACACACATACACACGCGCGCACACGCACGATTAATGAGTGGGGAAGGCTGGGTACAAGCATATAAGGCTGGATGTCCCCAGTTCCCCTGACTTCAAATTTCTGCCTGGCTATACGGAAGGCTTTTTTATTTTTGTGGAAACTGAGGCAAAAATGAATTACCAGAACAACCTCAATCAACATGGCAAAGTTAACTGTTTCCCAAACCACTTTACCCACCCTTGGGCCTTTCTGGTTGAAGTATGATGACATAGTGGTTCTTATGATGCGCTTTTGGAAGAAAATTTTTGTATTATCACATGCATCAGCAGGGGTGGTAGCAAACTATCCCCCTGGGGGCCAGGACGTATTTGGTTTTTACAGGCTTTGGATTTTTTTTAAAACCTCATCCTGTTCTAAATATGGGAAAATGGCATTCACTTTTCTTTTTTAAGGTTTGTCTCAGATGACTATTTTCTGTTTGAGACTGAAGGAAAACTATTTTGGTTTTGTCCTGACACAGAGGGAAAAGATCACGGTAGAAGGTTGGTGCTGTGAAAACTGAAATGAACCTTCAGGTTCTTCCCCGGAAGAGGCTGCCCAGGGAAGTGGTGGAGTCACCATCCCTGGAGGTATTTAAAAGTCGTTGTAGACGTGGCGCTTAGGGACACGGTTTAGTGGTGGACTTGGCAGTGCTGGGTTAACGGTTGGACTTGATGATCTTAAACGTCCTTTCTAACCTAAATGATTGTATGATTCTGTGGTTCTTGAGTCTTATTTAGCCTACATGAAGACTCTGCGTGTAGCTGGTGTACAAAATTGCAAAGAACTAAAAGAGATCAATTGATGGTAATGGAGAAGGGTTTCATCCTAGCTGTGACTTAACTGATCTCCCCACAGGTCAGTGATCTGCAGGGGAGACTGAACGGTTATCTGAAAGCAAGCACAATTGGGTGCAGGGGGGGCAAAAAGGAAAAGCAATTTGATACAGCAGTGGTTAGTGAACACAGTTTGGGGCCGTGTGGATCTAATGCTGAATATCAAGGCTATAAGAAAAAAGTTTCTAGACCATTGAGTGAAGTTCAAACACTTCTTTTATAGAGAGGCAAGCAGAGTGAGTCGCCTTGCCCGACAACAATCATACGGGTGATCATCAATGGAAAGATTTGTGGCAAAAAGGATGTGAGCCGATACAGGTAGCACCCGGATTAACTATGGAAACAAGCGTGACATCTACTTTTGGCTGCGTCCGAGTTTTGGGCAGCCTGCATAGGTTGTCAGGCTGGATGTTTTAAAGGAATAGTGAGCAGCTATAGGTCCAGACAGCCTCAGTGAGAACCGCAGCTGCTCTTTGCTCTCTGACCACCCAATCCTGCCAGTATCCATTTGTGCCCCACTGGGAGCCCAGGGAGAAGGGCTGGCGGAGGGGTGGCATGAGCAGAAAGGTGCATCTGTGTGCCCTGCCCATGCTGCGAGTGTCCCCTGCAGCAGCCTTGTCCCCGGCAGGGCCGCGGGGACGCTAGTGCCACGGGTCTGTTGGAGTGCCAGGCACAGCTCTTTCCAAAAGGTCTGTCCTTCTGGCCATTTTTCTGGATGATCAAATGCCGCTGTTACTGCTGGGTATAGGTACAGATTTAAAGACAAGAAAAGTCAGTGTTAATTTGGAGCCAGATCCGAAGGTGCTTGAAAGCTAAAGCCACAAGTTTCCATGCCTGTGTTTGGCACATCACGAGCATGGCTTGGCCGAGAGTCATGCTATAATATTACTGCATAAGCACCACTTCTGCTCGCCCTCCACGGCATGTTTGAGAGAATCATAGAACCATTAAGGTTGGAAAAGACCTCTAAGATCATCAAGTCCAACCATCAACTAACACCACCATGACTCCTAAACCAGGCCCTGGAGTGCCACGTCTACACCTTTTTTGAACGCCTCCAGGGTTGACGACTCCACCACCTCTCTGGGCAGCCTGTTCCAATGCCTAACCACTCTTTCGGTAAAGACATTCTTCCTGAAGCTAACATGCTCCTTTTAGGAACATGCTGATACGTGCTCACGAGGAAGCTGATAGATGTAAGTTACTGCCTGAGGTAAAAAATACTACCCGGAGTAATTACCTCACCAAAACGTATCAGAAAGAAATACATACTTGGAACTAATAATTGCGATGCCAAGATTTCATTACTTTAAATATTCTGTCTTTCCCTCCAGAGTTCTCCTAGGTATGTAGGCCAACTAAGACGCTGCAATGATTGTGTTTAATAGTAGCATAAAGGTAACTGAAAGTCGCTGTTCGCTCCTAGGTCATTTAGTATAGCAACATACCGAAATTGAGCTTGTAACATATATATTCACGGAATAATTTTTATATCACATTAACAAGCTTTGACACTAATGCTAATTCTTCATTAGAAGAAACATGACAGGTAGGCTGATTTAATATGCATTCAGCACTGAAAGATTTCTAGCACATGCAGTGGGACTTTTATTACTGTTTGACAGCTTTGGATATCTAAATGCTCTGCTTAGTCACAGAGGAGGTGCAGACAGCAGCACAGCTTTTCGCTCCTTTGCCTGAACGGTGGTCCTGCTGCAGCCACCATTTCTTTGTGTAAAGGCACAGACATTGAATCTTCATGCCTGTTTTATTTGAGGTCTCTCTCTGCAGACGTTGCCGAGGAGTGGAGTGGACAGGAGCACAGAAATGGCAGAACGCGTATTTGCTGGGTTGTTAAACTGAGCAACTAAGTCGACGTTCCTGACAGACATTGCAAAGGTTGCAAAGAATTGGGGGGGGGGGAGTGGGAGGCGGAGGTTGTTACTCTCTCCTAAGTGACAACCTGGCCTTAATCAACAAGACTTAACATCACAAAGACAAAGTGGCAACAAAACTTGTTTTAATAACAGGGAAACCCAACCAAAAGAGGGCCAATTTGCACAGTTCGGGGGAAAGGGAGGTAAGAGCGCCCAGAAGCTCGTACTCGTGGCCCAAAGGGCCGGTTTTCCCGGGCTGCTATTTCACCCGAGGCCGAGCCTCTAGCAGAAGCAGGGCGGTTTTTCAGGCGCGGTGCTTGCTTGCGAGATTCCCTTAGGATTTCAGGAAGGCGCGGTCTCCGGTGTGGTTCGGAAGTGGAAGGCAGTGTGGGCAGGTGGACGCTAGAGGGGGTACCGAGTCTGTCTGTCTGTCTGGGAGCTGCAGCCTGAGCAAGCAAGCGGTCCCCCTGTCCCTCCGCGCCTGGGCCGCCTGTTCTGCAGCACCCCCTTCCCCGCACGGCGCGGGTGTTTGCACGGCGGAGCTGAGGGGGAGCCCAGCCTGTGCAGGCAGAAGGAAGGGAGCAGGAACCGAGCGCTGGCCAGCTGACGGACCCGCGTCCTGCAGCAGCAAAGCAAGGCCTGTGGAAACGGCAGCGCGCTCTCGTCCGTGCACTCACCAGTGTGGCTGGGGAGATGGGGGTGCTCGGGAGAGGGACTCCCTAGCTGCGGTGTGCACAGGGCTTCACACGACTGCGTCACGCTGCCAGCCAGCAGCTACGTCCTGCTGTACTACACGTACTACGATAAAGACCTGGAACGTGTCGGTCAAGTAGCTCTCAGTTACAGGCACCGTATTTTGAAAGCCTGGAGGAGCTGACGCCGATCCGGCTGACAAGTGACGTTATGCCCTGCCAGATGACGCTGCTCAGCTCTTCAGAACACTGGGATGGGGGGAGATACAAACAGCGATTAATGGGCCAGAAGGAGGATACCGAACACAGTAAATAGCAGATATTTACCTGACAAGTCTCTCAGATGAACCTGTGACAAGAAGTAGGAGGCAGGTTTTGTACCAGAGTTACTTTTCATTCACTCGCAATTAATCACTGGCCTGCAAGAAAGAAGGGGTTTCCCTCCTCCTCCTCCTCTCACCCATCTCTCTGTCCCATACACTGGGAAAAAGGAGTGCAGTTGTTCTCGCCGGGGCTTTGCTGTAAAGCAATGTTAGTGAACAATCAGGAGGAAAACCAGACGCTTACTGATGGCTATACTTGGGGGGAAAAAAGAGAGAGAGAAATCCATAGGTATCATCTTATCTCATTTTCTCCCACTAGAATTCAGACAATTGAAGCAGAAAACCAGAGAGATGCCATGGGGTGGGGAAGCAAATCCCAAGACAGGGCATGAGCTCAGTCTGTCAAGAATGTGGACTTAGTTGCTCAATTTAACAACCCCGCAAATATGCATTCTCCCATTTCTGTGCTCCTGTCCACTGTGCTCCTCTGCATGGGTTTGAACCGGGGTAACTGGAAGAAGCAATGAAAGACACTCCTGGAAAGCGCGTTCCTAGGAGTTTTTCCCACCACCGCTGCCCTGCTGGGGCACTGTACAGCCATCAGCAGAGCACCTGCCTGTTTCTAGCTTTGGTGCACAGCCACTTCATTCAAACAACCCTTTGCTGGCCCTGCAGAAGTGCAGCAGGGGCAGGTAGAAGGCAGAGCAAACAGTGAGGACTTGAACTTGGCCTTCAGGCAAGCGTAACTTTGACTCTGACAAGACCTTCGTCTGCGTGCCAAATGAGGAGATCAGCATTGCTTCTTTTTCTCGTCCCCTCTGCTCTGCAGTGCAATGAAACGTGTGATGCAGAAGTACTTGAGGCCGTTCCTGCTTCGGCTCCAAATGCTTCCCAGGGCTGCGAAGCTGAGAGAGCAAGTTTTCAGCAATACTTGAATGGCAAAGAGAAGTCTCAAGGAGATCAAAGCACGTCTACCACAAACCCAATTAGCCCGGGTCCACTAGTGCTAAACGTGCAGCGTTTGAGTTCCTTGAGCAAGCCAGATATCCCTTCCCCAGCTCTCTGTTCCTCGTCTTGCCCCAGCACCAGCGTCGTGCAGCCGTGTTGTGATGCCCCTGGGGAACAGAGTCTGCACAGAGCTAGATCGGCAGAGGGGAACAACCTGGGTCCTTTGTAAGACAAGTCAGCTCCCTGATCCAGTTCTCTGCGAGGACACACAAATGCTTTTGTTGCTTGTGCTGGGTAGGAACCAGCGCGGAGGCAGGGAGAAAGAGAAGGCAAGCTTGGCTGTCTTCGGCAAATGCTGGCTTACGGCCTTTGCTGCACAGCAGCGGAAGTTTCCTTGCTCACGCACCCGTACCAGTGTGTTCCCAACCTCACGGTGGAGATCGAGATACTCGGTGAGGCTGTGGGGAAAAGGCAGGGAGAGAAAGGCAGCCCAGCTTGAGGTGCGTGACCCTCCCTTTCTTCGACTGCTTTCCAGCTTGAAAGAGTGGCCGTGGGTACCTCAGAGACATTCACAGCTGATCAGCTGCAGCATTCACAGAAGTACTTGGCAGTGAGGGGGCAGGGAGGCAGTTCATAAAATCCAGGAGCCTGATAAGTGAGCTCCCCAGGCGTCTGTACCGACCCCTGCTGCGGGGTGTCTTTGGGCTGCGAGTTTCTGCTCCCACCAGCCAAGCTCTTGCATCTGCATATAAGGGGAAAGTGTTTTATCAGGAGGACAGTCAGTCACTGGAATGGGTTGCCTGGGGAGGTTGTGGCGTCCCCATCCTTGGAGGTTTTCAAAACACAACTGGATACATCCCTGAGCAGCCCAGTCTGGATCCCATAGCTGACCCTGGTCTGAGCTGGAGGTTGGACCAGAGACCTCCCACTGTCCCTTCTGACCTGAATTATCTTACAATCCCGCGGCAGTTCTGGCTTCTTACGGTACCTGAGACCTGTTTGTTATATGGTCTGCAGAAAATCTCCTTTGGACAGCAGGCAGTCCCTGAGTGGCCATGTGGCAGCGTCAGAGATCCCGAAAGCTGCCATGTGCCCCAGATGTCCCCGATCCCCAGCGTTTGTCTTGGCACTGAAATGCTGCCGGGGCCTGTCCCTGCCGTGCAGCTCCATGGGGCTGCGAGAGATGGGCGTCAGACACCGTGCATAGCCGCCGGGCCCTGGCAGCTCCCTCCCAGCCTGTGGTTTCTGATGCTCAGGGAGCTTTCCTCAGCCTCCGAGACTGTGCTACCTTTCTGCTAGCATTTTTGTCTTTCTCTGGTGGTTTCCTACAGACCCTTGTTTTGTGAACTTTCCACAGTGGAAGCTTATCCGCTGAGATCCATGAGAGAGAAGGGAAATTGAGTGAACAATTTAGAGCTGTTCCTCTGCTCTGGGCCATCACACAGCACTGCAGATGAGTTAGATGGTGGCTTGCGGTATATGGGTGACAGGGAAAGCTTCAAACTTGGCAGTAGCAGGGTCAGAGATTTTAGGGACCTCCTGTCACAGAGGATGGTCAGAGAAACAGAGACTTCCTGTGACTG
This sequence comes from Fregata magnificens, assembly GCA_013389945.1. Lineage (NCBI taxonomy): Eukaryota > Metazoa > Chordata > Aves > Suliformes > Fregatidae > Fregata > Fregata magnificens. Next base: position 296,990 of record WAAD01003079.1, read on the forward strand.
GGTGCAACACAGCACCTTGACAAGACCATAAAATCGCCCTGGTTTCAGGTCACTGTGTCCCGTTTCACATCCACCTTTTTTTTGACATCAACAGCAGCTTCTTGTCAACAAGCTCATAATATCCCTAAGCACCACATCCATCAGCCCAAGCTTCTCCACAGCTGAAGCTGTCAGCAAAAGGGCAGATTTCAACTTCGTATTGCCCAGTGGCGAGTGGTGAGGAGGCTGATGTGTCAGCCCATGCCAAGGCACAGCCGTCGTTACCCTACTTGGGCCGGTGGCAGGGATCTGGCAGGTCCTTGCTACCACGGCCCTGCTTCCAGTTGGGGTCTGGGGCTGAGTCGGGGAGACACATCCAGATCTCTCAGCTACACAGAATACCAAAAGCCCTATATGCACAGTTGGACATTAAAGCAGTTGTACCCTCCAGGACTAACTGGCTGCCCCACAAATCATGTGCCTCAGTTTCCTCTCCTTTTTGAGGTGCCAGAATTGTGATATGGTCTCTCCTGTTTCTGACTTCTCTCCAGACTATGGAGATGCAAATACATCCCCCCAGCACAGGCCACGCTGACTTCATTTCTGCTGTGCTGGATGGGATGCTGTCCGTCAGACCCATGTCTGCTCAGGCAGCTGGCAAGTGGCTGGTGACCTTCCTGGAGAAATGCAGGGGGGACAATTAGTCACAGAGGTAAAACAGACACTTTTCCCCTTTGGCCCTGAGCTTCCCATCTCAGCTGTTGCAGCGCACTGCGGGCAGTTGGTGTGGGCTAAAGAAGCACACGTGGTGTGGATAGCCAAGGGCTTTGTCCGATCCGAGTGCAGGCAGCCACATTCCGGACTTTTTTGCCTGGTCTGGTGACCTTGACACTCCCAGGCTAAACCCAGCTCATTCCCATGACCGAGGCAGTTACAGCTGAGACACCCAAACTTCCCACTTGCTCCCCATTTCCCCAGCGGGTGCTCAGCCCTCCTTGCCCCTGGGCCCTAAGGGTGACAGCACCATCTTCTGCAACAAGAAGGTGGGGGGGGCTGCAGCGAGTTGTTGGGACCCTGAGTCCTTCCCAAGGAGGAACACGATGTTGTCGCTGGGGGGTTCGTCCTCCTCATTCCAGGTGCTGCTGAGGTTTTTTACACATTTTCTGACACGATCGCCTTATTTGCTCTTGTTTTGTTGGTCCCCAGTTCCATGAACTTCCCGAGTTTTACCCTGTATTTGGTGCATGTTACGACATTATATACCTGCTCTTGGTTCTCCTTGTCCTCCTTGAGCCTGGCTGTTCCCAGTGATCCTGTGTACCCTGGGCTGCACGGCCATCACCCACAGTGAACAGAGAGACCAGCCGGTGCCTGTGTCACTGTCTGGGGGCCAGGCCCATCAGGAGAAGCTGAGCGCTCCCGTGGGACAGTGACCCCATCGTTTGGCTGTCCTGACCCCAGACAGAGTTTCGAGCTTCAAAGGCTCTGGGGAAGGTCCTCTCCTGTGGGGAAGGGGGTGGGTGTGGGGGAAGGGAGGAGGCTGGAGGAAAGAAAAGTGTCCCCAGAGAGCTGGGTTCGTCCGGAAGGGAGGGCGAGTACATCGCGCAGGGGATCAGACTGCTGCAGCTGAGTAGGTGGGAAAGGCGGGTGTGCTCTCTGTGTGCACAAGGGATTCACTGCGAACTGCCGGGGTGATGTTTAGGGCTGCATCTTGAGAAATTATCAGGGGAACTGATATTGCTTATCATCTGCATGGTTGTGTCTGGGCTCTGTAGGAGGACAGGGAAAGGATGAACAGAACAGCTCTTTTTGTCGTGTTCAATCGGGTGCCAGAAATCATCAGTATTATTTACGTCCAGATGATGATCACGCAGCACAACGCCCTCTGACACTTCCTCGTCGAGACGGTGTCTCTGCTCGTCCATTCTCACCCTGTGGCCATCAACAATAGCCTCCTGCAGACGTGGCTGCCCCTGGACAGGTTCATGTCCTTCCCCAGCCCCTGCGGGCAGGCAGGGATAGGCCACCTGATGGCTGAGGAGGAGTTGACAAAGAAGCTGACCCTCCTCCTCTGGAGAGAGAGCGCGGCCAGATCCAGTGCCAGAGCCCGGCCCCCAACAGCCCCTTTGGGGCAGGGAGAGCGCTTGGCTGTGTCGGAGCATCACAGGTACCAGAGCCTACGGGCTGACAGGTGATCTTCTGCTCCCTTGCAGTGTCATGATGGAGCCATGGAGGATCCTGGGAAGGAAACACTTCATCATAAGGGTTTTAATGCAAAACTTTAAGAACTCAGGCAAGGACAGACCTGGGACTAGCTCTGCCTATCTGAGGCCACTCTGTAGCTGCTCGGTGCATTTCTGGCATGTACGTTTCTGCAGCTCCCTGCCTGCCTTTCTGACTAACTCTTCATCCTGAGGGAGTCTTGGGCATGTTGCGAGTGCTCATGAAGCCCGCGGGGTGCTGTGCCAGCCCTGCGCAGTGTTGGCACTGGGGAAGCCGAGGCAGTTTGTGGCTCCCGGCCTGCAGGGCTGTTGCAGAAGCCGGGACAGCACGCAGCAAAAGGCCCGCAGGCAGGCGTGGGCTGGTGTGAAAAGGCTTTGGTTTCACTGGCAGTTTCTGTTGAATGTCTCTGCAGATCACCCATGCCACCTTGGAGGTGGTGTCCATGCGGTGGAGCCTGGAGGCTGTCACTCTTCGAGTGGCTCCCCGCCCTCTGCAGCCCATCAGTGCCACCCTGGGAAGGGAGGCACCTTTTTTTCCCCTCTCAGCCCCAGGGACGGCTGTTCCTCCAGGGACACGTGCGTGACAGGCATCCCTGCAGGTGGAGCAAATGGGACGGGCATCTGGGCTGGGCTTCACTGCCCAGGACCAGGTCATGTTTGCTCGTGGTCCTGAGGCGGCACTTTAGCCTCCTCATCTCCTGGAGGGACAGAGTGCTCTGGCTGGTTTTACTTCCATTTTTTTTCATGAAGACACTTCGATCCTCCGGGAGGAAGGTGTTGCCCAGCTCATAACTGCTGCCTGCTGGGGCCTTGCGTCCCATGTCTCCTTACTGGCAGGTGCCCTGCCTTCCCCTCCCTCCCGGTGCCCGCTGCAGAAGGCCCCTTGCAGGTGGGCCCAGCACGCTGCCCTCTACACGGAGGCAGCCACGGGCTGCCTGTGAGGCTGCGGTAACTGATGCAGCCTGGGGTGCTGGGAAGGGGACATTTCCCGGGGGCCAAACACTGACTTGTTTGTTTGGTCTCTGCCTGCCCAGGGAGATTTGTTTTTTCCTCTAGCCTTTGTTTGTTTGGGTTTGGGTTTGTCTGTTTGGTTGTATTTCTTGTTTTGTTAGTGTTAGCTTGATGATTGCTTTGGTTTCTGTTGCAGTTTCTGCAGTTCAGGTCTCTAGGGGATCCCCGTTTCAGGACTTTACAGGCTGAGGACCACCCCTCTGTCCCCAGACAGTTTGTGGTCAAGCTCCCTCACCCCTGGGCTGCAATGGGGAGACTTTGAGAGGGTGATTCTTGGCCTCACAAGGTGTGAGTGCCAGTCTTGCTCATGCGTGGGCCAGATGCAGGGCACCTGCAGTCGTGGTCTGACCACCGTGTGGTGGTTCCTGCCCCGGCAGCCTATGCCCAGCTCAGAGGGACACCTCCTCGTGTGGCTTTCTGCGAGGCTTGTGCCCTGCTGATGCTCCATTCCCCAGTGAGGAGAGAAGACTGATGATGCCTCTCACTGCTTTTATCACAATGCTGCCAGGAAGAGCCAGTAGCTCCGCAGCCCTTGAGCTTCAGGTGCTGAGGCTGGGTTTGCTGGTGTGGCCAGTGAGTGCGGGGCTTGAGAACGGGTGGGAAGGGCAGTTTTCTCATAGCTCTACAGACGCCAGGGCTGGGATGTGTCATTTCAGAGGGACCTGGCTTCTCCCTGGGTGAGATGAAGCACGAATGAGTGAACATCCCCCAAGTGGCTGAGCTGTCTCAGCTCTACCCAAGATGCATCTTCCTCTAAATACTTAATTAACGACTTCTTGCGCTTTGGGTTTTTTTTTTTTTTTTTCTCCAGGGTTTCCACGGGGACATTGGCGGTGGTGCTGTGCACATGCCTTGGGGTGCAGCAGCTGCGGCTGTTGAGGACACAGGAGCCGGGGCTGCCCCGGGAGACCCTCAGGCTCCCCGCAAGGCTGTGTGTCTCCTGACCGTGTAAGGGCCCCAGGAGGCTTCTCCCTGCCCCGCGGGTGGCTGTGCCCCCGGGAAGGGCTGGTGGGACCCTTCCCTTTGGGCGGGGGGGGGCTCCCGAGCTGCCGAGTGGGGTCCCCGCATTGGCGCAGGTGGGTTGTTGGGGCCCCGGGCCGTCTGCTTCCCCGGAGGGGCTCCGGGCGGCGGACAGCGGTGACGGCCCAG
>WAAD01003079.1:307695-342312 GCA_013389945.1 Fregata magnificens
GGGGTAACGGCCACCCCTGCCAGAGGGAACCGAGGTGGAGAGGGAGGGCCGAGCTGCATCTCAGACGAGCCCCCCGCCGCTGTTAAGAACCCCGCCCGTCCTCCTGAGGCCAGGCCGCAGCACAGCAGCTTTCGCACACCGCAGACCCCCCCCAGCTTGGCTGAAGGTGCTAATTTCTGCATCACGTTTTAGTACAGAGGAACATTAACCTTAGCCTAGACGTGTTTTACATTCAGAGGGGTTTTTTTTATTTCTTCTGTCACAACAGCAACTCAATGGATTCAGAGTGCTGCTGCAGCATCCAGTGGCTGAGCCTGCCATGCACACCACATCCTTCCTCCGACCCCCTGCCCCTGAGCTATTTTTCTTCCCTCAACACAGAGAACTCCATTTTTCACTCCATCCTCTTGGGCCACGCTCTGGAAATCTTCACATCACGCCTGGGAGCCCACTGCTTTATCCCTCCCAGCCCAGTGCTGCCGGCGTGCAGACCGGAGGGAGCAAAGCAGCAGAGGCTGACACGTCAGGGAAAAACCAATCGCTCCTTGCTTCTCGGGGAAACGTCAGCAGCTCTCGCCGCACCTGCCGAGAGGGGAAAGCCGCACACCTCAACGCGGTGCAGTGGTAGCGCTCTCGCCCCTGCAATGCTTCGGGAGAGGCTTCGGCAGAGCTGTCATGTGCTGCACAGGGACTTCCCAGACAGTCTCTCGTTTCCTCCCTTTGCTGAGGAGGGGAGCCAAGCCAGAGAGGGGACTTGGTCCTGACCACCCAAATAATCACCTACTCCCTATCCCAAACGGACGCCCCAGCACCCCTCACCACCCTCATGTGCACTCCTGGCAGAGCACACCCGCCCCGTACCTGCTGCTGGCAGGTCACAACAGCCAAGAGCTGACCCAACAGCTCCTGCACGTTTGTGTACTTGGTCCATCAGGACCAACACGGTGACAACACGTTGCCCAGAGCAGCATTTCAGTAACCAACTCTGGGTTTAATTCCTGTACCTTACCTCTCAGGGGACTCAAGGAAAGGTCTGCAATTAAAACTGCATTGAAATAAGGTGGCCTAGAAGAGCATCGTGCCAGCATCTCCACAAGCTGTTCTCAGCTTTCCTTCATACACATGCAAAAGTACACACACTCACAGAGTACTTCACACTGTTCCCACTTGTCCGAGGGAACAGCAAGTGCTGCAGAGACAGCGTCAGAGGCACCGTTACCGAGGTGTCTCATTTCAGCTCAAGCCTGGGAGACACCAGTCAGAACGTGAGCGAAAGGTACACTGACATCCCAAGCTGTTTTTCTTTCCCTTGCAAGAAGCCAAACTTTAACCAGAGACACCAAGAGGAGCTTTCCCAAGGATTATCAGGCAGCCTGCTATCTTCTTCCGTCACGTCCAATAAATCCGCTTTTCCAGGCTGTATTTCTCCACATGAAATGCAAAATCCCAGCAATCGCTGTGACTGCAAAGGCCTTTCTAAAATCAAGTCCACAAAAATTTATAATGGTACCTCTGTGCGGGCTGTGTCTGCACGCGGTTACCGCCAAAGGAACAGGCGAGGCCACCGCTGCGCTGAACGTGTCATTGCTTTCTGACACCCTTCAGCTGCCCCCTGGCATTCCCTCACTTTTTTATCTCCGCTAAAAGCCCCCCAGCTATCACTATGGTATGCATATGGATTTACCTTTTCCTCGCTCCATTTCGACCACATAAAAAGAAAAAAAAAAAAGTACAGGCTGATCGTTATGCAGAGTCATTCACAAAGCCTAAACATCAGCTCAGGTGCCGATAAAATGTGCTCTTGAACAATTTTAAATACGTAAGACGTCATGGCACAAGTAAAACTTGGTCCTGGCTGACCTTGTTTGGTTTCAGATACCATTATCTCTGCCAGCTCCTCCCCTCCTCCCCAGCCCCAGGTAAATATGACTTTGCAGGCCTCCACAATTTACCTCATAAAGCAATAAGAAGGTCTGAATGCTGCAGGCCCTCAGGGGACGGCATCGAGGGGGTCACGGTTCTTCGGGGATCTTCGGTGTCAGCAGATCTTGTAGCTGTTGAGGCTGCTCCTCACAGGAGGTTTTGCTGACTTGGGCTTAGGGGTCTTCTACAGGATCTCATTTTTTCATTACAGTATTTCAACTCACACAACCGTGCAAGTTTTCAGACACTTCCCAACTGCCACTTAGCAGAAAATATTACAGCCAAGACGTGCACTCGGCAGAGGACTTCAAGACAGAGCAGAGAGCAGCTACCAGGAACTTCGCCCAGAGCAGACCAGCTCCCCATAGATTCCAGGACTCAGACACAATTGATCTACAAGCAGTGTAAGAATAACGCTTTTACCAGCCTTTTTGGGTAAACGCCGGCACTGGCAGTGCCACCAAACACAAGAAGGGAAACAACAGGGATTATCTTGCAGTACGACAATCAGTTCCACAGTATCAAGAGTAAGCGACACTGAAGTTGAGAGCAAGCAACTCCAGATTTGTTTTTTTAAGACACCTCAGCTCACGTTCCTCCCAGCACCATCAGAGTGTCCGTTCAAGCTGTATCCCTGAAGATGGATGCCGCAGCCTCCACAGCCCAGCGGGGCGCAGAGGAATCCCACCTGGGACACATCTGAGAGGAGCTCGCACCCTCCCTGGACCACGCGCACCCCGCGGTGAAAGGAGCTGCCAGATCGAGGGGACCGACCTGCACCGAGGGCAACGCCTTGCCGGCCACCTGTGACAGGAACAAACCATGTCCAGTTTCCTTGCCTGTCAGCTCTGGAGCCCCAGCGACCCAAGCCAGGACCCCTCACAAGCCATGAGGGGACCAGGCACAGTTTCTCAGGGGCACTGGCAGGTTTTCTGACCCTTGTGTCTTCTTAAGCCAACGTCCCAGGAAAGGAGTTTATGCAGCCATGGCAAACCAGAGCTTATCAACTCTACTCAAGTCATACACTTCAACTGAAGTATGTGACACTGTGCTACTACGGCTTCCCACCGCCATCCGACAAGCCAGCAACAATGTTCTTAAAAAAACATTTTCTGTATAGCAAGGGATGAAACAGTGCTCTACAGCGACCTGCATTCAAGAGAATTAGGAACATGGATAAATGCTGCAGACATCAGTAGTTTATTGGTATGTTTAGTCAAAACACATTCAGAATGGAAACTTAAAAGTAAAAATACTTTCCACCTGCAACAATTAAACTAGAATCTACTAGCATATAATGCTTGACACGATACAGCAATAAAGATGGTAATCCACTGTCTTGTATACCTACTAAAGCCAAGATGGTCAGCCAAGTTTGTTAAAATAGAACCGTAATGACAAAATACTCCCACCATCCACAAATCAGCAACTAACAGTAATGGTCAGTGAATCCCTTCCTTTGCTCTAAGAGGTACATTTACTATCGAGAGGGTCGAGAACACGTAAGAGTCCACAGTACAGCAGGTGAGCTATCACCATGTAAACTTCTCTGGATGACGTTCCAATGGTTGTTCATGTCACAACAAGAAGCAAGCCAGAAAGCAGAATGGCTCAGTAGCTCTTTTTAATACTCCCATTTTTTGTTGTTGAGATTATTCCCAGTGCCATTTGCCATACAAACGAACTAGGTGGACAGCAAAACACCACAGCACTANGGTGGCAAACCGCTAACTGATGAGAGCAATTTGTCCGAAGGCATCAAACCTAAGTAGTGTTGTTGTGTGGTGAGCCGTTCAAGTACTACAGATTTCCAGGTAACAGCTGAAAATGCAAGACCTTCAACGAAAAACTGAAATATGAAAATGGAAACTGGAAGAAATGTGCCCCAGAAAAAAAGTGTATGAAAATAGTGCAAGACTTACCATCGAACACAGAAGACCTCGAGCCTAGGAGAAAACAGATGCCACTTCACTTTGCCTAACATACCAGAAAAATATGTGCAAAATCTTCCAACCTACTCGAAAACAGCAAATGATTGCATAATCCAGAGACAGATTGCTATGATGCCCTACCTGCTTTTGCTTGAAATTGCCATTATTTTATTTGAGGTCTTCCATGCTTAGAAGCAGCTTTAAGTGGTCACACTTTCACACAGACGCACACACAAACACACCCCCCTCTTTTACTCCTGACGCCTCAGAGCCGGGCGCTTGCTGCACCCCAGCATCGAGCCGAACTGTACTGTCTGCTGCAGCTGCAGTTTTCGGGAATGCGCTCCAGAACGTCATCCAGAAACAGACCTCTCCGCTGGGAAAACCCACCAGTCAAACTGAAGCAGAGGATCTCTCCTTTCTACCCTTCAGTCCGGAGCCACGTAAGTGTCAACTTCAGCTGAGAGTTATGTGCAAAATGAGTAAGAGTTTTTAAAAAAGCGCAACTGGAAAACGCACATACTTAAGAGCCGCTGTTTTGTTCTCTGAAAATTGCAGTATCATCGTTTGATAAGCTCACCCTCACAAAGGATGCTCAGTTCTACCGATTACGAGCTGGCCAAAAGCGTTCACCGTTCCTGACTGACTTCCAAAATGCACGCCCAAGAGAGATTTCAACTCCTTTTTCTTTAACTTTGACACTGATTAAAGAGAAGAGACAACCCGGAGACTACTTGGATGCCTTCTTCCTCCCTTCCCCCCTCTGCAAAAAAACAGGCAAACTTGTTAATTCAAGAGCAAGGTGGATGGTAATTTTAGCAACGTTTACTGATTGAAAGATACTGCAATTTTTTTTTAATACAATTTGCAATGATTTCCTTTAAATGCTTTGCAGCCAACTGGCTTTGCAGCACAGTAATTCATACACTATACTGTACAAAATCACCAGCAAGACTGGAATGATGTATTCATAGAAGGCACCATCATGCTTATTACATTACCAGAGAACTCAAATACAGTCAAGACAAATTTCACTGTACAATGCTTATCGAAGGGGAAAGGGGAAAGAGGAGCGTGTTGAGCAGCCATCCCTGTACTGAAAAGGGGCAGATAGAAAAATCTGACGTGAGCTATCAAACTTGTCGCGTACTCAGGCTACGACTTTGAAACTCTGGGTTCTGTTTAGTTTACAGCTAAATGGATTCCTTCTGGAATAAACTTGTAGTCTTATTAAGGTTTGTGTGTGTACATATGTTGGTCACAGCAAGCAGATCAGATGCCCGCATCGTTTCACAAGCTATTCTGTCTGAATTAGAGGATGAAGGTTTTTTTTTCCTCCGATGCCTCCTGCAGATGTCAATACAAATGAGTTCAGAGTACCCATTAGTGCATTTTGATGAGTGCGTAAACACGAGTTTGTTTGGAGCCGAGTGTTCTAAGAAGGAAAAAAAAAGGCAAGCTTCTCCAATTGCACAAATTGCACTATTTGTGTTTCCAACAGTAATAAGCAGAAACAGTAACACTTACACAAAATGTGCAGCAGAGGCTTTTTGACTGAAAGGACCTGAATTCTATTGGGCATGTCCTTTAGTTCACTTTTGTTGCAGATAGTTAACCGGTCTTTTTTTTTTTTTTTTTGGTTTTTTTTTTTTTTTTTTTTTTTCCTCAGTCCTCAATTCTCCAAGTCTACATTTATAAATTAACAGTGTGACTCCTGTTGTGAAACTGGGGAAAGAACGTCCACCTCAATTTAAACTGGAAACCAAAGGATGCTTTCACATCAAAGAAATGATCAGAAGGGCTGTGTCACATTCCAAAGCCAAAAAAAATTAACAAGAATGCAAACACGATGGATAATGTACCACTGCCAAGACTGTCTGCCCACAGTGGAGATTTCAGCGACGCTGTCCAGTGAAACGGCCTTCCATTTGCCCGGTTCCTCGTCCAGAGCCAAGTTTCTGTGCCATGCCACCTCTCGGAGGGGGTCCTCTTCCGTCACGGTCTCGCATCATGCCACCACCCACTATTCCTCGGGGACCCCCAGGGCCTCTATCATTGCGACGAATATCCCTACGATCATCGCCTCCGCCTCGGGTCTCTCTTTCACGAGCGGCTCTTGTTTTTTTCTCTTCTACGTTCAAGCGCACCTCACCCCGGAACATAATAGGCTTATAGGGAAAAGTTTTCAAGGCACACGTTAGTCACCATTTCACAAAGTCCATTTACACAAGGCATATGAAAACACTGCATTCGCCGCATGCCTCGGCCTACCTTCGCTTACATGCGAAGGACAAAAATTAACTGTTAACAGTTCCCTGCAGCACACAGCCTTAGCCCCAGAGGTCTACGGTAAATGGAACAGCATTTTAAAGTTCATTTGGCATGCAAGGAATTAAAGTGTCTTTCTCAAGTAAGGGCAGGGTTGTCTTTAGCCTCTTCACTGCTGGCTTTTGCCTTTTCACTTCAGGGCTAAAGTTCCTGAAGAATTGCTCTACCAGGTCTCACTCCCACATACTAGAAATGAAAACTGCTGCTTTCTCCTCTCAAATTCCTCAAGTCACAACCGCAAATAACCTCGCTCCTTTTTCTCAGCCCCAGAACATAGAATTCGGAGATCCACGCGATGCCCTTCATAAGGTTACATACTCGACTTTCAGCTTAAAAGGATCTCTACAAGTAAGCGTTAAGCTCCACGTGGTGTGCAGAGGTAAAAAACCCCTGAATTTGGTATGACGCGGTTTGAGGAACGCTGGCACAGATTTCCTAAGCTACAGAACACTCCTGACAGAATGAGTGTGCCAAAACTATGCTTTTCTTACAACTGTTGTTTATGAATGAATGCTAGAAACAACAGCAACACAAACTGGGGTGGCCCACGCTACTTGGGGTTTAAGGCATTCAATCCATCCTTTGAAGGCTACTCAATGCCAATACTTACTTTTGCAACTAAAATTCGCTGGACCGGCTCAGAATCGTCAAATACCACGAAACCAAAATTAGGCAGTTTTCCTCCCACTCCTTTGGTATTTATGCGAAGTTCTACCACGTTTCCGAAGCCTGGCAAAACACGAGGGAAAAGCTACGTTATCACAAACCACAGTGCCAGCTCTACCACCCCTCCGCTTTTTCCAGACAACACCTGCAGTGTTACGTCATGTAAAAGTTCCCCTGCGTGGCCCTAAGCGAATGTTACGTGACTTTTCAACACAGTTTTTCTTCTCAGTCTGCGCAGCTGAAATGGCTACTTACTCATGAAGAACTCTTTCAGTTCACTCTCATCGATATCATGTGGCAAGTTCCCAACAAAGAGCTGGTGGCTGTCTGGATAGCGAATTATTCGACGATTATCCGACTCATTCTGTTCCATGTCCCCTCTCCCTATTGTCAACAGAAAGAAGAAGGAAGAGACACTGAGGTTAGAAGATGTGTGTAGATTCGGATGAACACATCTACGGACAGCACCAAGCACATTCACTCAAACAATCCTGTACCTTCAGCTCTTGAGCGGGTGCCACAGCGGGGAGGATACTGTCTTCCTCTTTACATAGTCCTGACAATTTTGTGATAATACCACAAAGTATTTGTTTTCTTCTTGTCTGGTTTCCCAGGTTAGGTTAAATAAATCCCTGTTAACTAAAACATCTGGCATATTGGGCAAGTTTGTTTAAGAGCTTCTTCCTATATCTTAAATCATGATACTGAAGAGGAGCTCACTACCTATTAAAACATTCTTTTTAAAAGATTTGGATTTAAGTCATCTCTTCATCAATCTTTCCCGGTATCTCCCTACTAAATCATTACCTGCCTTGCAGTGTGACAACAGCACACTGTTATCCCTTTTGTCCCCGAAGTATTACAGTGTAGGTATGTACCGCTTTCTCTCCTCAGCTTCCCCTACAAGCCCATTTACAGCAAGCTTGCTAGCTCCTTTGAAAGGTTTCCTTAAGGAGATAAAACTGCTCGCTGACTTCCTTTGAAAATAAGACCGCAGGACTGAAGCTCCACCATTTGCTCAACTGAGATTTCAGCTTTTTCTCTCCTGCCTCTGCCACCCCGCAGAGTAAGATCAGAATTAAAAGACTCGGGCTCTGTTACACGTTTTCGGTATAACTTGTGTTACACCTAAGAGTAGTAGAAAAGCAGATTTGCAACTTGATTTAGCCACAAGTTGCAGCTTTTGCTCCCTGCTGCAGATGACATGTCAAAAAACCAAGAAATGTTAACCTGTAACAGATGTCACGGTTCTTTCTCGGTGCCTTAAATCCTTTCAGTTTCAATGTTGTCCCGAGAGAAGACATACTTGCATTGATCAAAGCCAAAAGCACTTTCAAGCCCAATCTGTACCACAGTTTGGTACGCACTTACTGAAAACCTTCATTAGAACCAATTTTAGCTAGAGTTGGTGGAGACGCTTACACTTGCTGAGACTTAACCACTTATGCGGGCAGCGCTCTGCCAGCTCCTGCCAGCTTTCAACTACCACTTCAGGATAATCGCAAATACCGTGCCCCGCCTTAGAACTCCTGACTTAGGTATGACGATGAACTGATCAACATCCTCTAACTCTGGGTCTTTGGCCAGATAGCTTTTGCCCGGCGCCGCACAGAGGTTTGCCAAGCGACCAGGCTGGACTGATGAATGCAACTCAGAAGGCTTTCACCTCTCAACACCACTTGTGACGACTGTCAAGTTTTTTAGCCGGACCATCCTACAGATCTGGATACTCTGTAGGAATGAGAAAATGTAGAGAGCTGGCTGCTCATAAACTAAGACAAACACAAGGCAGCCAAACCGAGAACGGTATTTTAGACAATTACACAAGATGCAAAAACACATATAAAATTATTAGTTAGACTACTCAGAGATTAGATAGACTGAGGCTGACACGGTGGGAAGGTTTTCTTCCAAAACAAAGAGCAACAACAGGTACTTAAGAGCTCTCACTTCCAAGGTTCAGCAAAGTTAGAGAACATGGAAAAAACCATCAGATTTCCATACCAGCTATTCAGAACTGCATCAAGCCACGTGAAAAGTACTCAAGCATGTAAGCGAGTGGCCTGACTATTAAAAACCACTTCAGCAAAACAGAAACTGGGAAATAATGCCTGATCCTTGCAATAACTCATCACCAGCTTGGACTCCCAAACATACTCCCCCGTTTCTCATTGAAGGCAGGCTAGAACAGACAGTTCGTGATCAGCCAAATACAACACAGGTACAGACAAGATCCGTCAAGGAGAGACCGCTCATTAACTAGTCCCAAGCAGACACGCAAGCTGATCCACGTTACCTGGTCGAGGTCCTCGGGGTGGAAAACCCGGTCTTTCCCTGGGACGCTGTTCACGTACACGAGGAGGTTGAGACTGAGCTTCCGGTTTAGTTTCAACTCTTGGCTAAAACAGGAGGAGAACATGCATTATTAAACACCGGCCCAGCAAAAAAAACCCAAAACCCCAAAACTCACCAAAACAAAAAAAACCCCACAACACAAGACACAATAATTGGCATGCACAAAATGAACTCCAGAAGATACACATCCATGTCAATGTGTTTGGGAATACATTTTTTTCACCTCTATGAATTCCTCTGTACCAATCCAGGACTGCAGTGTTCAGTTATCTCTGCTAAAAGGTGCAAAGCCAACATCTCTCAGTCAGAGCGTCTCCCCAAAACATGGCTAAGGTGAATTTTCCATGTTTGACCAGGCATTGAGACCCCAACGCTCCGTTATTCAAGAATCCCTCAACCTGACTAAAAACCCCACACAGATCAAATAAAGCTTCCTCATGCCAAGCTCAGACTTCCTGAATTAGGAGGTAGTCCGAGATGAACACGAAGAGACGGGCAAATCACATTTTCTGTCTGAGTCCCTGAGGGATTCTTTTCCTCAAGTGCAGAACAACTAGAAGGAAACTACCAAAAAGAAAGAGGAGAACAAAACAAAAGCCCTCAGAAGTGCAGTAAATATGTGTGATACAATAAAGCCACCTGAAATGACAATTTCTACAGACTACCTGCTGAGGATATTCTTCAACTTTCCTGATGTCAAGACCATGATGCTCAAAGTATACCCTTCATATTCTCAGGAACTAGCATACCTACTCCATTTTTTGCAAGCAAAAAATGCTTTTAAAGATAAATTGAGGAAAAAAGAGACAGAAAAATAAAAAATATTTCTATGCAGCCTGTTGGTTACCGAAGCAATTTCCAACATTTTTTAAATTCCATTTTCTGTACAACAGTCCAGCAGCTGCTGCTGTGCTGGGTTCTTATCTTAGAAAAAGAAAATTATCCTTAGGAGCATAAAGAAGAACACTAGGAAGGTGTTCCAAGGAAGATGAAACACAAGGACAATGGCTATGGACCCAAACTGCTGTGGAGAAGTAGTTTATGTTAAACATCTCCCTTATTTTCCTTTGAGAACTCAAGACTACTGACGGTTCCAGCCAGAGAGTACCCCACGGGGGTAAAAAGACTGCATTTTACATGAACCATGCAGGTATTATGCACCAAATAAACATTTCAGCTGTCCTATCACTAATGCTCTATGCAGCTAGGCATTAGCTTGTCCTTCCAACACTCCTAGGATCATTTTTTCAATTCCAAGATTCAGCTAGAAAAATCAGCCTTCCTGTTAAATCTCTTTTCGTTATACCTCCTCGTGGGTCACTGGAGCTCCCCTGCCATCTTTTACTCACACATCTTTACTGCATTATAAATTATACCTCAAAAGCAAAACTCAATACATTGAGACGCCCATTTCTTGGATACCTATGGCTATCAGGCTTAAACACTCAGTCCTTCCGTCAACCAGAGCAAAGACTTGCTAAGTCACTGACGTCCTTCTATTAAATCCCGAATAACTTCTACCGAGTTAACTTTTACCCGCTTGCTTTGCATTTCACTGGACTTCTCATCTATCACACAAATAACTCTCTGTCTACCCAAACAACAAACAGCTAATCTCATTAGTTGCTTTCTAGTCAGTGCCATCCCTTTTTACGGAGGAAGACTGCCTCAGTGCTCTCTGGCGCTGCCTGAAGAGGAAAGCACTTGCGCAAAACCGTGCTCCCCCAAAACACTGCAATTATTAGCAGCATCACAAGATGCCTATTAAGGGCAGCCATTTACAGCCCAAGCAGCAGCTAACTGCAACTCTGATTTCACAGAGAGCATACAAAGTGGCCTGAAAGGCACAGAATAAGGATTTCAAGACAACGACTAAAGGAGCGCTCAGCCCGGGAGCCAAGTATGCCACAAACCTCAGCCCAACGGAGCTTTGAGAACAATTAAAGAAAAGGTGACATTGTCTCTTCTCTTCAGGAGCTCACACAGGGAAGGAAAGGGACCTCTTTCTGCTACGGCAATGCTACTGGCAATGACAGCAAAACCAGCCACAAGTCAGCCTTTACTCACCGACTTTGGAACTGAATAACCCCCTGAAACAGGGGAGGATGGGACAGAAAGAACATGGCAAGAGAGGGCTCCAAAGGCTGGTACAATTCTATTTTTGAGATCTTACAAGGCTTAAAAGTTTCTCTAGAGTGAGACGCCTGCCACAATCAAAACTCATGCATGCAAAGAACCAACTAGCCAAGCAAGCAAACAAGAAACCACACTTCACATGAAACAAAAGAAAAAACCCCACATCATCTCACCTGAACTCCAGTAGCTAGGTTAGATGCATACCTCAGATAGCTACCACGCTGTCTCTGAGGTAAATGTGGACCACACAACTTACTAAAGGCACTCATCAATCACTTCCACAAAGGCGCCATAGATTACAGAAGAGTCTATCCAGAGTCCGAACAGATTTAAGGTGGTGACAGAATGCAGCGCCTATAAACAGATCCTTCCCTGAACTCACCACTTCCAAGCCAGAAGACAAGAGTCAGGGAGCACCCTGCCTGCCTCCGCCCCTCCGACGCCCCTCCGACACCCGATGTGTTAATGCAGATGGGAGGTCAGAATATGTGAAAATGCTATAAAGAGAAGGCCTGATTTATCAGTGTAGGCAGGTCCATTTCTAGTCGCCCACAAGAAGAAAGAGAGCAAGAAATTGCTGACCTGTTTAACTCCACAGCTGCAAACAAACAGGCAGTGAACTGCTTTATATCCAAAACAGTACGTGTGCAGTCCTTCGAGGGGTTCTGAGTTAATACTACAGAGGCTATATTTTTAACTTAATAAAAGACGGGGAAAAAACTGGAGTGATGCAGAGAAAGGAGTGAGAAGAACAGTTCACAGCTGCTTTGTAACATCACTGATGCTGGCTAGGACAGCATCCCAAAAGAGCCACTCACCCACTAGTGCTATCTACTGCCCTCGTTTACATGCACAGCATCTGGCATTAATGGATCCAAGAGAACAGGAAAAAGCTGCTGCTGATCTGTAACCCCTTGCAGAAATTGTTCAGGTGCCTTTTCTACCAGCTTTCTGTATACCATGTCTGAAACATGTGCAAGAATAGGAACTAAGCACTGGCTAATTCTGTCTCCAGAAGAGCTCAGAGTTGAAATTCTTGCCACTTTAATATTGTTGAGATACTTCCACACGGAGTTAACTTAAACATGAAGTCACAGCATGACAAGCTGCAGAGGCAACACAAAATCGTTTAAGGGGACATCCGTAAGCTATA
Source organism: Fregata magnificens (assembly GCA_013389945.1). Lineage (NCBI taxonomy): Eukaryota > Metazoa > Chordata > Aves > Suliformes > Fregatidae > Fregata > Fregata magnificens. The sequence goes on from WAAD01003079.1 coordinate 320,188, forward strand.
TTCTGCTCTCTTGTACAGATAATTTTAAATGATTTTTGCAGTCATATTACAAAAATCCACCCTCTCTACTGCAAATAAATCAAAACCACTTTTGGGTTTGTGTAAGGAAAATCTATTCTGTACTAGAAAAAACACAGTTTTTACGGCTCAAATACCACCTAAATGCTCAAAGCCCTGCTGAAGCTGATGAAGACAGACAGGCTTCCCAACTTATTGCATAGCCATTATCTGATTTCCACGACAGCCCTGTCAGACCAGAAGCAACACCATGCAAGGCGTTGGTTTTTTCTTGGGTTTTTTTTCCTGTTTTCTTTTTTAACATGTATTTGGCTGAAGGGCAATCCTAGACAGGTTCCTCTCTGTCAGTAAAAAACAGAGAAAAAACCAGTGCAAAAACAACAGTTGCAATAACTCAGCCACTCTGCTGAAAATTGCAGTCTTCTGAAAAGGTTGGACATGAGCTACCACGCCACACAGTGCTTTGGTACACAGCGTCAGTAGAAGAGGTTAAAGCACACATTTTCTATTTTGAGGATTTTTATACACGTGGAGGCAGCTGAATTGAGAGTCTCAGACTGTCTCACACCAGCTTGGCATGTGCAGGACATGAGCTATCACCTGGTCGAACTTTTTTTCCTCTTTCCCCTTCTCACCCAGTCAACCTCGGAATGGGAAGATAGCATTGTCCTGGCAAGGAAATGTGAATCCTCCCATTCCTCACACAGTCATAAGTTGGTACAGGGTTCTGTGACAAGTTAATTATAAACGGATAATGAAATCCAGCGTACTTCTGTAGACATTAGCCTTACAAGGCAGTCTTGCACCTTCTCAGAAACGGTGCTATCCCTTTTTACTGCTGGGGCACTTCCACCAATGAAATACCCCTTTCAAACACATTTTAGAAAACTACCATTTTGTAGTGAGTTGGTTTTTTGTTTTGTTTTGGTTTTTTTTCCTTGTAAACCAAACCATATCCCATTAAGACAGGTCAAAAAAAATTCAGTAGTGATTTCCTGTTTCCACATGAACAGATTTTAACATCACCATCACCCAAAGTTACACCTGTTACGTGTACGTGCCTTCGCTTGCGACAAGAAGGTGAGTGCATTAACATTTAAGAGACAATTAATTTGTGCAATTTAAGTCAAACAAATTGATCTGTTAATTTAAAAAAACTGAAGCAGTTTGCAGAAGTAATGAGACAATCCAAGGTGTTCACAGATGGGTTACCTGTGAGACTGGTGCTTTAACATGGGGTGGAATTCCAGAGGAAGAAACAGTACCACTAGGAGGCAGGTTTTTACTGGTCACTGAAGCCCAAGAGAAAGCCTGCAGGAAATGCAACAAACCTAGGCTACTAATCATGGCAAACCACTGACATTCCTACAGGGAAACTCGTCTGCTGAAAATACACTTTCGGTTCATATCTGACTATTAAATAATTGTTGTGCAAGCATTACAACGAAGATACAGAAGGATTTGCAGTTCTAGCCGTCTGTGGACTCCAACGGCGTGGAGCAAGTGCGTACTGTGCCCACTATCACTACTTGAGTGAGCCCAGTTCCCTCAGCATCCCCAGATCACTGCTTTCCATTATGTAACCAAACCTAGCACTGAAAACCGTGTACTGTAAAGTGTCTTCTGCACAAAGAAAGAAAGTGGATGCCAGAAGTTAGAAGTAAAAACGGAAAAGAGAAAAGGGATTGGAAAAAAAAAAAATACGGGAGACACGCTGGAGCTAGCAAATGACCTCTCTCCAGCCTTCACCAGTTCCTCCCATCTCTTTCAGACTTCCTAAGTGTTAACCATACCAGATGACGGACGGTGTGCACAGTGGTTTTTAAGATTAGGCATCCTGCCTCTAAGGGAGACAGTCAACGCCCCCATATCGATTTTGAACCTATGCTGCCAGCAGTTTTGCAAGTGTCAATGCATTATGGTTTTTTTCAAGGAAGAGCAGTGGTTCCCATTGTATGAGATTTTTGTTGATGGTAGCTTGAGGTGTTTTCTTAACACATGTTAACTCCACATTTAAGAAGGTTTACGCATGCATAAAACCACACACACACACTTTACAAGCAGAGCATTAAATTTACGACAGGCGACTTGAGCAGCACTTAAAAATAACATTCTTTCCTTTTTTAGTGAAGCTTTGGATTTTTACAGGTTCAAGGTTCAAGTCTAGCTGTTCATACAGCATGACACCGAAAAGAGGTACCACTTTGGCCACTCAAAAACGCTAAGTTCAAAACCAAATCTTCTGGTTTACCATCTGCACCTAGAAGCACTGATAGGACTTTTAACTAACCTTTGGTGGTTCTTGTGGTAGCGAAACGGGTTCTACAGGAGGTGGAGATGGAGACTTCTCTTCTAGCTCCTCAAGGGTCTTGTCTTCTACTTCAGCTTTCAGCTCCTCGGTTTTCGTTTCAGATTCCAATTCCGGCTCAGGTTCATGAGACGATTCTTCTAGCGCCTCCTCTATCCCATTGCTACAATAATAATGCATTTTATGCGGCTTATCAATTGTTTTGTATTTTATGACTTTTTATCAGCTATGCTATGGTAACAGCTGGTATTAAAAAGATCATTCTGTTTCCAGTTGCTACCATATGGTGCCTACATATACAATACCGTGAGAAGTTAAGCTGTACCCCTGTAGCTCCATACAAAGCCAGATTTTACTCCTGCTGAAGCAAAGACATATTCTACAATGCTCCGCAGAGAATCTGAAAATCACCCAGACATATAAGCCCTTTAAGGAGTAGGTGCCAAACTCAAGAACTACTGCTCCTAAAAGAATAGAAGCACAGTGAGAGATGAATTGAAGATTAAGCTATACACATAAATGAAGCCGATTTTGGAATGAAACCTGCAGCTTATTTAAAAAAAACACCATACAAGTTCCTTACCAAAGGAGTTGTGAGTCTTGTTTACTGAAAATCACACGCAACTTCTTCTCTACTCTGTGTGTTTGAAATGCAAGGGATCTGAAGTTCTTCACTTCTCTCTTCAGCCACCCCAAAAGCTTACCAAATTCAAAATACTTCTGCCTCTGCATCTCCTGCCACAGGCTAGCATACGCCTAAGTGACCGTCTGAGGAACGTTGCCTTTACAACTTCATTCCAATTGGCACAGTAACCCAAAACCAAGACCTGACAATGCTTTTAGGCATCAAAAACTTCCTGCATTATCTTGAGCAAGTCACAGCCAGAATTCCAGCAGACTCCCCTCTTCCATAAGATTTCTCATGAAAAGCATTATGTGACCAGCGTTTAGCGTTATCGCTGATGCACTCAACAGACATCATCTAGCGATGTTGCAAATGTTGGGTTTTTTTTTTAACAAGGAAACCTGGAAGTCAGTTCTGGTCCTTTAAAAGGCATTCCTATGTTTCAAAGAAAGCACAGCGTTTTGGTGGTGTTTGTTTCTTTGTGTTTGCAGGGGTTTTTTATTTGTTTGGTTGGTTGGGTTTTGTTTTTTTTTTTAATAAAATGTATTTTTCTTATAAAAACGTAAAGGAACTTTCTTCTTTAATCTTGTTCAGGTTTTAAGACACTCGGGACAGAGACCTATTCTTCCAATGCAGCTGTACAGCAACTTCTCAAAAAGTAGACCTTCCTCACAGTTTCAAGCGCTACTCAAATTTGAGGAGTAACATATCACTAGGACGAGAGGAAATGGCCTCAAGTTGCGTCAGGGGAGGTTTAGGTTGGATATTAGGAAAAATTTCTTTACTGAAAGAGTGGTCAAGCATTGGAACAGGCTGCCCAGAGAGGTGGTGGAGTCACCATCCCTGGAGGTGTTCAAAAAACCTGTCTACGTGGCACTTCAGGGCCTGGTTTAGGAGGCATGGTGGTGTTGGGTTGACGGCTGGACTTGATGATCTTACAGGTCTTTTCCAGCCTTAATGATTCTATGATTCTATTCTATGATTAATGACCCCTTTGCTCAGCCATCTGTTCACATAAATTACATCATATCAGCTCACTGTTACAAGTTTGTATAACAAAGACTCCATTAAGCGTGTACATAAACATGGTTGCTACCTTTTCACCTCACATTTGAAACGAGAAGTGAAAATAATTAACAAACATAACAACATCCCTCACTTGCACTCTCCATTCAAGAAGCAATGTTTCAAAATGATATAATGTTAGCACAACACAGAACCATATCAAGTTAAGTGTAGTTTCCTAAACTACCTGTTAAATCACATCCAGAATCCAAAGCCAAGGCAATTCTGTTGTTTTTATTAAAAAAACAACTTCATATAATAAAATGGACTTCTTACGTTACAGGATGGTTTTCATAGTAAGTACTGCTTGCATTCTCTTGCACAGGTTCAGGTGATGGTTGTCTTTCCTCCTGCTCCTCTTCCACCTCTTCCTCAGACTCTGACACAAAAAGAAAAACTTCCTTCAACATCTCTGCAAGCGTACATAAGCCGCACTTAAAATAAAAGCGTATTAATTAAACTAGTAGTAATCAAAATAAAGCTTCATCAACAAAATAAGGCAAAATTAGCTGCAAGAAAAGATAGAAGACCCCTCCACTCATTCAACAGGCTTTCTATCTTACTATTTTCACAAAAACGAGAAACTAGAGGCATATTGCTGCCAGGAAGTTCTGGGAGGAGGCTTCGAAGGTCTTTTAAAACAGCAGATGCTTTTCATACAGTGGCAGTAAAAGAGAAAGATAGCACTATTAGCTCATAAATCTCAGTACCTAAAACTAAGAAGATTAACCTCAAAACCAAGGATGATTGCCTAAGATGCTTTGTTCCACAGAACCGAGATGAAAAAATTCCAGAAATTATCCAGTGAACACATGTACATACATTCTGGCTGCACTCTGATTTGCTTTGCCTCAGTGAACATAGGGGAAAAAAAACACCCAGGTCAAGTTCAGCCCCTGAATAGAAATGAATTACTGAATGTGATGATGATATGTGATATTTGAAAAGCCTAATAGATTTTTTTCCTTCAAATCACTTCACCTAAAAATTCGACTGGTCAGAGAAATCAAGTCTACCTGACGAAACTAGCGGCAGCAGAAGTACTATCGCTCCCATTTCCATTCTCTGCCAAGCCTCACCCACCCTGCGCCAGTTCAGCCCTTCAAGGGATACGACCTTCATTTTACAGAATGTTTTCGACCAGCAGATAGTTCCAGCAACATAACCTACACTCCCTGTCTTAGCCCCCTCCCAAATTACTATGCTCCATGAGAATGCAGTACAGTTTGCGTCTTTCCCTCTCCTCTAGACACTTTGGAAAGCTCCGCATACGTGCTAGAGGAACAAGAACAAGACAAACTCTACATGTACAGTTCTTCTCACCTTCATCAAGCTCTCCTTCTGAATCCCCAAATACTTCATCTTCGTATCTGAAGATATCATTATGGACATAGAACTTGTTTGGAACAGAACCCTGTAAAAGAGCAACATGGTTTTTTTTTTTTCATACACTGTATAATAGCAGTCAACAAGGCTGGATTAGAGCTATGTACACACAAACATTTTGGAATAGGACTATTTCACTAAAGCCATTTTCTAAGTGGTACCTCTTCTCTAAGCAGACAATTGAACGGTAACATCTGCAGTTTCAAGCAGAACAGACCAATTTTGCTAAGTCACGGCAATCACGGGTTCTAACTAAAGTCCCTCAGTTTCATGAAGGAATTTGAATTTTCCCTATTAAAAAAACTTTACAATAAAAAACCAGAATGAACTTCCACGGGGTTACTGTATGCTTATAGCATTGCATAGGGAAACAACAAAGAAATTCAACAAGAATCTAAAACTTTAATCACCAACCACACAATAGTTTGTGATGAAGTGCGGGGAAAGAAGTAGAAAGAACACAAGGCACCCTTTACCCTTACACAGCTCTGCTCTCGTTAAGAGCTAAATTTAAGCCGTAACTTGTGCAGCGTCAATCCATAGTCACATTTGCCAGCAGACTTAAAGAAAGTACAGAACTACACTAGAGACTTGATCTGCAGAGCTGAACATTTTTTTTTTTTATTTATTTGTGCCCATGGCAGCTCCCAAATGCAAGCGCCAATTTGCTTTGTATTACCACTCCAATACTTCAAGTCTCAGAAAATAAAACAGCTCAGGATGGGTCCAATACGCTCGTTTCTGTGCACTCGCATACTGTGACACATTGAATGATAGCCTCCGGGCCAAGCTCTAAAAGCCAGATCATATTTTTTGCCCCAATATGACAGATTGTAGCTACAGGTCAGGTTTCCATCATCATTATTTGAAGTTAAACATAATCTTACACATACTTACTTCTGGAGCAAGCACAAAAGTCTGCATGAACTTCCTCATCGGCTGCCCGTTGTTTGACAGCTCTCCCATTACTTGCACAACCACCCCATCGCTCAGAGTAGCATGAGCATCCACATGACGAATCTTGGTGTGGCATTCACTGAACTGTAATGACATCACTTTCTTGTGTATCTCCTAGAAATAGAGAGTTACATTTTAGCTACACTGAGTTTTGTACAGAGCTTTACACCTTTTAAATACCTGAGCCTGAACTAACATAAAAAAGCACCCCACTGAAGCTCGAAAGGTAAGCACAGGAACCAAGAAGTGTCTTTCACTGAGAACAGTCTACCTGAGCGCATCTAACTTTTATTCTGAAGTTTTCCACCAGGATTCAAGTACTTCCCAGAGGAGTCAAATAGCATACAACTTGCTATCCAATTTTCCCAGCTGTATCACAACATATGACCTATTTTAAGGCTTTCATTTTTTAAAGGGCCTGTGAGAGGGACAGGATTTACCTTGTGTTTAAAAAAAAAAAAAAAAAACCACCACCCCCCAAACAATAAATCCCAACCCTCTACGCATCCACAAAGTACCTAAACGTCACAGGAGGGGGTAACATCTGCACTGCCAAGATTTTTGTGCTGCCAAATCAGGTTCTGCCAGTGAAAGGAGAAGAAACCAAACCTGCCCTGGGCTAAAAGCCATATTGCTCAAAGATGTGGCTATCGCATGAACAGGCACCCCTAGGTGACAGACATTATTCTGATAAAGAGCTACAACCAAAGCGAAAACTTATGTTTCCTGGACTTACTTCACTTCTTCAAAAGTTATGTTCCACTTTAAGAAAACGCCACTCACAGAAGAATTTGGTAACATACAGAATTCCATTTAACTCTCAAAGATCAAAGCCCCCTTCCCAAGGAACCACTTCTAACTGAAATAAGATACATCAATGGCACAAGTCTAACAGGTCCTCTTGATTTTGTTTCCCATCCTAAATGTATTTTCTGCAGTCCAGATGCAAAGCTGACGAATCAAACACAGCCCACAGTAAAAGCAGCAACAACCAAAAAAAAAAAAAAAAAATTTCAAGCCAACAATTCCTATCTGCCTCTGAACGGGTGGCAGTATCACAGTACGTTATTTAGCAGATAAGAAAGTCAAAGTAATTGGTAAAGAAAAAGACTGATTTATACACGTAAGTTCTGAACATTAATGAGGACTACAGGACTGATTTTGATACGCACAGCTTGACCATACACTGCTTCTTGCGGTTTCCCGCTGGCATCCAGTCCTCCATGGACATAAGAAGAATTCCTCCCATAAAACCTGCAAGTGAAGAGATGTAAAGGTCATAGCAGTGAAAAAATAGAACCAAATCCAACAAGTATTTTAGCCGAAAGTTGTAGAGCTCAAAGCACATCAGGAATTTCAGCACAAACAGCAATTCAAGATATATTTTCCACTTCCAAGGCTCCAAGAATACAGGAGCAAACAAGCTTAACATTCAGTATTGCAGGTTGCCCAAGATATGTAGCAAGCTCATAAATCAACCTCAACCTTTCACTTGCTTCCTTTAAGCAAGGTGGTCATTTTGGCTGGAAGGTTCCCCAAGGTCAAAATCATCTGCCTGTGTTAAAGCCATGCTACCCAGCCAAGGCATTAGCCTAGGGAGGAACAACCCGCCTGCCTCTCCTCTGAACCCCCGTTCTCTTCAAAGCTTCGGGCAGCAGTGAGGGATTCTGCCTTGGATTCAGACAGTACAGACAACTTGTCTGACCAGCCAACCCACCTCCCCATCTGTCCTGTGTCTCTGCTATATGTGGCTGTGGTTTCACACTTCAGCTTTCTCAGAAGCAATGGCCAAAGAGCTCATGACAAACCTCCAAAGTATTAGAAAAGACCAGATTCCTCTTAGGCACCGCAGCTGAACACAAAGCCCCCAGAAGAAATGCTGTCTGAAATCAAGTGTGAAAAACCAGCAAATGAAAGAAGGCCAAACAAAACTCCATCTTACTGCTGCCACGCCAAGGGATGCATTCAGTACTAGACGTAGCCCGAAAGCGGGGTTCTCTCTATGCTTCGTACAGTTAGGCAGTCAGCAGTATTTCACTTGCATTAATTGCATCATTGTGTACAATAATTGAATCACCACTTTGTGTAGCCTCCGCTGTATAAGTTTTGACAAAAAACTAATAGTCCATATTTATGCTACCCAACAAGTAGCAGTTGTGGTTTTGGTCTCGTAAATAGCACAAACCTCTCAACCACTCCAAGAAAAACAAACCCTAAGACCCTTTCTTGACCCAGCTTCTGGACTGGATTGCAAAAGCTCGTATTTTTTATATGTAATATACATACACTTGCTTCCAATATTTTTCTTATATTTCAGAGATCTTTTTGCACTTTCACTCCGCTTCCAAATTTTGAGCATAGAATAGCCTAAGTTTTGTTTTGGATTTTTACTGTCAGCTTACAAAGCACGTGACAAATGCTTAATATTTTCTGTACATTTAAATGAATAGATCAGACAAAACCATCATATCACACTTTTTTTTTTTATTTAGAAGCATGCTTTGCCTTGGGAGTGATTGCTTTGAGGTCTGAATGCTAACACTTGCCCGACTTCTACAAGATACCATTATTAACCACCTTTGTACTGTATATATGAAATAAAATTTTCATTATCTACTTCTATAAACTCACTGTCACACAGATTAGCAAGGATACAGAAGACTTCTCTCTAGTTAAACAAGCCAACGCAGAGGGTCAGTGTTAAGATACCGAAGCCGTGAAATGCCGAAATCAGGACTCAGTATTCTTGGTGACTATTAAGCAGGTATTCTTTATTGCAGCGCTGGACGCACAGGGGATCGCTCCTCCTAATGCGCGTGCCGGACGGGGTTAATTGCATAGCTTATATACAAATTTCACACACATATTCATTCCTTTTCCAAGAAAAGATATGCATATTCATCGCTTTTCCAAGAACTCATTATCATATCCAAATGTCCTTTGCGCATGTCTGTTAGTGTCTCTGGGTGGTCGTCAGGGGTCTCTAGATGAAGGATATACTCTTCCTCACTGTGTCCGCTAGTTAACCTTTGCTTTCGTGCAAACTCAGTTCTGGGATCGCGTATATAACGTCCTTGAGGGGTAGTCTGTTCTGGTTTAGTGTTTGCTCTGCAGTTCCTTATCTCTATGGTTCAGTGCATCTGCTTTTCTAAGACCAAATGTCGTGGTCGTAAATTTGTTTAGGAGCCTTTTATCCTGAAGCCTTCCCGACTTCCCCAAAACAACAAGGGTCTAGTTTAATTTTTAGTCACAACAACTTCTAACTTCTTCAAAATAAGTGAATATTTCACATTTACAGATATCAATACAGATTTAAACACTACAACTTCCACATTTGCCATTTCTTGGTTTATCCTACTAAACCTAGAAATTCTTTCCAGTTCTACTTTCCTGGAAATACCAAGCCAAGAGTTTAACTCCCGTCACTATGTCCAGAAAAAAGTCCAGGAAATATTAGATTGTTTTCTTTGGTACCAACTGCATAACGATGTTTTTGAGCATGGTCCAGCACTTCCTAACAGCAAGGAAAAACAGAAGTTCAGCTGAAGCAGTGGGCAAGCAGATAGGAAAACATCTTTTCACTCTCTAAACTCCAAAGTAGGCCCTCCGACAGTCAGCATATCTTGCTAAGTGCTTGCACAGGGGGACCAAGAGTTTTAACTTGCTTCTAAGGAACTGTTCAAACTCTTTGGCAGGCAGAAAACCTAACAAGTGGGAACTGCAGATTAGGAAAGGGGTAAACGTTAAGTCCGCAGTCATATGGAGTTATAGATTTTCAGTTGAGGGGCCAGTAAAGCCATATAAATTCACCTAAAGTGCAACAGGCATGCAAACTACACTGAGTAATGCCCATTTAGAGGGCAAACTCATCTCTGCTTACCCATAACCCCTGGATAAACTTTGGATAATGACTAGCAACAGGATACTCGGGGCTCTTCTCACGCTTTTAGTAAGATAAACCAATAACTTCAACACTTGCTGTCCAGACTCCCTTACTGCTGCAAGAAGGAGCACATCAAGCATCAGCAGGCCATGAAAACCAAAATCTTTCTGTGGCAGCGAGCAAGTCATTGTTCAGACTAACAGCAAGAGAAAGAGGGAAGATGAGATGCCCTCTCAGAAGAACATCACTCATAAACAAAACGGGGCCAAAAACCAGAAAGGCAAATGTCCTCCACATCTGAGCCTGACTAGAAAAAAGTAGCCACCTCCACAGCCCAAAAAAAGGGACGACGGCGGCAGAGACTAAAACTGGCTAGAAGACATTTCACACGAGCAGCGCAAGAATCAGCTATGATTCAACCAAACCAGATTAAAACTTCTAGGACACTTCTGTGCAGAGGTATTTAAGAGAAATTTCACAGATGCTATTGTTAGTGACACTTGTGCCGCCTTGCAAGTGGACAGAGTCTTTGTGAGCACAGAGCATCACCTGCACCAGGAGAGCTTGCCTTGTGAGTGTCCATCCAGCTCCCCCGCCCTCAGCAGGGCCATTCCAGGAGACAGTTAACTGACCGGTCACCAAGAGCCCCTCCACTTTATAAAAGAAGAAAAATTCCGTAACGTTTTTGGACTAGAGCCCTTGATGAAAACACAGTTCCTGCAAGAAGGTAAAAAAAATCTATAGACAATTCCCCATTCCCATTCAACGTACCATGCATACAGCATAATTTGGAAAGCTGCATTTCAGAGTTGTTCGAGTAAAGCTTGAGATTTAGACGGGTGGGAGTAATATCTAGCACCTCCTATAAAGCACCAAAATTGTATTCAACAGGCTAAATGCCTCCGCAGACACCATTGTTCCTCACACGTACGCTTCTGCCAATTTCGTACCACCCCAAACTGGAAACATCAGTCTACATCCCAAATGTACCAGGAACACCAGCTCCATAACGCTCCCATAGCATGTGTTAATATTGATGTAACGGAATTAATGTTGCCATACTAAGGGAAAGCAGGAGGGAGGGCAAACCTGGAACAGCTGGCTGCTCGTCTTTGACTGAAGCAGTTAGGGAGGAAAAACATACGGACGGTATTTCGCTTCTTAAATCAAAACACACACCCCTCCTCCAAATCCTGCCAAGGTTACAGGCACTATCGTTGCAGGTAAATGCTTTTATGAGCAAAATCAAAGACTATTTTCAACACCAAGTTTGAGGCATGGGTGATTTACCCCAATATACAGTTTAACTGCCATTGAAAATAAATGTTACAAAAGGAAAAGGCAATCTCACTGTAGAACTGATATAATTCTCCCTCTGCCTTTGGCGTTAAGCTGTGAAGCATGGCCTAATCATCCCTTATAAACTCTTCTCTCTCTCATGCAAACAATTTCTGGGTTTCAGAGCAAAATGACACCACACTTCACAAGAAACTTGTCTTACTAACTTGCGCTTTTCTGTCATCCAGGAATGACTCTGCTGTTCCGATATCAGGACTTCCATTGCATCGTTTGCTCACAACATAACTGTTGCCTTGAAAAACTGGTATAGTCACACCCTTTCTAAGTCTCTTAAAAGAATTTCAACCGCCTGACCTGTACAGGCAATGGATAGTTATGGGTATCAACAAGATGCTAACTGCCTGCCTAAGAGGTGCCTCCGAAACTAACTCCAAGGCCAGAGGTCCCTTCCCAGGCCACCTGGGGAAAACACCCGGCCATGATACGTACCTAAGGAACGCAGCTCTTGGGTCACAGAGAGCTGTCGGTTTGTGTATCAGGTATCGATGTGTTATATGGACACACTTGTCTACTTGTTGATCTGATCTGACTCATTTGTTGAAGTTTTGAGGGTGAGGAAAAATTCTGCAATTGCTAAAAATCCTGCTTTTAACTTCTGTTAGATTACTCAACATAGATTAGGAAAGCCAGGAATACACTGCTCAGACACCTTAAAAATAGATTTAAAGACAGAAAATAACATGGTTCCACAGTGGTTCAGTGATTTAAGTAAAAATGATTCCATTCATTTTCCCTACCTCAAAGCTACAGATGAAAAGAGGCATTATTCAAAAGACTGAATTCTTCAGTGAGCCATCTGAGCTCTAACTTGTGCTCAATCAAACAGTCCAATTTTTCACCATCAACCTGATGTCAAGTTCTGAGACAAGACCAACCCAAGCAGTGACTGCTTTCTTCCCTTTTTATAGGCTGGCAAAGCTACTTTCACCTTTATTTATTACAAGTCCATGCTGCTCTAAGTCCAAACGTGGAAACGCAAAATCTTAAGCGACAAGCTGTATGTAGCCAGTCTAAACCAGAAAAAGAAGAAAAAAAAAGAAAAAGGGGGGGCAAAAAAAAAAAGAAGGAAGAAACACATTCAGAGTACCACTTCAATAGCGGACACGGGTAGAAAAAACTACTGTATTTTCCACCTACCTTGTCCAGGCCATGACATTTATACCTAAATCTCCAATCATAATCTGGATAAAAACTTCTCAGAGGCAATGCAAAATATGGTATCCTGAAATAATTAGCATGCTTGTCTTAGGTACTAAATGCAAGTGCTTCCTCTGCCACTTTCTTTCCTTCTCTTTTCTATCTTTAGACAGAAATAACAGAAAAGTATTTCTGGAATACGTCCACATTACCATTTTATCAGCTGAGAAGCAGCTCACTTTTACACACAGGAAATACCTTGATAACATGCCATACATCCATATGATCAGACTTGGTTCTAGAGCCTAAGGAGTTTTCAGTGAGATGAAATAGTTTTCCAAGAGCCCAGAAGTTAGCCAGGCCCATTTCCTCCCATACTCAGAAATTAATGTTTACCTGATTTATAATGAACAGTACACACTTTTGTTCAAAAACGTTAGTCACTTTGCGCGTGAAAGTGTTACCTGTGCAAGAAGTCAGGAGCTTTATTTAGCAGAGTGTAGTACTGTCTCACGAACTCCCGCCCTACGAGCAGGGGACTTGGCTTCTCCATCACCATTTCTTTGGTACACAGTGTCAAATGCTGTAATTAAAAATATTCACGTTAGTTTGAAGACAGCCCTATATACCGCAACTTTGCCATAAAAGGATGAGCATAATGAGATTAGAATCGAAACAATTATGTGAACAGGAACTTAATTCACACAGAACTACTCCACCAATTCAGGACACCCTCCCCCACTTCCTTTCAGGAAATAAAAAGATTTCAGTCAATTCACGAGTTACTTTGACAAAGAGGGAACAGCGGAAACAAAGTCTGTTACAGAACAGGTGCTTTAAAAACAAACACACAAACAAACACACATCCTGTTAAAAACGTCTAGCACCACTTACTTAACCCTTCGGCAATAAAGTGATGAACAATTAAAAACCCAAGTTCAGCAGCACTGCAAACCAAACAGGAATACACTTTCTTAAGTCAGCCAGTAACATTCCTTTATTTCAAAGCACATCTGCTTCAAAAGGCTACTGTCACATCTATAACACGAAGATGGTAGCGCCAGTATTCTGAAGTAAATATGTGGGCTGGATTCGCATTCCCTGAAGACAGGGGAGGGAAACGTTTACGCCTCAGAGATGACCAACGCCTTAGGTACTACTTGTCCAAGCTAACCGCATTTCACATTTGTCATGGAATAATTTAGGTTGGAAAGGACTTTCTGGGGGTCACCTGGTTCAACCCCGGGCGCAAAGCATGACCAGTTTCTAACATGTAGCTCATTAAAACAAGTTCTGAATAAGGTTATTTGCTAACATGTAAACAGAACTTCGATCTGCAATTTGTGCATGTCGGCCGTCGCTTTAATACGGCGCACCTCGGAAAAGCATGGGTCCACACCCTCCCACCAGGTAGGTGAAGGTAGCAGGAACGTATCATCTCCCCCACTCTGGTCCTCTGTTCTTCAGGCTGAACAAGCCCAGCCCTCTCAAAGTCTCCTCTCTCCAGGTGCTCCAATCCTCTAACAATCCTGGTGATCCCACACCAGACCCCTTCCAGCATGTTAGTTTCTTTCCTGTACTGAGGAGTTAAAACTGGGAGCAATACTCCGGGTCTGCGTGTCACAAGAGTCCAAATGGGAAGGAAGAATCACTTCTGCTCACTACGCTCCTGCTTACGCAGCCCAGAACGCAACCGCCCTTCATCACGGCAATGGTACGCTGCTGACTCAAGTTCAGCTTTTCTGCCAGGACACCAAGGTCCATTTGTGCACAGCTGCTTTGTATCCAGTCTTTTCCCAGCCTTTACTTTTGCATGCGGTTTTTCCATGCACATGCAGAACTTGGTAATTTGCCTTTGTTGAACTTTGTGATGTTCCTGTCAGCCCACTTCTCCAGTGTATCCCTCCAGAAACTTGTTGCGGATCACTTTAGTCCATCGTCCAGGTCACGAGAAAGGTGTTAAACAGCATTAAACAGCATCAGCCCCAGTACTGCCCCCAGAGAAACTTCGTAAGCAGCCAGCTACCGGTTGGACTTTCTACCGCTCACCACGACCTTTTGATGCTGGCTGTCCAGACAGTTTCCCACCCACCGCATGGGCTATCTGTTCAGTTTGGCTCCAAGGATAGTACAGAAAACCAAGGCCTTACCGAAATCAAGGTAAACCACATCTATTGCACTTTCCTCATCCACTGCGCCATTTGTGTCATCACAGAAGGCAAGCTACTTGGTCAGTTATAACTTGCCCTTGGTAAATCCACGCTGGCTGTTCCACATACCTTCTTGTCCTTCATGGATCTGAACACAACTCCCAGGAGGAATTGCTTTACAAGCCCTCCCAGGGATCAAGGAGAAGCTGGCCAAGCAATAATCCCCCCAATTCCCCCTGCCTCGAACGGTTCTTAGTTTTACTTGCTATGCTCCTACCCATCCATACTGTCTTGCAGGTCATCTGTATCATAAAATGATCTTCAGCACTCTGGAAGCCTTTTTGATGGCTTGCCAGCACCTGACATCTTGCTTTTTCCAGCTCATGTCAGGAAGGCTGAACTCACTCATGAACATCAGTGTCTGCAATCATGAGACTCCCTCCCGTTCTCTAAAGAAAGCTTGATCTACTTTCTCTCTCAAAAACCAGATGAGCAGGCAAGGCAGCAGGCAAAGAAGACCAAGTCAAAACCCCAAGTTTTCAACTTGGGAGATCATCCTAGAGTAAGATTTTTGTTTTCTTACCAAAATAACCCCAATCCATCAACCCAAGCCTAGGGCCAATACAAAGGACCGTTCGCAATTACAGCTGGACAGGACATAAAGCACATGATGTGAAATTGAGAGATTAATCTCACCTCAAGAAGGGCCTGTAATAAAGGTAAAACGTACACAGGAACGGTGTCACAAACGTGTCAGATCCTGCATCAAAAAGGAACTCTGAAGAAAAAAATCCCAAGTACTTAGTTCAAATAGTTTACACTTAATGGACTCTCAAAATCATCTCAGGCCAGCAATCCAAGCCACAAGACAATACCAAGAACTGTTCCCAAATACAGTTAGCCAGGAATCACACTTGAAGCGACGGTCTCAAAAACTTGTAGGCAAGGCAGCAGGCAAAGCCCAAAATACAAGTTTTGAACTTGGAGATAGGAAATCAGAAAATTTATTTTAGGATTATCCAAAGTTTTTATTATAGCCTTGCAAGAGTCTGAAACACAGTATTAGTTGTGACTCATGGGAAGCCCCAGGGGAAGTAATTTTGATAATCAGACCCCAAACCAAATAAGGGACATCAAAGGCTTGAGCCCTGTGCCCATTTAAAGCGGGAACCTCCAAAGAAACAAAATCTGAGCAATTGGGGGATCTACCTAACATGACTCATACTACAGCAATGGCACACACGTGGGAATTTTATTTAGAAACGAACCTTGAAAGAACAAGGACCTCGGTTTCTACAGGTGAGACTATTCTTTTTTTTTTTTGCTCCCCTGCCCCACAAGCAGATGAGGAACACAAAATTGGTGATACGATCTTCACCACAAGCACTTGTGAGAATACACAAGGTCAGAGCTTCATCACAAATTTTTTTTTTTTTCCAAAGACCCTATTAAAAAGCAGATCATAGCCAGCACACATTCTTATGAATATAGCAATAAGCAAAGTACATATGTTAAGAAATTGCTGGCATACCACAAGGAACACTGAAAATGCCTCTGGGTATAAAACATAATAATCTGTGACAAGTCATTACGCTACATCAGATCTGTATCACACTAGATCTATTCTTCGTTGGAAGCTGTGCTATTTCAGGAAAGTCTGCCGAAACCTTTCAGAAAATCCGAGAAAGGCAAGTACGCAATGATCACACACAGCCAATTCCTCCCTAACGACTTGAAACAGAAGTTGGTTTACACGCTCAAAGAGATGGGCACCATCCACCTCTGTCCATATTTCAAGCGACAGCACTATTGATTTATATCACAGAATCACAGTATTTTACAGGATGTCTCAGTACAATTCTTCACCTGTCTCAGTACTGTTTCCTTTCATTATCTCTTCAGAGATCTCAGTAGGGGTAGCAGAGGCTTAATGAACTGTTCAGGTCTCCGAGTCATTAAAAGGCAGTAAAATAAAAATGCAGGTAGTCCTTCCTATCAACATGGGTGCCATGAAACCAGGTTTCAAAAACATTAAAATCTCCACGTGTCCCAATTGGTATAGCACCTCCTTAAAGTCAAGAACCCGAGTCTTAGCAGGCCCGAGGGGTTTGGAGGTAAAGGCACCAGTGAAATTGAAGCCAAAACCCAAGGCGTCGGCACCAACAATTTAAATAGTCCAAACTTACAAGGAACGGTATCTCCATGTTTTACCAGGCACTAACGGAAGCCCCGTAGATACACATGCTCTATAAAAGCTCTTTTTCCATTTTTCCTCGGTACATACTCAAGAGTCAAGGAATAACAGCTAAGAAAGAAGGATCTGAGCACTCTTCTCATTTGAATAAAATGAGCCACATTCTTAGATCAGCCTGAGCAGCCATTGGGAAACTGTCTTAATGAGAATTTATTGCTCGAGGCACTCACGTACATACTAGCCAGAAACAAAATACTGAAACTGAGATGGCAAACACCAGAAATCCGATATATTTATCTGCTAGTTTCTTTACGGTGCAACTGTATTGCTAAAGAACCCCCCCCTCCATCATGCTCACTGATGAAAAGCCGTAAGCTACGCAGACCGGGTAACACAAACACCCATGCAATTGCTGCTCATCCACAGGTAATCCCACCTACATCAAGCTGACATGAACGATTAATCGACAAGACTTAATTCCCCTCCTATTCAGTACTTCCAATTCCTGTGATAGCAGGAAGGCACACTGGATTTGCAGTGCATTCTTCAACCAAGGAGAACCGGCAGCCACGCGATACATTTCATACCAGACTCGCAATCTGGAGGACTAAACAAAACATAGAATCTCTTCTCCAGACAAGGCTCAAGAGGTAAGGGACCCAGAGGCACCCACCTGAGGGACTGGACTCCGAAACTGAAGGAACATGCAGAAGAACGAGTGCAATACTTCTTGCAACTTTAATTGGCGTGACTCAAGTTCATAACAACTTAACAACAGCGTAAGCCTACAGGCGGGAGCGGATAAGCTTGTCACCATTACCTCAAACAACGAAGTTCCTATCTTGAGTTATTTCCATGGTCACTTCTTTCAAGGAAACAAAAACAATGGGAGAGTTAGCACAGAAAGGAATTATTTGTTATTTGCATGCAAAGATAAGCAGATGCACAAAAGCAGAAAGGGTATTTTCCTCTGAAGAGCAACACCAAGTGCAGCTGCAGGGCAGCCCCGAAATAAGCGCTAACATTCATGTAACTTTGTGACAACATCCCAGCTACATTCTGTTAGATTCTGGTACAAGATTATTACAGGCTTTCCTCAGCTCTGCGAAAAACATCTTTTGATGGTCCGGGATAACCACTGCCAGCCCTGACAAATAAAGCAAGAAGTTAGCCTTTGCAACGAGATGAAACTGTTGAGGGCTAAAAGGATGAGATATAGCTCACGCTAGGACAGTTGTGCTGAAGTACTTGGGAACCAACTGCCACAGTAATTTCTCAAGTCCGCACTGAATTAATAGCGTGCCAATTCATTCAGCCTGTAATCATCTTTATACATAAAACTTTATTTATTAAACTGTGTTTGTCACTTCTTCAACTAAATAAGAAAAAAAAAAAAAAACACCCCAAACCCAGGCTATCACCCATCAGTTTGCACAGGAGGGCAGCAGCAATTTGTTTCTGAAGAAATACTGAAGGCCATCGTGCGTTGAGTAGTCAAAACGTTCACTGGCATGCATCTTGCTCGATAAGCAGCTCTCACATTAGAGAAGCCTTTTTCCCCTAAAATATATGCAAGCTTTCTCATTATTATTTCCCTTATCCTGCAGAAAAAAAGAAGTGTGACTAGTCACCTCTGGTAAGGCATTAAGTTACCTGACTGAGCTACAGACCGGTGGCGTACATGCTCAAATTTAGGTATCCAGAGCACGGACTTTGGCACAAAGTCTTTGGCTGTGCCAAAAGAGGTAGTTCAAAGCCACCTCCATCAATTTTCAAGACAGACCAACAACAGAGATGCTGTGTGGATGCTTCACCAATTCTACTGCAAAATAAAAAAAAAGCTGAACTGAGTTCTGACAGGAGCTCAGAAAGTATCATCTGAACTTGAAGGTAACCTCCATCAAGACAAACTTCTAAGCTTTGGGAGGAAGACGCAGGCCTCGCCATTTGCTTTACTAAAAAACTATGGGCAAGTAAAATATTTTGGTTTATTGACAAGCATATTTCATCCTCTGAACGATTCTTCCATAGCACCATTCGTCCATGACTAAAGGCACACAGACATCGAGCTCTAGTTTTACAGAAATCCGCAACAGCGTGGCTTGTTCTTAAATCCACAAGGCTGCAACTTGCGTCCAAGTCGCTGATCAGATTTGAATATACCACTTAAACCGAAAATAAAATTGGGCAAAATGCTCTGGCAAATCAGAAAGATGCTCCCCACACTGCAGGCACACAAAGCAAAGCCACGAGGGACACCGTGCCGCTTCCCACACCACAGGAGCCGAGGGAAAACAGAAGGGAAGGGGAGAGCAGCTTTCACAGTCTTAGAGAGGTTTCTCCTAAATCCAGATTATCACTTTTAAACGGCGTTTCCTACTGTAGACAGGCAAATAATGCCCTAAAGAGTGCGCCTGCTACTGCGGTCCATAAGCGTGACTATGAGATCGCACCACTGCAACACACTGTGCGAGCAGCCACACCTTGAATAAAGCTAAAAAACCGAACGGTAACCGACAGTCCAGCTGGCACAAGCCAGGGCATCTGTAATACTGCCCTACAAAGGCTGGCGGGTACTCCATGGTAAAGTAAAATAAGCATCGACTGAAATGAAAAAACACTGAAAGAGCAATCGAAAGTCCCAAACAACCCAGTTCAGTACTGAAACTACCTTCTCTCTTCCACGCTCTGTGAGGTAAGCACACAGATCATCCTCCATCTGCAGCAAGGGCCAGCAAACCTGTATAATCTACCAGAATCTCTTTCCTTTATGATCTCCTTTACCTAATGTGCTACAACCTGAATTGGCTGAGCCCCAAGGCACAGCATGCAGCTCTTTCAAATCAAGCTGTCCTGCGGGGGTTTTTTTTTTTTTTTTTTTTTTTTGAGAGGAGCTTAATAGCACCCTATATTTTAGGCGCATGACTACTGTAGGGGACCATCTTCTGGGCAGTTAAGCTGCACCATCCAAAAGAGCTAACGCCCACCTGAATAGTAAAAACAATAGCAACTGTAGCCACTGGCACCACCTGTTCTGGGGACGCCACTGCATCTCTCTCTCTGTCATCATCCAATGCCAGGTTCAGTGCCTTTCTTCTGGTATCTCATCAGATATACCTATTAGTCTGACATATTAATCTTTTCACATGTTCCTTGAGTTGCAACGCAGTTCTTCATTTGTCAAATATTCTCAAAAGAAATGACATCCAGTGTCACAACTGCTACAGTAAGAAGGAAGACTCAAATTCAACACTGTGCGTTAAGATACTGTGTTTTCTCAGCATATTCTCAGCACTGTGAAATATTCTTTAAGTGTGATAGTAGATGTACACTTTGAAACCTCAGTTCCATACAGGAAAACATTTTAGTCATCAGGACGCTGGCGGATAAGTAGACTGGATGGTCAGCTCATTCTGTTTTCTCTTCAGTTTAAGCTAGCTATCACAGAAAAGATTTTATTCTGCTAATGAAAAAATCATATGATACAGATCGTAATTCCACCCGGCGAGCCCACACCTGCCAATGAGAACATTACATGAACAATTCAAATGGTAAACCAAGATTATGTCTCTTAAATCCGAGCTACCGGAGTCCACAACAGGAAGGAATCCTTAAGAATGAAAAGGCTGTCCTAGGGCAGGTATGGCCCTGTAGGCGTACTTACAATCACAATGGACACAGAATGCCTCGTTAATGATAAATTAACTCCAGAAGCTAAAGCAATACCGGTTTGTCCGTAAGGACACCCCAGCTCAGAATGCAACCTGGCAAACCCTATACCAACTCGCAGTGCTATGATACTACAGGTATACTACCTTCAGGAACGCGTGTATACATAGCAGCGCTTGCTCCGTATTACTTCACGTGAAGACTGCCACACAGCACTGAGTAGGACGGCACGGCCTACGCTGCAGAGTAACCATTTCTTCTAAGTTGGTCACTGATCTTCATTCTGCTACTACTCCTTAACTAAAAGGGTCCGTAAGAGAAATGAAAAAAACCCTCGAGATATGTGAGAGAGCAAAGAGTGCTTTACACAAAAAAATACATGCTTAGTGAGAGAAGATATCTTCCCCCTCGTACTCCTCCATTCCATTCCAGACCAAAGAATACTGTACTGGCTTTAAACATATAGGTTGCGTACAAGTAGTCTACCTGCACAAGAACTGAGCCAGGAAGAAAATAACTTACCCTATTTCTCAACAGTTCAAAAATACCTCGGGTATCTTTACTCTTCTTTCTGTAGCAAAGCAGAACACTTGCACGCTGAACGTGAAACGCCTAGAACATACAGAGGGTTCGGGAATTACCAAAGCCACACGGAAGGCCACAATAACAAAACGTATGTGACGGACTAAGTCTTTGCGGTCGAAATCAAACACTAATCTCATATTCTCTCATCCTCTACCGCGTTAGGTCTTTCACGTAGTGGTGCTTGGCACGAAGCTCAAGATCCAGGGTCACCCAACTCACCAAGGGATTTCAGAGCTTTGTCGGGGGGATGCTCCTGTGCGCCCAGGCTGGGACTGCAGTGACCTCTACTTTAGCCCTCTGAGGCTCAGGGGAGCAAGAGCCTGAGAACACACCGAGCTCAGCTCGGAAGACAAATGAGAGAAGCTCAGAGAAAATCTACTCAAGGCATCCGGATCTGCAGAATAAAAGCTGCTCGCAACAACTTCAGCCATATTACGTGTGAAAACAGAGAAGCTCAGGTTGCGACTGGGGAAAAAGGAAGGGGAGAAAGGCGAGGTCCGCAGAGCTGGGAGAGACCGCACAGCCAGCGATGCCACAGCAGGACCCGTTCGTAAGAGAGAAGGAGGGCTCACCGAGCCGAGGACGGAAGCTAAGGTCGCTTCTGCAGTACAAACGAGGCTGAGGAAGCGGCATCCTGCCCACGCCGAAGCCCAGACACCTCCCGAGGCCCCTGGCAGGCGACGAGCGAGGCAAGCCGGGGGAAAGGCGAGCGCGGAGCCCACCGCCGCAGCCAGCACCCCGCAACGCAGGGCTCGGGGCGCTACGCCCGGGAGAGGGGGCGCTCCCCCC
>WAAD01003079.1:346179-481789 GCA_013389945.1 Fregata magnificens
AGGGAGCGTCCTTCCCCCTCGGGGCCGGGCCTGCCCCCGCGGCCGGCCGGCACAGCTCCTCGCTGGGGAGGGCCGGGGAGCCTGGCTGAGCTTCCTGTGCCTTTCCCGGGCGTGCCCGGCTTCCTCCGACGGCCTTCGGTTTGTTCCAGAGCTGTCAACGCACGGTGCCGCGTTCTGCTCGGAGGAATGAAGTCACCGTTTGAACGCGGGGAGTTAACAGCTCTCCCGTTGCGATCACTGGAATTAGGCGGTGTTTTGTGGAGCATTTTGGCACCTGTTACGTAGTCGTGGCACGTCGTCTTCTATCACCCATGTCTTGTACGTTTCCAGATTCAGAAGCTGTGCGACCGAGTAGCCTCTTCCACTTTATTGGATGACCGGAGGGATGCTGTGCGTGCTCTTAAATCGTTATCCAAGGTACGTACTGAACCGCCTCGAGAGCCGCGTGGGGTTTTAATAGTTTTGTGATGCATTGCATAAAAAGTTTTGTGTGGACTTTGGGCTAGACCATTAACTATTCAATTTTTTTCCACATAGAAATACCGGTTGGAGGTAGGCATACAGGCTATGGAACATCTCATCCATGTTCTTCAGACAGACCGGTAAGCGTGTTGCTGATTTCTGGCGGTCATCTTCAGCTGGTAACCCGACCCTTATCTGCTGCTGAAACCAACAAATACAGACTTCGTTCTCTGTGCTAATAAAGCTTGGAGGGGAGCTGGATTTCTAGGTACCCTTCTGTCACAGTGGCTTTTTGTGATGACAGAGTTAATCAGAGCGTATTTAGAGGTGAAAAGAACAGAATTCTGGGAGCTTGGATGAGAGGGACACAAGGACCAGCTCTAGAGTAAAGGTGGTACCAAAGGGTACCTTCGTGCTTCTCAGTGGTCAGTTTCCACTACTGTGGAAAGGTAAATCCAAAATTACAATGTTAATAAAACAGTGTTTGAAATAACCCAAATCAACCTGTGATTGGGCAAAAGGTGAACTAGACGGAATTAAGAGGAAATGAATGAAGTCAGCAAATGTGTGTTTTCTCAGACGTGTGTCATCACATGAATTGGTAGAGCAGTTCTGTTGTGGGGAGTAACGCAGGCATGTATCATGAAGGGTTCAAGTAAATAGGAGAGCTGGACACTGTGGCTGTTGTGAGGACAGATGACACTAGTCTAAATACGTGGACTAGAATGTAGTATTTGTGCAATCCAGCATTTAAAATATCTTTGCTCCCCATCTCTTTCTGCAGTTGATTTCACTGCTGTACTTGATAGCACCCCCACGTTGTAACTTGGAACCTGTTTGTGCTGCTCTGACTTGAGCTTCAAATACTGCACGTTCTTGGTGCTTAGGTAGACAGGTGTATTGTGACAGTCTTTCAGCCTGGATTTGAACATAAAGCTGGTAAATGTATATTAAAAAAGCCAGTCATAAGGACATACGTGGAATACTTACATGTGCGTACATGGGAAGCAGGAGTGCGTCTTCTAAGGTCAAGACAAAGGAGAATTGGGAAAGCAGCAGTTCAGTGTCGAGAAGGAGGCATCTTGCTCCGCTTACATGTATAGGACAAGAAACCCTTTGGTGCTGCACCAAAGGCTGCTGGTGGCCTTCCTTGCCTGGCCATTTATGCTAGCTGGGAAGAACGTATGGGGCTGGTGTCTAGATAAGCCCATGTTATTTTCATTCCGTTGGCTGGGTACTTAAAAATGAATGTCTGGCCTGCCTGCAACTTCTTTGATGCAAACAGTGAAAGGGAAGGGTATAGGAGGAACTGTCACTGACAGGAAGGGGAAGCCCTTCAGAAAATGAGGTCAAGGAGCCTGCTTTCATCCACTTATCTGCTCTTGAGGCCAGATTTGAACTTTGAGAAGGGAGGCGGGGCTCTACTGATCTCCTTTCCTTTGAGATGCTAACCCGAACCCTTGAGGGCGGGAACTTGAGAGCTTTTCTGTGCTTTTTGGGCTCCAGTTGTCCCTTCGGAATTTGTGTGTGCTGGGGCTCTGTGCAGATGCCTTGTGTGACTCAGGCTGCAGTTCAAAAAACAGTGAATATGTCTTTCTGCTTTTTGGGCGTTCAGCTGAAAAAATGTTGTCTTCCACAAAATGTTGCTACACAGATTTCCTATTGCGTGTTTTATGGTGGACCAGCACATAAGCTGGCCTAAATGTTGCATGCTGTGGTTCATTTGAGAGAGGTCTAGTTGTAGCCCCCGTGTCCGATAAGTTCAGGTACGTGTTACCGGTGGTGTGAGCGCACCATTTGGTGTCGGTGATTGTAGAGGTGAGGCTTTGGGAACCCTTTCAGTTGTAGGAATACAAATCAAAGCCAGCTTGTCTGAATAACTGGTTGATAAATGAGTCGCAAGCTCAGCTGTCCCCGATGTCCGGCGTGACTGGCATATTGAACTGAGAGGATGGTGGTCTGACAGAGGACAGTGCTGTTGTGCTGTCGTCGCTGTTTCAGTGTGTGCCTGTAGATGTGATCTTTGGACCTTTCCAGTGTCCACCTGAGGCACCCTGAAGCTTTCTGCGGAAGTGGAAAATGCTCGTTGCCTCCTCCTGTCCTTCTCTGTTTTTTTTCCATGGCAGCTGCTTAAGATTATTTTTAAGCAGCAGCAGTGCAACTTCAGAGAAAACAGAAGTCAATGATTGACTCAAGTTGTCTTTTCACATGTCACTGTGTTCATGTGAGTGACTCACATGCGTTGGTCCTGTACATTGACTGTGTTGATGTGAAGGTTAAGATTACAGGAGGTTTAATTTGATTAGAAATATGAAAGGACCAGGAAAACAGTATGCTGAAGTCAAAATAGCAACTTCTGTTTTCCTCTGTAGCTTAGCTTTAGGGAAGTATGCTTTTTCAGTGATAATTAGGTTGGCCTGAAGATGGGTGACTGAGCTCCTGAGGAGAAGCTTTTTGGCCATGAAGCTGCTGATGGTTATCTTACTGACTGGAGATGTTACACACCCGTCTGCCTGTTGACTCGGATGTACGCCTGTAGTTGCTGTGTTTTGCGTGCATCAGAGTGTGAATATAATCCATGGGATTCCCCTCTTAGTTTCCAGTTGAGCAGAAGCAGGGCTTGGTTGGGCTGTGTCAGGTGAGGCTTAATCTGCTCTCCAGCCTTTTTTTGCAGGGATGGGGTGTTTGGGTGGAAAGAATTAGGGGGCAGGAGCCAGCAGCAGGCTTGGGTCTCTGAATTCACAGAGCCTGAGTGCCTGTGTGTGGAATGGATGGCTGGCGTACAGAGTACTGTAACGTGAGAACAGTGACAAGCGCAAACATGCTTTCCTATTATGTATTTACCAAAAATTAACGGAATAGTTCAAGATGCACAACTGTTTGATCTTCAGCAGCATTTGTCTTGCTGGAATATGTAATAGCGATATGACAGATTGAAGCTGGTAAGAGACGATTATTTCCTAATGCAAATAAGCTCATTGTGAGATCAGTATCTAATTGAAAAGTCATTTGGTTTTGAGACCTTTTCAGCCAAGTATGATAGCACAGCTTTTACCTTTTCCGAGAATTACGTTAACTGTTACTCATGTAGCCCTTGAGTAAAAAAGTAGCTGTCTTGCATCTCTGGTGTATCTCCTGATTTTGGTGACTGAATTGTTCCTTCTCTTGGAATTTGAAGTGATAAGCACAAGTACGGTATCAGCTCTGTAGCAGTAGTTCTTTCGTTCCTTCCATTCGCAGCCTCGTTGCTGTGTTAATAATTTACTTCCCTTGTAGTGAAGCGCTCTTTGCGTTTATAAGGCATGGTGATATTTTCTTAATTCTGAAGTTGTTAGTATGAGGTGAGAGGCATTCATAGCTTCATCTCCTAACTTTATCTCCTAACTTTAGTAGGGAACAGGCCTGGTTTGCATGGCTGTGCTGAAATGGTGGATGCTTCTAGTGTCCTGTTCTCACTTCAGTCCTCAGATCTTGCACTGTTGCTTTGAATTATTTACAGCCTTTGTCCTGGAACAGAAAGACACCACTTCTGTCTCTTAAATGAACATGTCATTCCACTTGTTATATGGTTTACCTGTAGATTGCCTTAAGCTCTATCTCCTGCCTGAGTACTTAAGACTTGTTCTATAGAAAACGGCCACCTTTCACTAGTTTTTCAGCTAGGCACATCAGCCATCCTGGAGCCTGGTAACCCTCCTGAGTCAGCCTTTAAATGTTCCAGACTCTTACACACACACCAGTGTTCTTACGCCATATGTTTATTTTCTAATATGAAGTAGGAACTGTGACCTAGTAGAGGACTTTTCCGGACTTGCTGTCTAGCTGTTGCCACATGCCACCAGGGATTATTCTGAAAAAAATTTGGCATTGATTGTAGAACAGGCCAGTACCACTTAACTGTTGGTGTGGGAGAAGGCACCGGAGCGAGAAGTCGACTTGATCCTTAACTGCTTTGGTTCTACTTCTATAACAAGGCTTTTAAATTTCAGCGTGACAATTCTAATAGTTTGGAACCTAATACGAACCTAAGAGAAAGAATTTTGTTTTTCTTAAGGCACAAGCCTCGGTTACTTATGTGTTACTAGTTCCAAATATTTGAATTGTAATATGCTTCTGATTAAAACTTCTGTAAGAGCTAATACAAATATCATTAACCCTTTGATAGCTTTTCCATGACTTGAATTTTTAGGGGTAACAATGCCCTCCTTTCTAGGCATGATGTGATTGATGACATGACAGAAACGCTCTGCTTTTCCGTGCTTTTCTTGACACTCTAGTTGATGCTTGTCTCTATTCTGACAGTGAAATGCCGTAATTTTAGAAGAATAGGTAAGAGGGTTTTTGAGGCACCCTGCCTGGACAGGACAATACGTAGGTGCATTCACTTCTATATGATGCTTCTCTGCTATGGTTTGTGAACTTGTGGAGCGCTGCACTGACGTCTTGGTTGAGCGGCACGTGAAAGCACAACTAGCAAAGGGAAGGTGCCTGAGGTGTCTTATGCTGGATTGTTGTATTGCATAAAGGCTGCATCTTTTATGGATGCGTGAGAGACTGGCAGTCTATTTCTTGACTGATTTTCACTACAGAGCAAAAGCTGCACAGCTTCACTCTGAACAGAATAATCAATAAAATGTGTGTGGTGAACAGCAGGTGGTAGCAAGGCAGTGAACAGCAAAGATAGGATGCTGCTGTCCTCATTTTGTGATGTGTTCCTCTTCCGACAAGAGAAACAAGGCCTGCTTTTCCCACATTGACATAAAATTTGCTTATTCTTTTGTAGCTGCTGTGATTTCCCTAACAAGGGGAAGGAAAAGCAAGGCTGCGGCTTGGTTTTGTTTGGCTTTTTAAGTCTCCAGGAAATAGTTCCTATGTGTTTTTCAGATGTGGAATTGTTTCAGTTAGATGAAAAGGAAACCATAGGCTTTGTAGTGTTGTGTTGAAGAACTAAAATTGCAATAAAGGGAAAACATAAGCAAGCTGGAAATCTCAGTGTACCTGCTGGATGAGACTGTTTACGTGGACTAAAAGCTTCCTTTCCTTGCTCTAACAGTTTGGCAGAGGAGGAGATAATTTTTTTCCCCCTTTTGTTTCCATTACAGCCCAGCTTAAAAGCAGGTGGTACGAACTGGGTGACACACTGAGGGAAAAATGCATGTGTCTTGGGAGGACATCAGCAGGGCAAGGATTCTATTCAAAACCCAACATGAAAGAACAAACTACACTGACACCTGATTATTTCTAGCTTTTGATTTAGTGTGAGACTTGTAGAAAGGGAGGCGAGGTGTCACTTTGACAGCTCGCTAAAGCCCTTGCTGTAGTGATACAAGACATGGAGGTAGGGATTGCTCCATTCTGTCTTCTCAAAGCTGGTGGATCACCTTGAGGCATCTCTTGTTTTCTTGGTTGCAACAACTGCTATAGGTCTGACATCTTTAATTAGTGGTCTAGCAGAGATGGCTGGCCTCAATTGAAGCTTGGCTTTTAGGATTGCTGGTTAGGTTGGTTCTTTTACGCCTCTGCTCTGAACAGGCCTAGTAGCTTCTTAAAATGCAAATTTATCTTTGATGTGGAGGCCTTACTTTGTATGCCTTAGAGATCAGTGAAAGCAAATACTAGGAAGTTTGAATGAGAGGTCTTGTCTTGACAATGTGCTCTTCTGATGCTTGGGCAAGACATGAAAATAGCTGTGAGGTGTGTCCTTGTGCACTCTGAGGTGCCTTCCTTTGTGATGTTAGGTTTTATTTCCCTTTGTTTTTTGACCAGCTGCGCTTTCATACTTTTCTGGTTTATGAGCAGCAAAGCAAGCAGCAGAAATGGTTACTTTCACCCCCCCCCGCAAACTCTTGCACTCTGTCTTTGTTGTAGCGTAGGGTTTACAGATTGTTTGGTCTTCACAACGCACAAGAAGCAGGTCTCTCTTAAAGCAGGGCTTATTAAGAGAAGAGTCTTGGTGTAAGCAGGTGAACTAATGCTTTGGGGTTAGATTGGCTGCCCAGCAGCTTCGTGGGGATGCTTGGAGTTCAAAAACCCTTAATAACTGGGTGTAGTCAGAGTTTGGTGACACGGAGGCTGGCCTGTTTGGGAGAACCTGCAGCTGTTGTCATTGCATTCATGTGGAGCGCAAATGTTGGGCTGCTGGCTCTTGCTGACGGGGTAGCGGGGAGGGTCTTCCCTGAGACAGTGCTGAAGCTTGTATGCAGCTTCCTTGGGTGACTTTCTGGGAGGGGGTCCGAATCCCTCCCAGAGATTTCTCCTTCTATACTTGAGGAGCAGGTTGGAAGAAGTGACTGAGGAAATGGAAGATGCGTTTACAGCAAAGCTTCCTGTGGTCATCTTGTGTCACCAGACTTTCTGGATGTGGCCACCTGAGGGAATGGAACTGGGAAAAGGAGTTTGACTCCATTCAGGGACCAGACAGCTCATGGTTACATGGTATTACAAAATGTCTGTCAACATCAGTCCTTCTCACTTGACCTAATGCTGCAAAGGGAACTGCCTGAGCAGAAAAACAATGTTGTAAGAGTAGTTGGAAATAAGTCATTAAAGAAAAGTGGTTCTTTCATTTGCAGTTCAGATTCTGAAATAATTGGCTATGCCTTGGACACTCTCTACAATGTAATATCGAATGACCTAGAAGAGGAGGAGCAAGGTAAGCGCTTGGTAGTAATAGTTGTATTAACTGTGGGGGTGCTTTCCTTGGTGGTTTTGTTCAAATGATAAACTGTAATACTCTGTGATTTACTAATGCTGAGACTTGCTTTGTTATTGTGTAGCTGTTACGACAACGCTAAAAATCTTGTTGTCCGCAGTTTGCATTGAAGTAATACTGGATCTCTCGCTTAATAATTTTAAAAACTATGTTCTGTGAACAGCAGCCAGGTTGGAATGGGATAATTGATTGTTTTTTCTACTTTGTAAATAAAGAATTGGGTAATTCTTTGCTATTGGGAAAGGACAGTTCTGGCTGTTACTGTCAAATGGGACACTACTATCTGATGATTTAACAAGGATGTTGAGAGAGAAAAATCTCAGGTACCTATGATAAGATGGCTATATGGAAGTGTGAAAACCGTCTTTTCCAGCCCTGCTGAGGCATTTTAGAAAGAGACTCTGCCTGTCCTTCCCAAGATAGTTAGATGTAGAAGTAGATACTATACAGCTAGGCTGTGAAACTCCCTGCCCCTCCTGCCTTTATTTTATTTTCCAAGGCCTGTCTTGATAGGCCATCAAAACTGGTCTCAAAGGCCAATGAAATGGTTGCAGCTCTTAAAAAAAAAAAACCCCATATTTCACAGAAACATCAGTACACTGAAGAAAATGACAGCAGTAACCCAACTTAGGCTTGGGCACGAAGAATTTTTTTAAAACTAAATACATGAATAGGAGCCGTGAGTGCCCAGACTGAAGAAGAGCCAGATGCTTCTGACAAGTACACCAGCTGTGGATTATAACCGTTTCAGGCTCTTGGAGGGTGAATGGTGGAGAGGGCAGGACAGTCCAAGTTTCCCTGTTTCTAGCATGAAGGACATGTCTAGAGAATGGGGATGGGATCTGGCTGAGGGGCCATGCAAGTGCTAGCTTGGGAGGAGGCCTCAATCAGAGAGTGATGTCTGTCAGATGCTGAGCCTGTGTGCACTGGTTCTCATCACCATCGCTGGGGAGAAAGGAGACCAGGTACTACTTAGAGTCACGCAGGCAACTGCCGAGTAGGTGACTCTGCCAGAAAGGTCACTAGCTGTTAAACTAGGTTGTGTAGTAGAGCCAGCTGTGGGATTCAGTTGACCTTTCTGACATACTGCTTGTACCTTGTTGCAGGTGTTATTTGCAAATCCACTTCTGTTCCTATTTGCAAATCAGGTCTTGCCTTGATCACTGTTTAAACTAGTAATCTAAGCCAAATGGCCGTAGACTTGCTTTCCAAGGTTTTAAGAGGAAAACACCAACAACAAATAAAAAGGCTTGTAGGATATCCATTCTACCTTTGGGTGAATGAACGTGAAAATCCATCATACCAGCTTGTNAATACAGTGTGAGCAGAAGGCAACGCTTAAGATGACTGAATGTCTGTGGGTTCATAACATCCTGCATTTGCCGTGGACCTCAAGAGCCTTTCTAGTCCTTGATGGCGCTTGTATCTCATTTTTCAGTTTCCATTACATGTAGTGGAGTGCAAATGCTCCTGTGAATGGGCAAAATGTGAGGTGATATCACTGTTTGAGTTGAAGTCTCTTGTCTGCAGTATTTGCCCCAAGATATTTCTTCAAAGGCTCCTTAAGTGATAAATAACCTTATGGAAAGTAGGTGAGGGTTCTCCCATATGGATACGTTTCTGCCAGTATGGTGGCTTTACGTTGTGCAGTATGTCCTTTCACAGTGCCTTCTACAATGAACTGTCTCATCTTACGTAGCTGCAAGAGACTTGCAAGCTGAAATCCTTCTGTGATTTGTTACTCCTAACCATCTCTCAAATTGTCGCTTTCCTTACTCGCCCTTCTTTTCCTTGTTCATCCAATTGCCTGACCTTGATGAAAGAGGTTTTGAACAAGATCAGAGTTTTACAGTGCTGGTGAATCCATGCTCATGGTAGTGGCCTTGACTGTGGCCTTGACAAGAATGCTATTAGCAGTCTCTTACGAAGAGCAAAGAATTGACAAACTTGAGTTATGTGTGTGCGATCACCAGTGTTGTAAGACTACGGGGTTGTTTAGTTCGGCCACTTCCACAAGAACTACCTGAAGGAGTAATAGCTGCTGTAGAAAGCTAGGGTGCCTGCTTTGAAACTCTGAGCTTATTGGTTGTGCTATTCAACTTGTAAACTTGTAAACCTTTCTCTTGTTTCTTTTGTTTGCATTGACAGATGATTCTGAAGGTAAAAGAACCTTTACTTATATGAATATGGCACTTTGTTTTAGGCCTAGTTGCTACTCGCACCCATAACACTTGCTGCTGTTTAAAAAGGACACTGTAAAGACTTGCACTGGAGCTCGGTGAAGACTTTTTACTTTCTGCTCTATACGCTTTCTTTGGAGCTGACGTGTCTTCCCAATTTTATTTCTCATGTGATTTGGGCATGTTGAATGCCAGCAGATCTCTAGAGATTGTAATAACGATAAATTCTTGTTTAGGATGTCATGAAAGTGTGCAGCTTCAGAACTCGTAGGATTTTAATGGGCAAAAGTTTGTGAACAGAGCTTCTGTTCTTAAGAAGCCCTGAAGTTCGACACAAATGCATGCGCTGCACAGTGTCTCTTTTAAGCAATGCATGTTAAAATACAGTGTTCACTTCTGCCGTGAGTTACCGCTAACACTCTGTATGTTCTCCTTTTTTAAACTGGTTTTATCAAAATGCACTTCATCTGTTTATTTTAAGATTAAATTCTAGTTTGCAGTGCTGCTTGTTAGTGAATCACTAAGAGCTAATCTTAATAGATGGAAGTCGTTCTCTGTATCTGAGCCCTGTGACTGTGTAGATTTGAAGAGCTATTATGGGTAGAACTCTGGTTGCAACATCTGTGGTGTATCCACATAAGTAGAAGATGCAGTTTCACTTTGCCTGTTTCTTTCTGTCCGGCTCTCCCTGTCCCACCCNAAAAGCAAGAGTTGACAACCTTAATTTGGCCTTTCTATAGAAGAATCCTAAACATCTTGAACTAGAGTCAAGCTTTTGGAATAAATAATAACTACAACAAACTTGTAAGAGGCTGTGTAAGTTGTGTATACTGCTTACGTTTTGCCTTAGCACCTGGAACTTGTGCAAGGACAAGAGTTGGCATTAGGAGGAATCCATAGGTCAAACACTTGCTATTTGTAGCTGAGTTTGAGTAAAGGACAAGGTGTTCAGTCACAGTTCATGGAAAATTCGAAGTGAAATATTTTGACTTAAGCGTCTTTGTAAAAGGAAAAAAAGTTTAGGTCTATGGGCTTTCGTTGGTTTGCAGCAAGCTACAGCGCATGCAATCCGTGTATGATTCTCAGCTGAGTTGCTTCTTATTCTACAGTAGCAAGTGCAGCAACTGAACTTCTGTGGAGTTGGCTTACCTGGTGGGTTTTTTTTTGTTTGTTAATTCACATAAACCAGGAGTGACCCAGACTTGATAAACCCCTCAACTTCAGAGAGCTCACTATTGGACTTGTGTTCTGCTAGATGCTACGCGCCTGGGCTAGAGTTATTTTTGCATGCAGTCTGTCCTCCCTTTTGTCATCTGTTGTTAGTAGTTCATAGTTTCTGCAGCTAAAAATTTACAGCAGACTGGTGCTGCTTCTCTCCCTCTTGTAAGTTACCTACTGATAAGCCTGCTTCAAGGGAGTAATATAGCTGTACTGCTTTGGAGAAATTATCAGCTACTCTCTGTCTGAAAAGCCAAGCAAAAACCTCTTTCCTATATTGGAAATCCTTAAAAATTAGATCTTATAAACTGATACCTTGCAGTGAATCACCACTGCCAACAGTTTGAATTGGGTTGGTTGAATTAAAATTGTTTTCTTGGCACTACATTTTTATGGTAGAGTCCTTTGATTTCTCTGTTTTGCCATACCCCTAACAAGGTAAAGAGTCTGAAGATTGTGTGGTCTCTGACCCTTTTTATAGCTGCTCAGTTGTTAGTGGTTTGTTAGTGACTCCTTGATAAGGCTGTGAATCCTGCAGTTTAAGCAGGACGAAAAATTCTTGTTTTGCCTTCACTTAACCAAATCAGACCTTTGGATTTGGTCAGAAATTCAGTGGCTTTACCACGTATTTTCTGTGCTTTATGCTTCAAGCTGTTTCTGTGCCTGTGGTTTTATCAGCTAGCATGGGACAGTGTCGCAGTGCTGAACGTACATCTGCGTGATTTGTAGGGCAACCTGATTTAGAAGATAAGCAGCAGTGCCTTTGCTGCCGCTCTTCAGTGAAGCGTTGGGCTGTCTGAACGGCCTAAAACACAGAATAGAGCCTGTGAAGGTGGTAGCATGCTCTGTGGGACAGGAGGGTTATGCAGAGAAAAGGCAGCAAAGCAGCAAGTTGTTTAGGGGATGTGTGGGGAGAGGAAGCTTTGTAGGGAGAAAGGTGCTTGGCTGGAGTTGGGTATGAGTCAATGTCCTGTGTATTGCTCCCCTAGCAGTTAACTTCTGTTCATTGGCTTTTTGTGCTGTTATGAGGAGCCTTGAGTAAATGCAACCAAGCAAAGAACCAACCTATTTTTGAAACTCAATGAGAGACTTGTTTCATATGGGGTGGCCACTGGTGTCATGCACAACTGAATTCCCACCCCCATTGAGCAGGACTGGATTTGAACTACTGCTAAGCGGTTGAAAAGCTGAGGTCTTAGAAACTGTACTGGAGTTGAATGAAATGTCTTCTCTTCCTGTCCAAAATAAAAGTATAATAAAAAACTCCCTTTGAATTAGAATTGCTCTTCCTCAGTTTTTCAACTGAAATTCCTTAACTGTGCCAACCAGCAGTACCTACGTGCGATTGTTTTGTGAAATAGCTCTGTAAATTGTCACTCAGCCTGGAAGAACAGCAACGGTGCAGAGATGCCATTTGCATATTTTCTGTTGTTTTGTGGGATACTTTTGCATTTGGTTGTTGTTTGTGCAACCATGATGCGTGAAATAATTGTGTAAGATGAGATTCATGTGCTACCTCAAGTCCACACAGTTGAAGAGGAAATAACAGAATGGCACTTTGTCTACCTTGTGAAATTAATTCAGATTCCAAGACTGAGAGGTTTTGATGCTCATCTGTTTCAAACTTACTCTGCTTTCCTGATGTTTAGGTCTTTTCTATTGCTAAACCAAAATAAACAAACGAGGTGTTTGAGCCATTTAGCTTTAGATGGTTTATATTCCCCACTGCTTGCTTCAACTCTCTTGGTATGAAATCTACTTTGCTTTTGCACATTAGTGAATGGTCCCTATGAGGAACTTCTCTATTGGATCAGTTCAGCTGCATGCGGAAGTAGCCACTTTGAGGCATTCTGCTCCTCCTCTGCTGGGAGGGTTCTCTTTTTCTCTCTGAATTCTCTGCTCACTTAAGAGTGTGCTTGGTTGTATCTCTAACAGGCAACAGTGGGAGTGAGAACTGTGAATCCAGTTGGGTGTGATCAATGGAAATAATATTTTTTTCTTTTAATGCTGAAATGAGTTTGTTTAGTAGATTCTTAGTTTTTAAAACCAAATACCTCTCAATAAAAGTTATGTTTAGAATAATGTAGGTTTTCTCTTTTGTTCAAAGCTTGTGTCAGTGTCTGTTTTGAAAATAATTCAATTAACATTATAGCAGTGACTCTAAACCTTTTTGTCACCCATGGCCCTATTTTACTAAGACTAAAAATCACAACTACCTGAAGTTCTTACAGTCATCTGTTGTAATACATTGTTTTTTACTATTACAGAAGAAAACTTACCAAAACAAGTTGATAATTTGGGAAGTCAGTTCACAGAGATTTTCATTAAACAGCAAGAAAATGTCACACTCCTGCTGACTCTTGTGGAGGTGAGTAACAGTATCATACTTGAAATACTGAGAGGTAGGTAGTGCTGTACAGGGAGGTTATTTATCTTAATGGATAAAGCTATGTTTTCGTCTTTGTAGTGAAGCCTATGTCAAACGTGAGGTTTTCTTAGATGTAGCGAATGTGGGGTTGGAGGTGAGTGAAGACTATGATGCGGATGAACGCCATTACTGCAGCTTTTAAAGCAGGGTAACATTGAAAGGGTTTTAGATATTTGATTAGAAACAGTAAAAATTATTGCTTCACAAATAGCAACTGTTGTCACCAATGCAAGGATACTTTTTCAGATGATCATTAACTGATAATAAGATAGTAATGTCTGTTGAGATGCAGTTCAAGTAGAAAGGGTGGCTGCTTTCTATCAGCGTGATACGTTTAACTCATTTTCCAATGGTTTTATCCTCAAGGATTGCCTCTCTTTATTTGCAACTGTTAAAAATTTTGTTTCCAAACTGAGAATATGATTGTGCTTGAGAGAACAAGAGCAACATGAATCTCTTTTTTTTTTTCATTTTTTTTTTCTTCGTAGTTCATCTTCAGTAAAAAGATGATGTTCTACTCTTCCCATATGGAACTTAGGTCGTGCTTTCAGCAGCATTAAACATTTGTCAGTATATCTGAGGCTTAATCCTGGAGTGGCGAACTCTGGCCTCAGTAGATGGAAATGCAAATCAGGAGCACAGTTTTGTAGACTACGGTTAGTGAGTTAGTAAAATTATCTTTCTGAAACTTCTGTTTGTGGCTGACAGTCCTATATAACGACTTAGTGAGTGTGAAAGGTTGGCTTATAAATATATTCCTGAGATGCATAAATGCAATATGTATTTTAGGAAAATCCAGGATATGTTTGATTGATGCATTTGTTAGAAGTTGGACTAGGGCCTTACTCTGCAGCAGGGTTCTGTTGATTATATTGATCCAAGTCTGAGATCTGCAAGTTCAAAACAGCAAGCATCTGTCCTAAAGATAGGTGAAACCTATAGGTGGAGCTGTGTGACTGTTGAAACTAGCTTGGTGTGCAGTTGCACACAGAAGTGTCATTTGATAAAAATGTATATAGCATTGTGCAGAGCTGGAAGCTTGCAATGTGTTTTGTGAGTTATCTGTTCTTTTTATCTGCCGATGCCTTAGTTCAGTGTCCTCTTTGCTAGCAATATCGTGCCATTCAGTTTTTGTCCTGTACAAGAGTCAGTTTTAGAAAAAGCTTTATAAACCACCTCTCCTCTTTGGCGAGACAGTTAGAAAATTGATTAGCTACCACCTCTCTTTTGCAGCAAATAGAGTGGAGATGTTTATCTTGGCCAGTGCCTGAGGTAGGTAGGGTGCTGAGGAAAGGACGACACACACTCAGTTTTTACTTGTAACTAGGCACAGTGTTAAAATAAGACTGGTTGCCCAAACCGGTGATCTGCTGGCTGAGTTCAAGGTGATGCTTTAAAACCAGCAGTATTAGAAGTACAGAAAGCTCTGTGAGGTGACTCAGTTGAGATGTGGGCCTGGTCACCAGCTGCTGAATAAGTTTGAGCTGACCTGGGGAGCCCAAAGGTTTGTTGCGGTTGGTCAGGTCTGTCCATGGACTCACGAGTTCCAGAGTTTTCTCTTGCTGACAAGACCCAATTTTAACAGAGAAGCTGCTGTTACTGTTTGGGAGTAGGAAGAAGATACAAAAGGGCTTGCTTTTCTTTCCCTCTTGGATTTCTGGGTAATATGGGCTGATCCCTGGAAGATCAAACTGACTAGTCTTTGGAAAGAAGAAATAGGTAGGAAAGCTACCCCAGAGGAGAGGGAGGAAGGGAAGCTGCTGGAAGTTCACGTTGCTGATAATAAAATAGAAAGAACCACAGAATAGGATAGTGTTTTGACTTGCTGGCTGTGTGCTGCAATAGCATGGATGAAAAGAAGAAATTGACAGGAGGTGAAATTCCTTATCTGTTTGGTGTCTATTCATAACTGGTGTCTAGAAGAGAAAGTTGAATACGGAGGAATTTATTACTTAATGTACTGTTGTCCATCTTTTCAGGAATTTGATTTCCATGTTCGTTGGCCTGGAGTGAAACTACTTACATCTCTTTTAAAGCAGCAAGGACCTCAAGTGCAGCAGATAATTCTTGTGAGCCCTATGGGTAAGTGGTTGAGTTTAT
Organism: Fregata magnificens; assembly: GCA_013389945.1. NCBI lineage: Eukaryota > Metazoa > Chordata > Aves > Suliformes > Fregatidae > Fregata > Fregata magnificens. Next base: position 361,280 of record WAAD01003079.1, read on the forward strand.
TGCTGATAAACTTGGAGCTGGAAGCTCAGCAAACATCGAGGCAGAAGGCTAGAGGAGTCTCGAGCAAGGTGTTTTAAAGACCTCCAGCTTGAAAAAGCCACACTTTTTTTATGCTCTTTTTTTAAATGCGTTTCTTGCAGGTGTTTCCAGACTCATGGATTTACTAGCAGACTCTAGGGAGGTTATACGAAATGATGTAAGTACAGAACAAAGGCAGTTTATCCTCTTACTAAATAGTATCTGTCAATTGAATTGCTTAGTACTTGTGCAGAATTTGGATTAAGTCAAATGAATGCACGTGAAGAAATCGTCGTGGTGGCTAATTGGGAATATTTCATTCCTCACTTGAGTTGGGCGGCTTTTGGATGTCTTGCCACAATTCACATAACAAAGGCAAACTGTTACTGTGTATTTAATGCAAACATTGACCCTTGTGTAAGGTTTTCCTAGCATGTTAGCTGATCTTTCTCTTGGCCTTTTGTCAGTGTCGCTTCAATTGTTCCTCTTTACTCGTCAGATGCCAAAATGCTCTACTTACTACAGAAGAGAGGAGGTGCTTTACAAGTTCCCTCTTTTTTCTGTATAGCCACTGAGCATCCTTTTTAACAGTACTGTGCTTCTATTTTGAAGTGCAGTGAGGCATGAGGGAACTGTTGGCGTGGTGTCCATGGTGGGTTTTGTTAGATGGGCTGAGTTGCAGGGCACGCACTTCTGTCCTGTGATTTCGGCCAAGGATTATGCTGCTGATATAGCATCCTTTTAAGAGCTGTGACTTGTGAAGAGCAATGTAGTTCTAGTAAAACTAAGTTTAATTTCTTCTCCCCCCCCACCTGTCAAGGGAGTCTTGTTGTTACAGCAATTGACAAAAAGTAATGCAGCCATACAGAAGATTGTTGCCTTCGAAAATGCCTTTGAGAGACTTCTGGATATCATAACAGAAGAAGGAAACAGCGATGGAGGTACAGCTAAGTCTAAGACTTATTCATAGTCTTGTGCTTCTGCACAAACTATTAGGTGACGGCGTTTACAGGCTGATGTTAGTATGTAACTGGAGCTAGGTCAGTGGGTAGAAGGATCAAAACATACAGCCTGGTCCTCACGAAACAAGTGAAAACAGATTGAGCAAGTAGGCAGGGTTTCAGCATCTTTTGAAAACTACTCTTGACATATTTAGGTAAAACATCAGTTAATTTCTCTGAGCATGTGTGCATGAGTTAGTGTGTATGAGTTTGTGTGTTCCTGTTTGGCTTAGGTCTGTGAATGTATATACTTTGAATGGCCATGCCAGATCTGTGTGTGCTGCATTTGTCACTTACAGAGTTAAGCATCTGCGTTCCTCCTGCAAGATCCTTGGATGCTTGGAGTGGCTGGAAGTAACAGCTTGCTGAGTTTCTTCAGCCTCACTATTAACTTCAGTTTTCTGGTCAGCTCCTTGCCAAACCATTTACCTGTTGGGGGTGAGGGGGGGAGAAGGATAAAAAAATGAGCAAAAATGATGCAGCAATTAGGTGCTTTTTTTTTTTTTTTTTAATTAGCAACACATTATGAGTTTACCACCAATTATAGTTTGCTACAGGATCTATTTCAGTACCAAGACAGGTTGCTGTTCTGTGACCTTTCTGTGGGCTGCAGAAGCAGTTAATGCTTCTCTCCCAGCTGAATTATTCCAGGTATGTTGGCATGGAAGGATTAAGCAAACCTTTGATTCAAAGCTGCTATTTTTGGGCAGTTAATAGTTTTAGGAGACTTGGTATGTAAATTCCTAAGTGCTAAGAGTTCTCTGCTTCCCCCCTCCTACGTGTCCATTCCTCCTGTCTGCAGCCCTACCGAGGGCTGGGTTACCAGCTTTGGCTCTACAGCAGGAGTGGCAAGGGGGGAATGTGACAGATGGTCTCTCTTTGGTCTCCCGCTCCCAAGTCTGGCACTGCCTGTGTGTTTTCAGAAGTGCAAGGAATAAGTCTTTGTCCTTTCTGTTGAGTCCAGATTTGGACTCAACAGTAGTACCAGAAGCAGGCTGCCTTTATTCGTGTTGTCTTCTGAACAGAGTTGTCTGAGGATTTTCTCTTCACAGAGTACATAGTTGATTAGCATCTGTAGTGCTTTTTCTGTGAGGGGGGGGGAGGGGGGGGCACGGGGAAGCTGTTGCAACTCCAAGGAGTTGAGTTTGAATTGGCCTATTGTAAGGGCTATTTCTGACAATTGCTTCTCCACCAGAATAACCCCCAAAGTAGCTTTGAAATGAGTTGAAGATGTAGCCAGTGATTAAAGAGAATGAATGTGTAATCCAGTAAGAATTGCTGTGTTTGACTCGTGATGCAGTTCAAGAGGAACTTCATTTTAGTGCTTACAGTACAAAGAGATAGTAGTGTAGCCTGACTCTGAAGTAGGTATACTTCAAGACACAGAGTGGTTGCGAGTCTTTGTTTGAAGTTCTTCCCATTCCTACCCAATTAACTCATAGAAACTGTATACTCTTCAGAAATAACGTTTTTGCTTCAGATTTGTGGAAGAAACACAATTATGGTTTCCTTGGATATATGCCTGATCAACATCGATGTATTTAATTTTGAGTGACCTTTGATTGTTTTTTCGTGCATGAGGTTCACAGTTCTTGATCCAACTGTAATGTTTGTTAGGAACGAAGAGTTCAGAAGTGTGTGCTCTGTTCCATCTAGAACACACTTAGTGCATGGAGAAGGTAGCTAGTTTTCCATGTGTCATCTTTAGATTAATATCTTTGGTTTTTGTCTCACCAGGAATAGTAGTGGAAGACTGTCTCCTCCTATTACAAAATTTGTTGAAGAATAATAATTCCAATCAGAATTTCTTCAAAGAAGGTTCATACATTCAGCGTATGAAGCCTTGGTTTGAAGTTGGAGATGACAACTGTGGGTGGTCTGCACAGAAAGTAACTAATCTTCACCTAATGCTGCAGGTAGAACACTTCATCTGACTCCTAAGTACCGATGTCAAGACTTTTTCAGCTCTCTCGCAATGAAGAATGAGTGTAATGTAACAGTTAACTGTGAAATCCACGTGTCGTCTTTAGCTCAGAATTAGCTGCCGACATTCATGCGATGTACTGCTTTCAGCACAAATACTATTGCCAAATTGTGAATTTGCAATGGCTGGCATATTGCATAACTTCATTTCATGTAACTTACGATGTAAGAGTGATTTGAGTTAAATACATAATTAGGGGTGTTCTATATAAAGAATTCTCCTGTATGAATTAATGTATGGCTATTGTGCATTAACCGAGTTCCAGCAGCTGCCTTTGCTATGGGTTCATAATTACTGATTGTTGGGCATCTTCCGCTCTGCTCACTCCTCCAAAAAAATGAAACAAGGTTTTCCTGTTCTGCGGCACTTTGTGTGGAAGCTGAACATTAATGATGAAGGCAGCTTCTCACTTTCTGAAACATAGTTCTGACAAATGGCGAGCCAAATAGTAGAGTAGTTACAGCTTGATTTCTCATGACTTAGTTGCAATGGATTCAGATATTTGAAGATTTTAGAGGGTTTCGCTGAGCTCAAAATCAAACAGCTATACGTAGTAACGAGATGAACATGATGTTTAATTGTTGCCTTCTATCTCCATTTTTAGGAGCGATTCTATTTCATGGCTAAACTTCAAATGGGTAAATTTGTCTTGTGTTGCGTTTCAGGAGGTCTTGGGCTCTCTTCATGTGGAAATGTTTCTTTTTTTCTAGCTTGTGCGGGTACTCGTGTCTCCCACAAATCCTCCTGGCGCTACCAGCAGTTGTCAGAAGGCAATGTTTCACTGTGGGTTGTTACAGCAGCTCTGCACAATCCTGATGGCAACTGGAGTTCCTGCTGATATCCTGACAGAAGTAAGAGGGAGCAAATAAATGTAGGGATGGGGGCAACTAAATGGGTGAAAGCAGGAGTCTGCAGGGATAACCAGTTGCTGCAGAGACCAACTGTAATAATAGTACTTGCTAAGAAAGTATTTCAGATGCCAGAGATGTCAGCTTCCTGTGTGGGCAACATAAATATAAGATAGTCTTTAAAATGATATTCTGCAACCAGAAAGTATTCAGATTTGCTTATTTTTTTCTGTTGGATTTCACCATATCCCAGAGTGGTTGAGCTGATTAATGTTTTTTCCTGTTTTGAGGGTGGGATTTTTATGGTGGTTTTTCTCTTTTGAGACAGTCTAGAAGTAGTTTGACTCGGCAGATTTCCAGTGATGGAGGATTTCTAGCTTCTAGAAAGCCCTGTCAGCAGTGTAGGATGAGGTGTTTTTTCCCTTGGTAAAATGATGTGCTCAGATTGAGTGTAGACTGGTTCCTTTGCTGTGGCCTCCATTTGAATTCTTGTATCTCTTAAAAGGTTTCACCTTTTGACTTCTTTAATATGTCCAGTTTAACTGGCTGTCATAGCAAAACTGACCTGACATAGAAAATGAAGTTGGAGGTAACGGAATGACAGAGCCGTCTGAGCTTTCTGTCCCTTAACCTTTGCTTAGCATGCTTCACAGCTATTAGTTGTTTGGATTTCTTTTTGAATGGTTTATATTGAATAAATCTCTATGCTGAGACTTGGTATGTGTTTTTTCGATAGCGAGCTGTCAGGGTAATCTTGAATAATTTTGAGTGATCTAGGTAGTAGATTATGGCTCACATTTAACCATCCATGTAATTTTTTTCTCTGCCCTTTCTGTAGACCATTAATACTGTATCAGAGGTCATTCGAGGATGCCAGATGAATCAAGACTACTTTGCCTCTGTAAATGCACCTTCTAATCCACCAAGGTAGAGGAAGAAAAGTGTTTAACTGTGTTAGGTAATGCTGTATTGGTATGGGCAATGGCAGTCTAATCCAAAGGATTGTTGAAATTGAGAGTTTGGAATTATGATACAGAGCAACAGCTTCGAGTTCCCGTTGGGTGTATTAGATATGGCATGAAGGTGTCAGGTGTGTTTCTGCAGAGATGAGGCCTAGAACTGATTTTACTTGTCATGTGGTACCTGAGAAGCGAACGAGCAATAGTTGAGAAATTCCTCGATTGGGACGAGCTGCCACTGTCAGCCAGAGGACAGTCTACAAAAGGGTTTAGAGGCTAGGAAAATAGGCAGGTAATTGACATTGACTCAGACTGGGGAACGCAAGTGTTAGCTTCATGAGATCTTAATCTCAACATTTGAATGTGAGGATGAGGGTAGAAAAAGAGCATTCTGTATTACAAGTTGCTGGTGGCCTTATGAGGCATCTTGCACAGTGTTATTGAAGCTAGCAGGGAGCAGCAGGGGACTCAACAGCAAATGAAAATATTGCGGAGGAACGCTAGCTCATTGCAGTCACGTACAATTAATCTACTGTTTTGTGTTTTAACTAACTGAAAAACTTCGGTATTAAAATCAAAGGTTTTACTCAAACGTTTGAAATGGTAGTAGATGGAGTAGGCAGAAGTCTCTCTCCTTACCTAGAGAATACACTCCAAATTGTGTGTCTGCGGTTGCCTTCATTCACAACTTTGTCCTAATGGTTTTTCTCTTTCCTTTCCAAACAGGCCTGCAATTGTCGTACTTCTGATGTCCATGGTAAACGAAAGGCAGCCTTTTGTGCTACGTTGTGCTGTTCTCTACTGTTTCCAGTGCTTTTTATACAAAAACCAAAAAGGACAAGGAGAAATCGTTTCAACGCTTCTGCCATCTACTATTGACGGTATGCAAAGCTAACGTCTCTGCAGTGAGTTGTGAAGTAGCTTAATGCATCAGCTGATGTCTTTTGCAAAATTATCTACCTGCCATTAACTGTCTGACCCAAGCAAGATGAATTGGCTTATGACTTCTCTAAAACTTCACCAGTTTCATGTTTCCGGGTTTTAACTGTATGTTGATGTCTTAAATATTTTGCCAGTTTTGTGGCTTCTTTTAATCTCACTTGTACCTCTTGGCGGTTCTGGTAGCTACAGGTAACTCTGTCTCAGCTGGTCAGCTGCTCTGTGGGGGCCTGTTTTCCACGGACTCTCTCTCCAACTGGTGTGCCGCTGTGGCCCTGGCCCACGCGTTACAGGAAAATGCCACTCTGAAAGAACAGCTCCTGAGAGTTCAGCTAGCGACAAGCATCGGCAACCCGCCAGTGTCGCTGCTGCAGCAGTGCACCAACATCCTCTCGCAGGTACGGCACCAACTGCCCCCTCCTTTGGGTTAAAACTCCGGGTATCCAGGAAGAATGCTGCTCTTGTGCAGGTGCATGACAGGAAGACCTGAGTGCTAGCTTAATGAGGAGGAGGATTCTCTCTTTTGCAGACTGTTTTTCAGCTTTGCCTAGAGCACTCTATGCCTCAGGGGGAGGAGAAAAGCAGCAAATCTTGCTTTTTCATCAGTGATTGCTGCTTGATGTTGTCTACTCTCAGTAGGCAGAGGGTCCTAAAGCATCTAGAGCTTAACTTGGTTTAAAAGACAAGGTGAACTGGCAGGATCCCCAGTCATGTTTTGATGCTGAAGAAGTGCCTGATTAGTATTTAACCTGTAACTGCTAAATAGAAACATCTTGAAAATACCAGGCTCTCACGTATTGATTGTTACTGCTTTTGCTATTCAAAGCTAAAAGCTTTTTTGAACTTGTTCAACATGTTAACACCTGGCTTTGCAAATGACAAGTGAGTGAACTTCACCTCCTAGTCCACGCTTCCTTGTGACATTTGCTTCTGTTACGCATACTTTTTCCCTGAATGGTTGTAATAATAAGGAGCTAGCTCACTGGCAGCAATTAGACTTTCCTGCAATTGAGAATAACGGCAGAAAGCTGGAATTTTGAATTTGTTCGTGTGACTCTTTTTATCTGCTTTACCTGAAAATAGACAGTACTCCTTTTTATCCTTTTCCTGGCATTTTTGTCTAAGGTAAATTTGCGTCAGTAAAACTGGCCGTGACTCTTCAGCCTTATATGATACAAGGGACTCGAACTTTTGGGGGGATGTTTCTGAAATGTGTTCCGCTTCAAGGTTCTCAAGTAATATGTGTGTAACTTGCAGGGTGATAAGATCGACAGACGGGTATGTATTTTCTGGCACAGCTTTGGCATTTTCTTGCAAAAAGCAGGCCTTTTCCTCTTGTCTTGGGTTTTGCTGGGGAGGTTTTCTCTAACTGCTTTTGATGTGTTTCCACTCACAGCTTTGTGTTGCAGTTGGTTTTGGGTTTTTTCCTAGCATAACAAGCTCTTTCTGTGTCTCCAGGGGATTCTGTGGGGGTGTTCCACAATACTATGGGATAAAGATCTCGGGTAGCACGGGTGCTTTCTTTCCAGTGGGGTGGACTCATTCACCACCTGTTCACCTAACAGATGCACTTTCTTGTAAGAAAAATTAAAACTGTTAGAAATGCTGTTTTCTCACACTGGCCTGTAGCAAACAGTTGGTACAATTTGAAGTGGGAACATGCTGCTCATTTCCTGACTGCTAAAAGAAAAACCGTGTTTAACCTGCCTTCTGGCCACTTTGTATGTTGTAGTTAACAGCAGAAGTTTTAACCTTGGAGCTGCCAGTTGTGAATAGCAGGGATCTCGTGACTAGCAAATGACTCCTGAAGGGAGTTGTTTGACTTTCAGGCTGTTACTTAAAGCACTGCTAAGTTAGTTATCAGCGGCAGAAAAAACAGTTCTGAAATACTGCTGCTGTGGAGTTGTCTGCTTTATTTAGCACATTTATTCCAGTTGTCCTGAGGGGGCTGTTGTATTGTTACCAGCCCTGAACTGTAGAACAGCAGCTACGGAGAGCTGTCATCTATCACAGTAGGCGTTATCGTGGTATGTCTAGAAAATAGCTCTGTGTGTGTTTGTGTGGTGGTTTGGGGTTTTTTTGGGGTTGTGGTTTTTTTTTTTTTTTTTTTTTCCAGATTGTGTGGCGACTGTTCGGCAGAACATGTGAATTTGACCACAGAATAGCATGCAGCGCTTGAGAATAAGCGTGGTTCGCGACTGCTTCCAGCAGATAATGTGTGCCGTAAATGCTGGGTGGCACAAGCAAAAGTAACTCTGCGTTTCTGACAAGATAAGCGACACTTCTCCCAGTGTTCTTTTAAGAAGCATGAGGTGTGCCAACGTGCTGTAGGGCAAGACTGCCAGTTACAGTGGTTATTCTCAGTGCATATGAACTGGCTAATAGTGTTGGGACAATAAGAGCCAGTATTTGTAAATGTAAGTGAGGGGAAAAGGGTTTCTAGTGTTGCTTGTTTGTTCTGTTTGAAGCAAGCTTTTTTTTGTCGTCCTCGTTCAGTTAGGGGGGAATTGACTTGATCTTTTGACACATAGTAAGTTGGTGTGACTGATGCCTTTGCACGGATAACGGGTGTCATAGCCATTTTGTCAGTAATTATTCAGTCTGAACTTTTTTAACTTCCTTGGACTGATTCTGGTGGCTCCAAGTAACTTTTGTCTATCCCAGAAGGGTGAAAGCAGTGTTGCATGGGTGGTTACTGGGGGATTAAATGCAGACTGTCAGCAATTAAACTGGTTAAGTGTAGCAAAGTCTGGCATTTGTAGAAATAGGAGTTTGGTGGACTTGGTCAAGCCAAGTGGTCTGTTCTCAGGTTTGCTAGAGACTTTAAGGGTGAGCATAGGGAGGGGCATAGCTCTCCCCCTAGAGTGGAAGGACTGGGGAAAAGGTATTCCTGGCAGTTGTGAAGCGGTCTGAGGTGTGAGGAGCAATGAGTGGGGGGAAAAAAGGGCAGTTTCCCTGTCAGTTGCATAATGGTACTTGCAGGTGGGGGCACGCTGCAAGTGTGGAGGGTGGACGCTCCATCCATCCGGTGGATGCAAAGACACTCCATCCTTCGGCGCTGCTGCGTTAGGGTCCCGTTTCCCCAAAGGGCTTTCTGGGGCAAGGTGAAGTTCCGCAGTTGGCGGTGTCATGAGGCTGTCACTGCAGCTAATCTGGAAGTAATTTGGGCAGAATTGGTGCTTTTACAGTCCTCTCGTGCCAAAGCAGTGTACAGCCTGTGTGATTTCCGGGGTCCTTTTCAACCTAAGCAGCCCTGTAGTTCTGTGATATGGCAACAAGGAAGCAGATCGCCTGTCTAGGCACTTCAGTATAGCAAGAAGGGCCTGTGTGGTCAGCAGCTTCTTCAGCTAAGCTGCTTGACAAGACTATGCTATTGTAGTTCACCACACCAATGTGGTGTGGCAGATGACTTCCTGTACGACTTTGTAAGACCTATGATTGGTCACCTTGTGTCTTAATTCGTGCTTCGCCTGAAGACTGGAGTGTGAATGCAGTTCTTAGCCTTACCTAGTGGGTAATAAAAAGTGGTAAGACAGCTCTTTGGGCATCCTGTCTTGCCTTTGTGGGTAAACCTGCTATAGGTAGTGAATATCTCTGAAACATGTCTTGTCATTAGACTGTCTTGGAAATAAATGTCACCTCATGAGCAGAGATCTGAAAGTGTTGTGTTGCATGCCAGTCATTAATTAATTACCAAGTGCAAGGTGGGTAGGGGAAATGCACAGTGGTGATGGGGAAAGCTAAATGAGCCAGTCCAGAGGAAAGGAGAGGGCAGGAGGAGAATAGAGTTTGGTGGGGACGAGGCAACTCGCAGTGAGGTCTAGGTCAGTGGAAACCAGTTATGGCATTCAGCTAGAAGGGTAGCAGCAAGGAACATCATCTGTATGTTAATACAACAGCATGACGGGGTCACCACAAAGCTGCAGGCAAACCTATAGCAAAGACTAGGCAACGACTGCTATTAGGGCTTATAGTACTCACTGTGAAACACAACAGGCAGGTGCTGTGCCGTTGCTGGTGATGGCTGTGTTCTCTGCTGTTCTGACATTATTCACTTGGGTCTCTGGAAGGATGACAAAGATAATGACGAAAAGGGTCAGATGCTCCTTTTCCTGCGTGTGCAGCCTCAGGGCTGGCTGCCACAGTCTAGATACCTGTAATCTGTGTTCTCCTCCTTGAAGGAGACTGTTTCGTCTTAGTGATGGTGATCTACTGCAGGAAATCACAGCACCTCTGAAGCAAGTCCTTGAAAGGAGTCTCTTCGGAGCTTGGTATTTTCTTCCAGAGTTGCTAGACTCAATTCCTGCCTATCTTGTGGTCCACAGTGGCAGCTGGGTAGCTGGGAGCCTGCTACAGAAGAGCTTCTTGCCAGACTGCTGTTCACTGGCTGTTTCAATGGGCAAACTGGCTTATTTGAAGACCTTGGGGGGGCTTTTTTTTTTTTTGATGCTTAGCTAAAGTTAAAAACAACACTGCCTTCAGCTCTAAAGCATAGGGATTATCAGAGGCAAGGATGGAAGTTCAATGTCTCAAGCGCAGGTAACTCAAGTACAGACTCTTTCTTTGTTGTTGATGAATACTTCTCTCTTTTGCCACTCCCTTGATCCCTGTGACCCCTTGCTCCACTGTATTTTCTTGGCCCCTTTTGAAGATTGAGGATATCTTGCCTTCGAGAATTGACTTCAGCTTCCAGTTACTTTACCCAATGTATTAGGTGCTGGTGTGAAGTTTAGTCTTCCATGCAGGGAACATTTTTCTTGGTTGCCTTCCGAATGTTGACTATTGGAAGAGATGTATGCCTGTCTGAATACTGTTGTGCCCACAATATCTGCAGCAATGACAAGGGGGACAGAACTGAGAAGACAGTCAATTTGCAGATGAAAACTAATTTTCCCCAGATCACAAAACCAAACACTGCAGTTAGCATTCCTTTTGCTGGCTTAACGTGTGTATTGTCTGAACCAAAAGCCACTCGGGTATTATATTTCTTTACTTAGAAAATAATGTTAGGAACACGTGGCGATTTTTAGTCAGCAGGGGAAATCTTAGTGACGCATCCCTTCTTATAGGGAATCCTTACCTGACTTAATTTACACCTTGTTCCTTCTTTACTGGGGTTGTGTGTATGTTCCTTCATGTTACCCTACTATTAATTATAAATGCAGAACTAATTTGTTATGATTTTATATTGGTGCTAATTTGCATTGAGTCATATTTCACATCGGGGTTGCTTGTTGTTTTGCTCTGAAAACAGTTAAATATGAATGGTTTAATACTTGTTTTCATCAAAGCACTAAAGCTGTGTTTAGTATAACTAACAAATGGTTGTTTTGAAAGACATGACTTGTCGTTTTTAAAATGATGAGGTGAAAGTGGGTGAGTTCTGAATCAGTACAGCTTTTTTTTGGTATTTTAGTTCTCCACTGTGGAAAGATAACGATGGGGGGGTTTATTCTTTTCAGGGCAGCAAAGTACAGACCAGAGTTGGACTACTGATGTTGCTTTGCACTTGGCTAAGCAACTGCTCGATTGCTGTCACCCACTTCCTTCACAATCCAGCCAATATACCTTTTGTATCCTTGACCTGCTTGCCGAGTAGAACTGCTTGCCTAGAAATTACTTGGATTATTCATGTTCAAGTGAAATGTCTACCTAGTTCAGCTTGCAGGGACACTGCATGACATTAAAGTAAATGCATTGGGGCAAGAGAGATAACCAGCCTTTTGTTGACAGCGCTCTGCGTATGCTGACCTGTCTATAAGATGTGTGTGTAAATTAAAGTACGGCGGAGAGCTACGTCATTCTGGCAGCAAGGTGTATTTTTTATTGCGATGAGCCCATTGATATTTTTAGTGTGACTTAGGCTTATGCCCAAGAGGTAGGAAGAATGCTTCCTACTTCTGTTGAAGCTTATTCCTATGCTTGCTTTTCAGGAAAAAAATCTGACTGAAGTACACAAGGCTAAACTGTCACCTTATCGAAACTGAAGGTCTGTTTTGGCACAACTAAATCTCCTTGCTTAAGCAGACTGTTACTGAGAAAAGAAATTTCAGGGAAACCACTGATTACTCAAGTCCTTCAAAATAGGAGCTAGCTTTGCGAGGGTTTCGTCAGCTGCTTTGCCTACTTCCTAATCAAGCTTGGTTTTACATGTGAAAGTAATTTCAACTGGGAATTTATACAGGGAGAAGAATATTACATGTATTTTGCTTATGAAATATCTCAAATATCCTTAACAAGAGCTCTAGCTCACAGGGCAGATAGCTGAAAACCTTGGAGAAGAGGAGCAGCTCGTCCAAGGCCTGTGTGCACTTTTGCTTGGCATATCCATCTACTACAATGACAATTCCCTTGAAAATTATAGGAAGTAAGTATGATGCAGAAATAAGAGGACTGTAGGGAAGGGCTCTGTGAATGGCAGATGGTCGTTGAAGAGGCTTTTAACTGAGGCGGTGCAGGCGAGAATATTTGATTGAATGTTTTCTATGTGTGTTCCTTACGGGATGCAAAATAACTGACCCACCTCTAGCTAGGCAAAGCAGACAGCTGTTTTGCATATGTCCTCCTAACCTGTGTGTTCCTGGGCTGAGAACAGATGTCAGTGACAACTGAAAAATTGCATCTTGAATGCGAAGCATCTAGTGCGGTTAAGACTTGAGACAGATAATCAGAGTTGTAACTGCAAAAACCACCTTGAGGGAAGGATGGATTGGTTTCTTGTCAAGTGTTGCACTGTGATGGATTTGTCTCCTCCTTTTAGAGAGAAGCTGAAACAGCTGATTGAGAAGAGGATTGGCAGGGAGAACTTCATTGAGAAGCTTGGCTTCATTAGCAAACATGAACTTTATTCCAGAGCTGCTCAGAAACCACAGCCTAGTTTTTCTAGCCCAGACCACATGATGTTTGATCATGAATTTACCAAGCTTGTAAAGGAATTGGAAGGTGAGATGTTATGATCATTTCTGTAGTTTTTGTGATGAACTGATGACTGAACTACCAATTGTGCTGAATGTAACCCTCTTAAAAGTGGTGTGATGATACTAAAATGGAGTATTCTGAAAAACATGTTACAGTAATAGCTGTCAGTAATCGTATACCTAAGCTCGCAGTCCAAGTATTTAGTAACAATCCTCCCAGTACAAGCCCGTAATCAGGGCTTGTACTAACAGGATAACTTGATATTTTTACGTGAAATGATTGTTACTGCATGCTGTGAGTTACCACACTGTGGCCAAGAGGTACATTTACCTGTGCTTGCACAGAGACTAAAGTATGGAGCATATGTGATGGTCACAAAAGCTTGATACGTGGAAGTACGCAATCTAGATATTTGCTGTTTCTAACTGATTCATTAAGAACTACGAATGCTGAGTTTCCTGCCTTGTTAGAAAATGGTAGGGACTTTCTTTAGTGTTTTCTGTCCCTCACAAAAGAGACAGGTTCTCATCATGCTTAACATCTAATGTCCTGTTTATTAATATTGCCCAAGTTAAATCGGTCTAGAGAAGGAAAAAACTTTGAAGCAGTAACAGTAAAGATGGTTCTGCCCAATCATGTTTCATCTGCATGTTGCCCTTGTAGTCCTAAGTCTTTCACTTACTTGCACAACCACTTGGGCAACAGCTGTAGTGGAGCCATAATGCAAGTAAAACACACCTTTTCTGATAGGAAGGACTCAAAGCACCCATTTGCTTTTCCGAAACTCTGTAAAGCAGCAAGCGTGCAAACCTTGCTATAAAAATGGCCGTTTTGTATTTTCTTAAATCTGTTGGTGACAATTGGTTTTCTAAAGTGCAGGTTGCGTTTCCAATGCCATGAACTCGGCTAAACTGGGTGAGGCTGTGAGACTGTTTTGAGGACAAAAAAGATACCTGAACTGGTCTTTAGTTGACAGAAACTGTTTTTGACAGGTGTCATAAGTAAAGCTATTTACAAGTCCAGTGAGGAAGATAAAAAGGAGGAGGAGGTCAAGAAGACACTGGAACAGCATGACAACATTGTGACTCACTACAAAAAAGTCATTAGAGAGCAGGTAAGAGGGCGTTACACTGTACGTGTTCCTCCAGAAGTTGTTTGGTCTGGCTTTTGGAGGCACTGCAGTGCAGTTTGATACCCGATGCTCCCAAATAAGTAACAAGGAAGCTAGCAATGCAGAAACACTTCTAAAAACACTTAAGCCAAGTTCTGGTTCAATTGACATGTCAGTGTTTAGAATAAGTTTAATTTTAACTTAAACTTAGGTTAAGTTAAATTCTTTTCCTGGGGTACATCTGCTCTTTCCTGTGTTTAAGTGTTCCTTTTCAAATGAGTAACTGGAGAACTTGCAGCCCTTCGCAAAGAGATGCAGTTCTTAGTTCTGTGCTCGCACCTTTGAAAAGATGACAGATGAAATGTGGCTGAAGGAAGAAATGAAGTTTGGGTATACTTGCTGTGGCTGGACTCTCAAAAATTTTTTTCCCAATGGTAGTTCACTTGTTTTGTTGCCACAGCTTAGACTGAGAAGTAGAGGAGCAGAGCTAATGAACTTAAATAGCCAATGGGGAACTGAAGCAGGTGCTTTTAGTTCAGGGACCTGGAGTGGACACAGAATATGGTGGTACATGTGGCATTAAAAAGAGCACTTGTTCAATAAAGCCTCACTGGCGGTTCACATGTGATGACTGCAATTACCACGACTTTTTTAAAGACTCTTGAAGTGGACCAAATGCATGCAGGCTTCAGTGTGATGGAGAAAAAGTACCATCATCAGATTTCATGTTTCCTTTTTCTTTCTCCTGCTGCCCCTGATGTGGGGATGCTGGAGGTCTCCTCCAAAAGGTTTGGAAGGCATTGGTCTGGCGTGACAGCCGCCTTCTGTTTTTCCCAGGCTTTTTTCCTAGGAACAGCTATCTAGGTTTGCATGAGGCTTTTCTGCTCATCTGTCACAGGCAGCGCTGACAGCCTCACGAACCAGAGGTGTGTAATGGTGGAGTTAAGGTTCTTCTGTCTGTATTTGCCTTCCTGACAGTATTGTACTAAAAACTGTTACTACTCTACGTGCCTGTTTTTTTTTTTTTTCCTTTCACAGGACCAGGAGCTTGAAGAATTAAAACAACGAATTAACACTTTAACATCTCAAAATGAACAGCTCCAAGCAACAGTTACACAGCAAGTGTCGCAGATCCAACAGCATAAGGACCAATATAATCTCCTTAAAGTACAGCTAGGTAGGCTTCAGAAAGAATAATAAAAAATAATCTTGCTAGTGCGAAGATGTTGTGTGATTTATGGCAAGCCACAGAACAGCTCCAGCAGACAACCTTCTGTCACTTCAGGCATGCTGTTGTATGTTCTGCAGCATATGAAAACTTCCCATAGAGATAAAATACACTTTTTGCAAGGTGATGTTGAGCATTGCAAACAATTTTGCTTAAGCATCAGATTTGCTTCGTTATCTAAATACTAGGTTTTGCTTTAAGTGCCTTTAAACTTAGAGAATAAAGCACAGTGAGAACTGAGAGGACAACTTGAAAATGTGAATGAGGTATAATTGGTTCTTGCTTTGTGCTTAAGTCTTGGGTCTCTTGAAATCGTAGGACCGTTTTCTGCAAGATCTGTTTGACCACTTGAGCTAGGGCCTGTCTGCCATATAAGCCTGCTCATGGGGAAAACAAGCACCTGAAAAAGACCGCTGTAGACCAGACTGTTCACTTGGACACATGGAAGTACTGGGATTAGCAATAGCTTCTAACCTGATCCTGGTATCACTTCAGTTGCCTGCGGTGAAAAGCAAAGCCCTTCCTTGCCACCCTTGCTGCTTTCCTGCAGGTGTGCCTGGTGAGGCGTAAGAGCTGAAGCTTGCTGTAGCAACTGTTGGCTACCAGGAAGCTGCTGGTAGAGGCTTGGTACACCTTTGTTTCTTAAGTTAGTCCAAACCAGTCGTTGCCTGTTCAGACTTAGAACATGAACAGACGGGCCGCAGTGTGTGCTGTAGTTTGGATCTGTGAATGAATGCATGAATTAAGGAAGAATTGTGGTATGGCAGATGTGCAAGATGAGGCTTATTACTGTCACTGGAGAGATAGCTAACTGAACGCTTAAATCAGGACAGTATATTCAAGTTATTCCAAGGTCAAGATGCCTGATAAGCTGGATACGATATGACTTCAAAAAGTAATTCTGCCTTCAGGATTATTTACCATTAAAAATATGTAAGGAAACAACTGTCCTTCCTCTATAGAATGGTTTGTCTATGAACTTACTTTGGATGAACTGAATGACTGAAGCACCATGCAGGTGCAGCCACAAATACATACTTGAAGGAACAGCAAGTTAGAGCTCTTTATTCAGTTTTTGATAGAGAATTCTTACATTCTCTGCTTTGCTTCTTGAGGTAGAATGGCTTGTATTGCCCTGCGGGGTGGGAGGAGGACGGGCAATAAATACTTTAATTGGTGTGTTTGAAGCTAACTTGAAAATGATGTTCGTGTTTGTGACCTTTGTTACAAACTCTGTCCTTTAGGAAAGGACACTCAGCATCATAATTCCCACAGTGATACATTTCAAATGAATGGCATTCAGATGGAAGAAGTGAGCAAATTGAGAGAGGAGTTGGAAGAATGGAAAAACAAGCATGAACTGCTGCAAGGGCAGTTAAGGCAAAAGGATTCTGTGATTGAAAAACTGGTAAGCGCTGTCTCAGCAGAACTTGATGCAGCTTCCAATTCCTGTTTTCAAATGCCATTTGCCTTAAGCTGTGTAAGTCCTCGTTATGATGGCAGTCAAGCAATCATAACTGATTGCATGCTGATAATAAGAAATACTGTGGGAGATGGCTTGAGCAGAGCCTTTTCTGCTTCACACTGTTCCCAAGAGTAATTTGTGCAGGTGACTTCTCGTACTGTAGGATCAGTGTGGTTTTGCACGTTTTGGGTGGGGAAAAAATGGTAGGTGTCTCCTAGGAGCTTAGTGGGGATAATGCCTCAGGCATATTTATTTGCTTGTCAAAATGCAGGATGACGCATGCTTCTTTTATTTTGTGCACGTCTTTGGCATTTGAATTGGTGAAAGATGCTTTTGCATCTACCTTAGAGGAGACCATCGAGCTGCTCTTGTGTAATCAGAGAGCTTTGACATGCATTTCTTAGCCTGTTTGCACCTTCTCTGCTGGGAACTTTGATCATGCAAGCACACAGTTTTGCTTTGTGTTCTGACAACATGACTATATTTAGCCTCTCTAGCTCTATTTGACTTTCCTGTTGCTATTACAGAAGTCTTCGCAGTTGGAAATGGGAACAACAGAGCAGTCTTCACAGACCAGCAAATCTGGTGGCTTGGAGCACAATAATGAACTACAGAAGGTGAACTTGTGGTATTTCAGCAAAGCTGCAGTGAACAGTGGTAGCTCTGGATGGGAAGGGAGCTTTGTCAAACTTCAGGGAGGAGCATCGATTCCTGAGCATGTTGATGTTTTTAATGGTGTACCTTTCTGTGATGTTGGTACTAATCTTGGAGCATCAAGATTATGCATCCAAAAATGAATCAGTTGTTTTTGCTAAGCAGGTTTGAGCCAGCAGAAGACACTTCAACTGACTCTTCAGACTTGCAAAATCTATCTGTTTATCCATTGCAAAAGATATCTTTAAATGTTGATATGAAAGTGCCAGGTATTAGATATACAGCATAGAGTAAGTTTAAATATCTGCAGATTCAGTAATTTAAGGTAGCTGTTGCTCAAAAAACACCTAGCAGAGTTTCTCTGATTAGAGAACTAATAATCCCTGGATTGATAAGTCTTAATGGGTTTCTGCACCAAGGAGGGTAATGCGTAGAGGATGCTAGTGGGAGTGCTAGTGGTGCGAAACACCTTGTTAAACACGACTGAAGCTCGGACAGGTGCCTTGGTTGGGTATTCCACAGAAAAGTGTTCGTAAGAGCAGGGTGGAAAGTGGCGCATGTTGCTGACTAGTTTTGTCTTCTAGAGAAACGGTTGCTGTGCTCTCATTGAGAGCGAGATGCAGCTTTCTTCTCAGCTATGCTAGTATGAAGCAGTTAGTCTGATAGCATTTAACTTAAGAAAAATTTAATGTGAATAACTACCTTGCTTTATCAAATTAACCTGAAAGTGTGTTTTGTCTTTGTGTCCCAAAGGAATTAGAAATGCTCAGGAGTCAGATACAACTACAGTCTGCAGAAATCTCTAAGCTTCAGATTGAGAAGCAAAAGCTACAAGTCATGGTACTGGTGAAAAAGTTCCTTGTTTTCTTTTTGGGGACTAAATCTTGAAGGCTTTGCTTTCCTGCTTATGCTGTTTCTAGCTATTGTCCTAAACCAAGCTTGTTTTAAGAATACACATCAGCAACTGATTCCAACAGTATTTTAAATGAAGTAACATGTTACCTGGACAAATTCTTCATGAGGAAAGAGGGGACTTCCAGTCAAGTTAGCGCTCTGTGAGGCCATTGGTCCTTGGTATTTTTAAACAAAGGAATACCAACTATTCAGTGTGTTAAGCGTATACCCTAATAAAAGGAAATAGTCTCTTGTGAGACACAAATGCGTGGTATCACGTACATCAGAGGGATCATTGTTCTTACATACAGTTGAGGATACTAATTTGAAAGTTGGCGCACAGTTGAATGGCAAATGGTAGATGCATCTGTCTGTGCAGACCTCCAAATGCTCTAGAGCTTTTTTTAGCTGTGTATTGAAAAGATTACCCAATAAAGCCGTATAGAATAGCTAAATAAATGCAATTGTGCCGTCAAAACTAGCTAATGGCATTAAAAAGTGAACGTTGAGCTAGAGAACTTAAACAGTGAGTTGCATGAAAATGGGACACACGTTTCCACAGCAGAGCTAACAGGTAAAGCTGCAGGAGCACGGGCCACATGAACAGTTGCAATGATGACAATATGTGATGTTCGGTGCTCAAGCAGAACAAGGGTAGCTCCTGTGTGCCCTGCTTGACAACTCTGCTATAATGAAAACAGGGTAGCTGGCCTGTGGTAGCTGGATTCAATTAAACTCTTGTTTCTGGCTGGTTTGTTCTGACTTGTGCACCAAATTCTAATTTCGGTATTGCAAGAAAGAGCACCTGTGCGGGGGAAAATATGAAGTGTTTCATTTAATGTACAGATCATCTGAGGAAGGCTTTTAACACTTCCACTGTCAAAAGTCTCAGCTGCTCTGATAGAAGATGCCATTGCACATGTGTTGGCCACGTGTGCTCATGAGGCAGAGGCACATAAAAGTGCTCCATGCTGCCACCAGTTGTCAGACCACCTCACTGCCATCCTCCAGACTGCCTACCTTTCCTAGAGCTTTGGCTTAAACATGGTATAATGGGAGAAGCAATTATGTTGAATTCATGCCACGTTGCAGTTATAGCTGAAAGACAGCTGCCGCATTTTTTGAAATAATAACTTTGCGTAGGGCTGGCTGAGATTAAACTATTGCTACATTCAGTAAGTTACATAAAAAGATTCGGATGTTTAGCCGAATAATAATTAAAAAAAAAAATCTTTGGCACTTAAGAAGCATCTCGGTGAAGGCTGGTGGCCTGTAATAGACAGGGTCTGCCCAGAAAAAAATCCTAACAGTCTCTTTAGATCGCAATGTCTATGCAATAAGGGTTGCACCTTGTGTTCTCCTTTTTCTGTGCACGTGCATATGTGTTTATTGAGTCCCCCAGGAAGCACAGGTCTGTTTCCTGATGCCTTGCAGCGCAGGATGTACGTAACTACCGCACCTTGGCTATGCTGTAAGAAGAAAATATGCTTTTAAATTCTACAACTGACCGTTAATGTTTTAGCTTGCTGTCTTTGTATGTGAGGCATTCAGTGCTCTGATACGGAACTTCTTGTCTGCAGAATACAACTGCAGATCCTGTGTTAGGAGACAGTGGTGCAACAGCAGCAAACAACTCTGAATTGGAGGGACGACTTGAGCAAGAAATAAAAGAATTGAAGGTTGGTAGTGGGTGAACACCAAGCCAAGTCACTTAACACTGTGCCTTCAGTTAGGAGGACTTCTATGACTGGCAAGGCTTTGGGTGGAAGTGGTTTGTTTCCTCAGCATCTTAAGTGTTTCAGGCTACACAGGCGAAGCTGGATGCGTCTCCTCCTTCATTTTTCACTTGGGAAATGCAGGCTTTGTCTGCCTTTAAAGAATCGGTAAGGACAGTCTAGGAAATAGCTTTACCCTGACATGGACAATCCAGTTTGGCTGGGAGGAAGGTAGCCACCGCTAAAGACTTCTAACTACCGTACTCCTGGTTGGTAGTGAGGGGACTTTGGGTGAGGAAGTGTGTGGGAGCAAGGCCACAGGGCACTTGGTGGGGTTGGAGCTGTTACAGGTAGCGTATGGAGTGTGCTTGTAGGAAACAAGGCTTCAGCTGTTCCTATGCTTACGGTGTAACTTGGTGTGGGATTTTTCCTGCTGCCAGAGTGAAGTCAAAGCCCTTTCTGAGGAAAAAGAATCACTAAAACAGCACCTGGATTCATCCAGTAGTACGGTTGCTATCTTGCAAGATGAGAAAAGTAAACTTCAGCAGGAAGTTGCAGAATCAAAGAAAGAACAGGATGATCTTCTGGTGCTTTTGGCTGACCAGGATCAGAAACTATCTGCCCTGAAGATCAAATTGAAGGATCTTGGTGTACCGGTAAGCAAAACAATGGGTCAAGTGAATTCTCAGGTCCGAGGCAGGTCTGAGCAGTCTGGGTATGGCAATACTTGATCCAGTAAGTCTGGTGAGGCATCTTTCTATAAATAGAGGGCTGTTGAATCTACCAGAGTTGCTTTTTGAACTTAAATCGGCAACCTCCAATAAAAGACGACGACTGCCTCTTGAAAGAAGTGTTCAGCTTAGGGATGTTGAGCGGTACCTGCCAAACTCCTGTGAGGAAAAGTACTTGTCATGTACATGTCTGGAATGATACCTGACCACGTGCCTGGCCTTGCTGCAGCTTATCCTGGCTGCTAACTAGAAAGCAGATGATGGCCGTATTATAATCCTAAGGGATCGTTCCACAGATAATACAAGTAATAACTCGAAAGCTTTAGTCTGCTTCTTAAGCAGCGCTGCAAACTGCCAGGGCCGTTTCTGGGACCCTCGTCTTCTGGGCAGTTTCTTTCAAGAATCCTTGTGACTTGCAGCTGGACGTGTGACTGTAAGGTGGACATAACTAGCTGTTGTGCTGCAGTTATTGTGGCTGAACACCAGGCTAGAGCCTGGGTTTCCTATTGGGAGACAATCATTCTGTTGTTTATGCAATGCTTCTTAAAGGAAGCATTACATTTTGGTAGCTAACAGTCATCTGGTTTAGCTTCAGCTGCAGGAATAGGGTTTTAAAGAGTCTGCAGTGGGCGGAGGCATTATTTGTACTGAAAAGTATTTGTAGCAAGAGTAGATCCTATAAGTGTAGCCAAGGAATCTTTGAGTCTGTTGACTTTTAAATGACTTAAATAGGGAGAAAGCACCCAAGAAGGCATTAGCAGCTTGCCTCGTGGCATTGCAAAGCATGGGACAGATGTGTTTTCCTCCTCAGCCTATTTGGTAAAGAATGTGGGTTTTAGTTCTTGCAATGGTATGGGAAACTGATGTGCCTATTGAGTTGCTTACTCGAATGTACAGGGCAGAACTGATGGTGCTGAATGGAGGCTGTTGTTCCCAGTAGTCAGCCATCTTTAGCAGAGAAGTTAAAAACCGCATGACCTTACAAGGTGACAGTTGCCTTTATTAAGTGGTAATTGATGCAGCATGATAATTCTGGGTTAGCTTTAAGCTTGTTTTCACTCCCTCAGCATTTGCCTTGCCTTCAAAAGGTTGGATGAGACTAAGGGATGTTACTGCTCACAACAGATCTTTGTGAATTTCAGGTTGAAGATGAAGATGATATTGAATCTGGAGATCAAGGGGATGAAGATGAGGATGGGGATGAAGAGGAGCAAGACTAGAATGCTTTTGTGTGTTACCATGAAAACTAGATTGCGTTGTTGTTGGGGAAAAAAAATGTATTATTGGTATACAAAGCAAAACATCTGCTTATGAGAAGCAGATGGGAAAATGGCAACCGTGGGACTAGTTCTAAGTTACCGAAGTGTTTGAAAACCCTTCATACTAGGTAAAGCAAACAAAAATCACTGTCTAAGTTCTACATGAGTATCCCAAATTGTACTTGTTTAGAAGTTGCTTTAGACACTGTTTAAAGCACGGGGATGACAATGTTGCTGCCTCAGTTCATTGTCATTGACAGAAGTTCTGTGCATTTGTCTATGGTTTTAAGCTTCTGGAACTCTTAACATAATTAAATACAAAAGTATTTGGTTTAACAGCTGTCAAATGGAATCATTGCCCCTGCCTTCAGCATGGAGCTTCGGTGTAATTTGTGGCTTCCTTTAAAGAGCAGTAGCGAGGTGGAAGGGTTGGGGTGGCTGCGGTGTGCGGTGGCCACTCTGCCGGCCTTGTGGGCTGGTTGTCTAGGTGCGGATGGACCTGCACAGCGTCGAGTGCCTTGACACCTGATATGGCTGCATTCGGAACCTCCCCGGGGGGAACCGCAACGCTATGCTAATAACGTGGAAGAGGTTTCACGGAAACCTGCGCAAGAAAGGTAGCGTTTTTAAGAAGAATCTCTACGGAAAATCAAAGACCAATACACTCTTTCTAAAGATCTAATGTGCTACCGAGTCAGCATAAAAATAAGTAAAAATCTTGTTGACTACTTCAGGAAGGAAATGAAAACTACTATGATTTATATAACTTATTGGCTCTTGACAAGTGAATAAAAGATAAAATTTTAAAAGAAAAACCTGAATACAGTAAATGCATCAATTTCATTTTTTGGTAATAAAAATAGGTATGTCCACTTAGTACTCAGTCATTTGATTCTCTTGTCCTGTTTTAGTAAAATATATTTTAATACACATGTAAAATTATCTAAAAGCAGTCTAGGGTGGCAGATGAAAGTAATAATACACCATGTACTGGGCCTCTCATCCCATGAGTATAGAGGGGTGCTGGTTCAGTTTTTGCATTTTTCAAGAACATACACTTCAGTAGTTGGTTAACTTCCTTAGAGCTTTTTTCTAAAAATAAAATCATTCCTTAAGCAAATAATAATTTGAGGAAGACAACGAAAGAAAGACTTTTTCAAACTCACCTCATACACTCAGTGTGTGTTTAACATGACATTGTTGGAAGGAGTAGTTCAAATTAAGCTCCACTCTTGCACTCCAGCCTTGGGCAGATTTCTTTGGAATTGCGGGGAAGAGAGCAAGGATGAGTAGCAATGCGACTATGTGACTGGGGGGGCCTTACTTCCACACAACAAGGCCTGGTTCTTGTCTTCAGCGTGACTTGCTTTCTGCTGCGCATTGCACACCAACAAGGAGCTGTGAGCAAGCAGCTCACAGGTGTTGCCTGTCCACCTTCTTTTTCTATGCAAAATCCAAGAATGAGGGCAGAAGCAGACAGGCTCCGGCAAGCTATTCTAGATGGCTTTGTTCTGTTTACTTACGCAGCAACAGTTGCAGATAGATTTAATAATAGGAGTAGGTTGATTTTGAGGCAGTACTTTCTCTTTTTAAGGCAGGAGATGCACAAACTACAAGAAGTAAAAAAGCCAGTGCAGAAGGCCTGAAGCGCTCTTGCTGCTTGTTTAGTGATGTGAACAAGTTCTAAAAGAATTGACAGCTTTGCTGTTTGCAAACCCTCATCATGCATTGCATGAATTCAGCCCAGTTAGTGACTTAGAGAAGTCTCTCCTCCTAGTATGACCATACTCTCTTCTCGACATGAAACAGAAGATGGAAGATACCTGATGGCCACTGTTCAAGTGGAAGGTGGTACAATGGTGGCACTGACAGCTAACAGGGTTTTTTTTTTTTGTTGTTTTTGTTTGGTTTCTTGTTTTGTTTTTTCAGTGCAAGGTGGGGAAAGTGAAGAGTATTTGCTTTGCCAAGGGTAGTCTGGAGCTCTTTTGTCAAACTGAATTGAGTGACACATGGCTTTTAAAGTTAGCAGGGGGAGTAATAATAAAAAGTAGTGTAACTTAATGCCCAAGCTTTCTGTGGTGGGACTTAGTACAAAGTAGGTGAAATGCTGTGCTACCATCCTTACTCACAGATACTGCAGTAACAGGATGGGATTACTACAAATAGCCGAAGAGTTTAAGTACCCAGCTCCCACTGTGCACATAGATAGAGACTGCTATTTTTTGTCCCTTGAAAATTCTGTTTGTGACTAGGGTTCTTCAGGCACAATGCAATGGGAGTCTTTAAGCAGGGTGCCTGTAATCTGTTAAAGAAAAAAATGAATTTAAATCTGGATTTCATGGTATGGGTTTTATATAATGCTCTAGATCATTTTAGCTATCAGGTCCTCTAATGCTTACATTAGGTTGGACTTGCCTAAATTGAATTTTGTCATCACGATGTCTTCTGCAGGCTCTGAACTAAACTACTTCTGAGTTTTGGAAGCCACGTGTGCCTTCCAGTGTATTTAAGCGTTAGATACTTCTGGTCTTGTTTACTGCTGTATTCGCTTGCTACCGTGTGCTGACTCTCCTGACCAGATGCAAGATGTATTAACTATTCCCACTGGACTTTATTCCAGTGTGGTTGAAACATACAATTAGATTGGCTGGTAATCAGACTGGGGATGGAGCTGTCCTGCTAGTTTCAATGTCTCTTATATAAATGGCATTGAAAAGAATTGCAGTGAGATTTTTACTCCAACCCCGAGCCTGACTTGGGGGTTCCTAGAGGTCAGTGAGAGGTGCTGTCATGAAATCAGGGCTACAATTGGGCTTACTAGGCCAGTAACTGTACCCATGTGCCATTATAATGGCACTCTGAGTTTAAATTTGCACTGAGTGATTCAGTCACCGGTGTTATCACCTGAAGAAATGGGAGCTCCTTTCTGCCTGTCTTGGGAAGTCAGTTTTAAATGACTTTTTTAATGAACCCTGGTAGAGGTGACAGCTTCAGTACCCAGGTGGCCTGTGTTGGCATTGCTGTTTGCTGCTGTCAGCAGTACCACCCCCAGGGAGCTGGTGACAGTTTGTTCTACCCTACTTAGACAAGACAAACGTACTTATTTATATCTGCTTGAACCTCTTCCCTCATCGCTGTCAGCTGTCCTGTGAAGCAGTGCTTTTCTTTGGAAGTGTTGGGTCCTTCAGTAGAGAGCAAAGGTGGCAATGGAGAAGGACTGGTGTCAGGAAGGCTCGTGGCTTTATCATATATGGAGAGCCTGGAAAACTGATGTGGCCTATAGAGCTGGATCAGCAGGGAAATCTGCTCTTCCCTCCCCATGTCCCGCTAGGTGATCTGTGACCTTGCAGGCCCTTTGTCTATTCTACGCACCTTTTACATTGCCCCAGATGTCTTTATTGTCTTCTGGGTGCCTTTCTGTGAGGTCTCTAAAAATGCTGTGGGCAGAAATAAAGGGATATTTATGTAAGTTGTTCTTCACTACGTGGTCATGCCCTAGGAGGCAAGCGTGGCTCTCTACAGTAGAGGGAAGGGGAATAGAGAAAGGAAGATAGGGGAAAATAAACAAACCTTTTCTTTACACGGATGAGATGGAATCACCTGAAAAATAAGCATAAACACAGACTCAGTATGTGAAAGCACAAGGCACATGATTGATGGTCTGGCCTGATCTTGGATCAGGAGCTGTTTATCTGGCAATCTTACCTGGACATCAGTGCCACTCCCAAAAGATAGTATGCCGCAACATTTTTTTGTTGCCATTCTATGCAGTGTTATGCTTGGGAAGTTCTTCCTTTTGGATGCAACTTCAAAATGTTTGAAATTGCAAAAAATGAAGGAAGAGATAACTAGGTGGGGTAGGAAGTTCAGGTGACAGACAAACTGGTTACAAACAGGTTTTAAAGAAGCCTGTTCGAAGTGCTTTTCCCAATTAGAAAACCTGTTTTGTTGATTATTTTATTGCACCATTCTAGTGGTATATCTTCCTGCTGGTAGTAGACTTGTCTAGAATGTAACTGTATTATTGTCAAATGGGTGGCCTTTGCCCAGAAGGCATTCACTTGACTCTGCATTCTTGGCTGTGTCATGAAAATCAGATTTATTCTTAATTCTTTGGAATCTTTTCTTGTCCCATCGTGATTGGGACATCATGAATGCAGAGTGTTTTCCCTCGGTCTGCACAGCGTTTGGATCCTTTCCACATAGTCTCTTTGCCAAAGCATGCACCTGATGATAGCGAGGAGGTAAATACATCATAGACTTCTAGCTTGCTTGTTGCTCACACTGACATTGATACAGATACACAGGCCAAGAGGTGCTGAGCTGCAGAGAGTACCAGGAATGAAGAGCAGAAGCAAGTAATTCTGATTATTGTATGCTAACAGTAGAACACCCTAATCCACCTGGAGTCCAGAGTTGGTGCTTATGTGCCATGTCCAGACCAGGCAGTGTGGGTCCCTTCATATACACCCTTCAGTGCAAGGGTTTTCAGGAAAGGTCCCGTGCTGCCTGGTCTGAACATGGGAGGTCTTTGTAATTTCATTAAGATGGCTGCTACACCATTTTCTGGATCAGTTGTTTGCCAAGTATGGACTTCAGGGAAGCAAAAGCAGCCTTACCTGTGTTACGCAGCCTCTGCCTGCCGCTGGTCTTCTGCAAGCTCAAAAATTGCCAAATACTCTTCATTTGTGTGAAATTCTTGCTAGAAAACAAAATCAAAACAAAGTGTTCAGCAGCGCATACAGGCTGAAGAGATCTTTTTTTTTTGTAAATACTTTACTGGAAAGAATGTCTCCCTTTCTTTAAACTATAGGAATAAGAGAAAGTTTGAACGGGGAGAGATTGGAGACTGATTGAGGGGGGAAACTGGTTGCCAAGCAATCAAATCCCCGGCCTGTGCGGCGCTCAGGTAAGGTGGATGTGGGTGTCCTTCGGCCAGCTGTCAGTGCGGTCAGCGTTCAGTGATGTGAGCAGGACTTAACACTGGCAAACCTGACACCTCTTGGGATGGGTCGGGTGCCCCCGTACCAACTGCAGCGTCGTTCTGCCTTCCATCAAGAGGATTTTTGAACCATTCTGCACTCCCCTGGCCACCTTGCTTGCTGAACCAGCCCATCCCATGATCGAGGTTTGCCATTGTCCCACAGGGTGGTTCCTCCCTCAGACCCCAAGAGACACTGGAGGAGAACCAGGACCTTTTCTCCTGTTCCTCCTGAGTGCCCAAGTGTTTGCCAAACAGCATCTCTGCTTTAAATAAATAGCTGACTGGGTTACCCCAGCCTCGTGCATTCATGAGCAAAAGGACAGCAGTTGCAAAAAGACAACTGCCATCAAACATGAGCGAAGTCCCTGTGGTTGGCTGAGTTGTGTGCTTTTCTTCTGTAGCACAACTCCGTTGTGAAACGAGAAGTGAAATACGTTTTTTATTTGCTCGCTATCCCTCTCAATTGCTATTTAAGCTGGGACTCTGTCATACTACTTGTTTCTCTCTGTTACACCGTTTGGAACGTTTCTAAATCACACCTCCTACCTGCGTGGCACTGTTGCGTGCGTGCATGTGTGGTCTGTATGGAACAGCCTCGTCAGTGACCCTTTGCAGAAATGGGTGCTGGGAAGTGACATCTACAGCTCGAGTCCCCACCAGGCAAGATGTTGTAGCTCACTTGGCATGCCGATCCAACTAAATTGATTTTTGAAAAAATACAGGCCCTCTCTGTGGAGGCAAGTGGTGAATCTACATCACTAGATAGGTAGTTGCGGCACTTACAAACTGCTCCCTGCTAATTTTATAGCCCTGTCATGAAGGCTGTAGGTTTTTCTGTACATATCTGACTCCTTTGCTCCATGAAGGTGACGCAGAACATGACATTGATTTGAAATGACATTTCAGAAACAAGAAATGGGTCTGGACAAGCCTGTGATCACTTCCTACCACTTATATAAGAAACCAATAACCTTATGACACTGTTCTTGATAAAGGACATCCTACTGGGAGCAAAGGGTGATGCAACGGACTTGGATTCTGAGGCTTATGTGAAGGTCAGGCCAAGGCTGAAAATACCATTGGTGCATAGCGTTGTGCCTTGAAGCTGAAAATTTCACTGCTGGGCAAAGAGGGGACAGTCAGTAGTCATTAACGGTCGCTCGCAGGCAGCACGTGTTTCACTAGAAGCAGTACAACAAATCACAGGGCAGACAGCCTGCTTGATTGCAGGGAGATAATAGTGCCAGTCAAGAAGAGCCGTTGCTCTGCAGGCGGTGCGTTCACACACGGGAAGATCCTTGAGAAAGCATGTGCTCTGGGGTTAGTGTTACAGAGGGGCCTCAGACCGACCCCCCCGTGAGAGCAAGCGACAGATGAGCTCAGCACCAAGGAAAATGAATTAGCCCTAATCGTCGGCGAGACCTGAGGCGCAGGACAGCTGAGGCTCCCCCCAGCCATGTCAGCAGATGCAGCCGTTGCAGCCAGATCAGTATCTCCTTACTGACCCGGGGTGTTGAGGCTACGTGACAGACTGGGTGAGAGAGGTGCTTCCCAGCTCACAGGGCTGAGGCCACGCACACGGGTCACAAAATCAGGCCCACGCTACAGGAATGAACCATTTCGGACTTTCCTCTTGCTGCGTCTCCATTTAGGCAAGGGAAGAACAGTCTGACTTTTCTCCAAGTCCCTGGCTGTGCCTGGAAGCGTCACCAAGAAAATCAGTGGGCAGTACTGAGATGTGCCTGGCTCTGCAGTCTGTTCCCTCATCTAAGACAGTCAGCACGGCAGGACTATGCTCCATGTCCAGAGAGTGAGAAGGCTCTCATCTAAGTTTTACCACCAGTGAGGGGTTCCCAGGGCTTCCCTGACGGCTGCTGAGTTGTCCGGTGCAGCCAGGGCTCTTGGCAGGGCAGGGGTTTCTAAACACCCTGTCTTACACTGAGGAGCCACATGGTGAGCCTGAGGAAGGCAAGCTGGGCATCCATGACAGGAAACCAGCTTGCTCTTCAGCTTCTTGGCTCTCCATTTGGGCCACGTTGGGGCCAAAGACAGAGCTGGTGCTTATGTGCTTCGCAGTCATGCTGGACCCAGATTTCCAACAGAGGAGGAGCCAACTTGTGGAAGCGCCTAAGTCGAAGGAGAAGTTTGCCAGCACTTGCATGACTCTGAATTTGCTTCTTGAACTCCCCATCACCTGCTCCTCCCCTGCGGACAGATTTGTGGCCTGTATCTTAACATATTTCCAGGGATGTTACCTGAAAGACCTTTCTTACTCATTCTGTATGTGACTTATACCTACCCCAAGTTTTAGCCTGTCCTTCTATGTCTATCCTTACCTCCTCTTTCAGAACAAAGTGCAGAGCGGAACAAAGGGTCTGCATAGCTGCTATCTGCAGCTTCAGACATGAAATAGGTGCAAAATGGTAGGATCTCTCCTGCCTCAGTGGAAGAAGGGCCAGGTTGCTGCATGCTCACATCTCTAATTCTACAGGCTCCCTCTGTGGTGTGTACTTACACTAGTAAATCCACCATGGAATTGGACATTTCGCTGGGTAAATCTATCCCAGATAGATACACATATGGCCCAAAGGCAAAGGAGAAATGGGGCTTCCCCACTAATTAGGGGACATGTACTGGTTTAAGCTACCAGTACCAGCCTACCTGCACCTCATTTGGTGACAGATCCTTGCTGCTGAACACTCACAACGAGATTCAGTATAAACTGAGACCGAAGTACAGCCAAATGTTGTCTTCCCGTCGCCTCCCACGACACAAGCAAGTTGGGTAATGACTGCACAAAGTCGCAAGCTGTGTCTCCACCTGCCCTCCCGGGGGACCCCAGACTCTCATCAGCATGCTTTCAGCCCCAAAAATGATGATGCAAGGGACAGCAGATTTGCTGCAGGCTGCATTCTTCTCCCGGTGGCTCGGGAGGGCGTGCGTGTGGCTGGGAGGGAGAAAGCTGCTGAGGTAATTACTTAGACCTTGTTTATCCTTAGGCATGTCTCTGTAGCCATCTGGGCCTACCACAACGATCCTGGGGAACGCTTTGCTACCAGACGCCCTGACCCTCGCCGAGCTCCAGCGTGGCCACCAGAGGTCATGGTGTTCACATGCACGGCACGGAAAACCAGCCGGAGCAGCCTTGAGCTACAGGCTGGAAACCCAAGCATTGCAGCTACAGAGGTTACACGAGTGGAAGGGCTGCCAAGCTAACTAGACGGTCGCTTTTGGTTTTAAACAGAGCTGTAGGGCAAACAGCTATAACATAACTTACCCTCCTGCTACCTAAGTCTAGTAATTCTCAACCTAAAATAGTTTTAGCAGCCGGCACAGTTTGAGGACGTAAGTTTATCTGAAATAAGAGCTTGTAATGGAACTTGGGTTTGGACTTTAGCGGCAGAGAGCACGTTGTCCTCCTGAGGCAGAGCAGCCAGTGGGGCCGTCCTGCGCCACACACACAGCGGCATGGGCTGGGCTTCCAAACTCCCATTCAGCGTTGTGGTGACACACGTGGAAACCTGAAGGCCCATCTTTCCACTCTTTGACAGAGAAGCAACAGAGTCTAAGAGGGAGAGTGCTGGACCAAGTTAAAAGACCCGTTTTGCCAATGATCCACTGTGCGACCTCCGCACATGAGTAGCTTGATTTGCCTCAACCTCCACACAACTTTCTCTCCCGGGCTTTTGCAAACTTCAGTGATGTATGTTGTGCTGTATGTAGATATGGAGCCAAGATCTCTGGCTGTGGGGCTCCTGGGAAATGCAGGTGAGAAGGCAGGCGCAGCTAGCTCCCAGTCTGAGGACAAGCTCGGGCGTTGTGCTGCACTCCCATCCTCTCCCCTCCCCTCTCACTGGCTCCTTTTTGTTCAGTTGCTGCTCCTGAGTTCACTGCAAGGTGACTGGAGGGCTGCTTGTTTACTTATGTCTCAGCAAATCAAGGAGTTAGTAAAAAATCACCCAGGTGGAATGAAAAGCTTTATCTGACCAGAAATATCGGCATGCTTGAGATCACCAGGGTGTGAGTGGCAGGCGAAAGTGTTTGAGATATCTTGTTAAAGGTTTCTAAGCTGTTTTAAAGCAGAAAATGGAAAAAAAAAATCTGGAAATAAACCCAATTCTAACTCTTCCACATTTTTCAGCGCAAAATGTGTCAGTGTCTCTCTCCGCTCACACAAACACCACGAACCAGAATGGACTGCCTGAAAGGTTTAAATGCAGAAAGTTGTTTATTTCTTGGGAGGGTTCTTTTTTGGTTTCTTTTCGGGGGAGCTGTTTTCCCAAACATCTGTTGGTGGGAAGAACATTTTCCCAGGTGGCTAAAGAAGAGAGCATCTGTTAGGATGCCTGGTGAATGAGCAAAGAGCTGCTCCATCCTGTCACGGCCACGAGTGAGTACAGAAATACGGGAAGCTGCCAAGGCTCTGATTTACTGGAGCTGCTTGTGGTGGGAGGCAGTCGGTTTTGGCCCAGAGCAGCATGCAAAGACAGCAGGTATGGCACCCCAAGGCGGCGGCAGCAAGACGCCCTCCATGCAGGTTAGGTCTCCCCTGCTCCCTCCAGCGTAGCCACCCCAGAGGGTGCCCAGCGAATGTGCACAAGGGCCGGTGCTGTGGCTGGTGCAGCAGAGGCAAGGACAGAGCAGGCTCTAACAGAGTACTTGTAAGGGTAACTGCTCCTTTCTCAGTAGAAATGGACAAGGTTGTGCCAGCCCGCCCAGATGTATAGGCACATGCCAAAGGTAGAGCAGCAACATGCCAGGCTCACTCATCACTCCAGGAAATCCGCGTGGATAAGAACAAACTTTCTCTATTATTTTTTTTAAATCTCTCAGACACCTACACTCAACTTTTTGTCATAAGCTGTCTGGAGCTGATTTTATCTTGCACGCTATGCACTTCAATGGGAAGGAAGGGGGTGATGGTTGGGCAACTGATACAAGGCTTCCACTCTGAGCAACCTGAGCTGCAGGTAGCTGATTACTCACTCCTCTTCCTGGCAGGGCCCAGTCTACCTGCTTTTCAAAGTATTTCTAAACACATGTGTAGCTGCAGGCCACAGGACCAGCTGCCGTGCCAGAACTAATGGGGCTTGGACTGGGGTCTGAGGGGCTTGAATTGCCGGGAGTTTTGCCACCTTCTGGGCAGCCCGAGCAGGTCTGCCTTCCTCCTGCAACCGCTATGGACCAAGAGCAACTGCTGCTTCTGTCCCCCATCTTCTGCTCTGTTGTGTACAAGAAGGATAACAAGTACCTTTCATTTAGAGGCTAGAAGCTTTCAGCGGGGAGATTACACCTTCATTCCCAACAATATTTTCAACACGTTATTCTTAATCCAAGACCAGACCTAGAGGCATCCTTTCTCTGGGATTTCCAGCCCATGTGGCTGCCTATTTCCCACACACGTGAGTGCATGTCCAAAGGTGAATAGGATAAACAAGGCCCCTCAGGACTGTCGTTCCCAGCTCTTGGCAGACCATGCTTTGCCTTGGTCACCTGTGTGTTGTATTGGTGGCGTTTCCACCACAACTACTGTAGCTGGATACAGTATAGACATCTGTTTGTTTGGCTTGCATTTAAAATAAAGCCGGGATGCTGGAGAGTGCTATCATGTGCCACCCCTCAGCCTGACCCTCCTGTGCTGTGTGCTGCTGACGCCAGCGTAGGTCAGCTACAGCCACGTGCCACCACTGCGCTGTTGTGGCAGTGAGGTCTCATTTCTGCAGGCTGTCCTGCCTGTGCCGGCCGACCGAGTGGGCTCAAAGACGTGGCTTTGCCACTGCGCATGTAGCCTTGCTTCATGTCTCTGTGCAGCCTCGAGGACTCTGCATTACTGTTACCGGAATGACGGATGCTACCGAGCAGTCCTGCCAGCAGTGCTATGTTTTTCTGGCTATGGCTGAGTTGGTGGCCTTGAAGGGCTATCCCAATGACAAGAAGTGTCACAACTTGCACTTCTTTATTGTGTGCTTTGCAAGTCCACAGAAGCGTCTGGACTTATGGCAGCTACGTCAGACACCTGACAGCTCCGAAAAGATGCCCTTTATCCAAAGCTATGCTCTAGATGTGTACTCTTAGGCTGGTTGCATCATCCATACAAATCACTGACTTCGCCATCTCAAGACGAGAGCGTGCGAGTGTCTGAGCTGGGCCCAGTGCTGTGGGTGAAGTGCTCTGATGTGATTACTGTGGGACTTGAGACAATTTCCTGGTGAAGTTTCATATACGCTTGAGTCACATCTGCCCTTTGCTCTGGAAACCTCCTGCTTTGACCTCAGCAGACAGCAGAAAAGACCGAGTGAGGAAAATTCCCCCCCATTTCTGCTTTTACCCTTGAAACGTAGCTTTTACAATGGGGCTGGCTGTACAGTATTTTGATTCAGACTTCAACTCCTTTTGAATGTTCCTGGTGACGCTCCCAGCTCCTCATCAGAGGTTTGCGCCGACTTCTGATTGAGCAGATAACATGACTGTTATTCTTTCTTCCCTCTTGCTTCATGGTATGCAACAGGACATTAGTCAAAACAGTTGCTTCCAGGTACCTGCTGTTTCAGGAATGACCTATCTACAAATATCTATTACTTGCAGATTTGCTGCTCTATTTCCCTGAAGAATCTCCCAAATGAAGTGTCAGGGCAACAGGACTGACGATGTAGCACATCTTTCCATCTCTGAGAAGACGACAGGACTGACAGCAGCTATAAGTCAACGTGAGACCAGGAACTGCACAGAGGATCCCTGCTTTCTGCCAAAGCCACTCCTTACATCCAGTCCTCTCTGCCAGCAGGGGAAAGCAGCACCCCTTTCCTTGGAGGATGCCGGCGAAGATGTACTTCTAAGTGCCTGTTGTGCCCAGCATTCAGCAATGTGCATGACCTGACTGAAGCTCTGGGAGCCTGCCTCAACTGTCTGCTCACATATGGTGCCCGTGACCCATACCTGCCAGAGCTCGTGGTGCTGCCTGGAAGGAAGGAGCAAGCTCGGAGGGAAGAGCGCTCTTGCAGCGTGAAGCCCATGCTCAGTTTCTCCCTGCATCTCTGTCTGTGGCTTTCCAGGCAAAATTCCAGGCATGTGTGTATGTCTTGCATCTGTCTAGGCCCCAAAGAAACACCCGAGTCCTAGACTCCTCAGGAAAGAACCAGGGGGAGGGAAATCCCCACTTCAAATGGCGTCTCTCTTACAAGGTCTCAAACCATGCATGTACCACATGTATGCTTTCCACAGCAGCCCCTTACGTCCCATTCCCTCGGACACAGGTGAGTGCAGAGCAAAACAGCTTCATCCCTTCGTCTCTCCGTTCTTTGTCCAAAGAACGTGAGAGAGCAAGAGACAGAGGGTTGCTGGTGTGGTGGAAAAGCCACCCTAATGGGGAGAGAAATAGGGACTACCTTGCAGTTCTGGCCTAAAGACAATGATGGCATTCACGTAGCCTGTGCATGGCCCCACCAATACCTCAGCCGGACAAGAGGAGAACAGGAGAGGTCCTGCCTGCTCACTGTTTTCTGGATCAAAGCAGAAGGCAAATTAGGGAGCAAGGAGCTGGCCCCATGCAAACTGGGTTCTTGTAACACCTCAGAAGACAGTCAGCATGTCAGAACAACGGGCAGCAGCCTGAGTGTGCCTGGCAGAAGACCAAGCGGGCAAAGACAAGCTCTGTCTACTGAGTAAACGGCGAGCAATCTCCTGTGAGATCTTGGCAGCGGGAGGTATTCTGTAAAATCACAGCTTCCGCTGTGGTGTTTGTTTTGTGTCGAGCTGGGTTTTGTCCCATTGCCATCGGCAGAGAGGAGCTGCTTGGTTTGTGTGAACAAAGGCACTTGAGAATGCCAGGCTGCTCGGACACATCCCAGCCCTCCCGCTGCCTTTTCATGAGCTGAGCACGTACAGCCACCCAGACATCCTTCACATGCCACGCAGACCTCAGCGCCGAGAGCTGGTCTTTGACTCAACTGTGCTCCCATTGCCCCAGCCCTAAAGGGTGGGGGATTTCTTTAGAAACTTCCAGCCACTGCAGAATAAAGACTTACAGGTAATATGGCTTCATGCTAACATCCTGCACAGCCCGTGCTGACAAAAGAGTATAGAGTAAGAGTACAAGAAGCAGTTTTGCCTTCCTATATCACGGCTTTTGTTCTCCTCAAAGCACTAAGATGCCTGGGAGTTGCAGACTTGACAGCTCTAAAGACCATGATGGCATACAGGGCAACTGCAGCTCTGGTGGGCTTCTAGTCTATGGGGATTTCTGGCTTCAGGCTAAGTAGTTTCGTTGTGTCTGGGCTGTGCCCTGCTGTGGGGAGGGCTGTTAACACTGAAATGCCAGAACGTTAGAGTCATACCTGGTATCAGTGAGGAAACTTGAATGACCATATATTTTCCCAAACCTGACTTCACAGTTTTCCAAAACCCAACAAAACCAACTACATATATATTATATTATAATACATATATATGTATGTGTGTGTATATATATATGTACGCACACTTGCTTATCCTGCTGAAAAGCCACAGGTTAGCTAAGTGAGCCTGCTCTGGATTTAGCAAAAGCAAATCAGACGTGGCAGCTTTCACTTATGTATCGAGGATGCTGTCAGCTAATGCTTTCCAGTTCCTCTCTGTGCTATTAGAAAATTCATTACAAGAGGGGCCTCGTAGAAGCATTTTGTTATCATTATTATCACATGAAGTTTTGAATGGGGCTCAAGAAAAGGTGGTGCTTAAAAAGCACCTCGTTTGAATTCATGCCAACTGCATATTTATGATACAAGACTGGAATGTGTCCTGGAGATGGATTTATGGCATGTGATGGAAACGCTGCACCTCAGAGATGGATTTTGCCTGAGTATGGATACACACATCCATGTCTGCACCTTTAAACTGCCTAGGACTCTAAAATTTATTGCCATGGCTGCAGGTCAAATGAAATACCTCCAAGTGCCTCAGAGATCCTTCGATGCTGAGATCCTTCCATGCTAAGTTATTAGCTCGCATCAGCGGGGTGGGGGGCACCTCCCTGTTATTTCAGAAACTCTGTACTGAGAGGGGGCTGCTCTTCGGTATCTCTCTGGAAAGAGAGACACTTCAGTGCTGGGGTTAACTGCACCCAGGACATCCCCAGGGGATCAGTATGTCCGGGCCACAGCAAAACTCACAGCTTCTGATGAAAAGTTCCTATTGACCTGAGAAGCCTGTGGCTTAATATTTGTCAAAACCATAAAGATCCTTACCGTGGCGTGAAACTTGAAAAGAAACTATGGCAAGAAAATACTTAAATACTACCACTGGATGCATTAATATGATTTTAATCATCTGGGCGATTGTTTATACACTCAAGGAAATACACTTTCAGGAAACAAGGATTATAGCTTGGATTTGGCAAGTACGTTTGGCTGAGTCAAGGACTAGGAGGGGGTGACATTTTTCATTTTCGTTTCATTTTGTTTCCATACCATTTCATTTCTTTTTAAGGAAACCCTTTGGATTTTTTCCTTTTTAAATGTGTTTTTGGTGAAAATAGTCAGGATCAGATGCTGAAAAAAGGAAATGTTTTGGTCAACACCAAACAACGTTTTTATGAGTCTTCCTTTCACTCTGTTGAAAACACGCTTTCAGGTTGATGCAAAAGACAGTATTTTCTTTGATGTTTTTTTCGGTTCCTCCTTAACAAAAATGTCCCTCTCAACCTAGCTTTTAAAATATACCTACTCACAGCAGATGATACACTTTAAATGTATCTATTCACAGCCTGTGAGGTTGTGAAGCAGAAACTGGAAAATAAAAGCCGCACTTCCAAGCTGATGCAGCTCCACCAGACTACAAAGTGCAAATGCTGCTCGACCACAAGTGGACCGAGATGAAGCGCCCGTTCTGCTCAGCGAAGCAGACGGTCGCATCTGAAAGCCAGCGAGTTTCTGTGGCATGCTTGCTCCAAAGAGAAGGCTGCTGTCGCTGATCGTGTTGGTCTTGTATGATTTGGAGTTGGGTAAAAAGAGGGTTAAGCTGGCTCCCTATTAATTCAGAATACACATGGACTACGTGTACTCATAAATCCCAGCAGCTCACAGGTGTTTAGGAAAATGGAAGATTTTGGTTCCTTCACTGTGCTCAGGAAAAGCTTTCCCAGTGCGCCACGGATCCAGCCTCATTTGAGGCAGCTTCGTGTGTAGACTGGGAAGAGTTCATGAGTTTTACTTTCTGTTTGGGAGGGTGGAGGGTGTTTTTTAGAGTCCACAGAAAGAATGCAAGGCTTTGCATAGCCCACTGGCAAATGAACAAAGATAACGTGCTAGCTATGCTCCTGCATTGCTCCCTTTCATTCGATCTATTTGGTTTCTGTTTCTATACTATCAAGGTAATTTTCGGCGAAACAAAACTGAGCAAACCCTCTGGCTCACAGCAGACAGAAGAAGGTGGCACAGACTCAGCTGCCAGGATGAATTCTGCCAGTTGCAGAAGTCAGGACTCACTCCCCAAGTCGTAAAATTAAAAATGAGTTAAACATCCAGCAGGTGTTAATGGAAGGCACGAACCACCTGGCAAACCGCAAGCCTTGGAAGAGGTACAAACTAAACGCAGACAGGAAATCCCCCACCCAGCCAGGACCTGGAAGTTGTCTACACCTGAAGGAGAAGTAACTGGAGATGGTTTACTTTAGGTCGATTATTTGCAAATGACTGAATGTGAGTGACGTTCATTCCCTTAGTTCTACGGTAATGTTATCAAATGAGTGAAAAATCAGCCCTTGCTATCTCCCTTGACCAGTTTCCTCTAACTGGTAGGTTCTCTCCTCTCTGAAGACCTGATCC
The DNA here is from genome assembly GCA_013389945.1 of Fregata magnificens. Lineage (NCBI taxonomy): Eukaryota > Metazoa > Chordata > Aves > Suliformes > Fregatidae > Fregata > Fregata magnificens. The sequence goes on from WAAD01003079.1 coordinate 398,787, forward strand.
TGATCTCCTTGAGTCAATGGCACTGCATCATGTCATCATTCAGGGCTGGCTGAGGGATGAGGAAAGGGAATTATGTCCACGAGCTGCAAGGAAAGCTAAATTTCTTGGTAGAACCAGGCTGTGAAATTTCAAGGACTGCTGATGACATAAAATGTCTTTGCTCCCATCTTTACTATTCCTTCACAGAGATCTAAAAGCTGACAAAGATTACAGGGCAACAGATATAGAGGCGCGTGTTTTACAGATAAGGCAAAACAGTCGTAAACATGGCCAATACTCAGAAGGAGGAAGCTGGCTGGGACAGTAGTCCCATACTTTTCTCTCTGGCATCCCATTTCACCTGGCCTGTGTCTTTGCTACAGTAACACGTCTTTTCTGAAATCCACCCACCCTTACTAGTAGTCAATTTTTCATTTCCCTATTCACACACCTCCCCTGCCCCAGCATGCCCTCGTTAGTTCAGACTGGCTCCAGCTAACTATATCTGTATTTATCTTGCAGAAACAATCAATCACTTACGTTTGCTGGTTTATGGACGTTCTCCCATCTGGCACCTGGCTCCATCACAGCCTGTGGTATTACGTGACCTCCCTGTCCTCCTGGAGACTCTGCTATGGCTCCCAGCTCCGTGCATCAGCGCCAACAGCCGCAGTTTAGGCCCTGCAACAGAACGGGAAGGACTGTATCTCTACAATGGCTCGTCACTCCTTTCGCTTTCCAGGCATGGTTGTGTTGGGAAATGGGAACTCATTTTAACTGTCTGCTGACAAAGATGGACTGGGCTGGGTGAATTTCAGAGTTCTCTGGCTAGTGCTACAGATGGGACATAAAACTGATCGGAGAGACACCAAGCGTACACATTTTCATGTGACACTTTCATGTCATTTTTTTGGCACAGAAACCACTCACTATGAATAAAAGGAAAAGAATAACGCAAGGCCTCTGGAGACAGAGGCTGCGGTGGTGACTAGCTATGCTCCTACAAGAGGTATGAGCTTGGTCTTGTTATCTAATTCTCAGTGTACCAAGGGAGCATATTTACATTTCAAAGTGTTCCTCGTATATCAGTGGGTCTATGCAGGGCAATTAGTAAGTATTTTTCGAGCTTTCCAAATAAACTTCAAAGCAGGAGCGCTTCCTGTTGGTAGGGAAGGGCTGGCTACAAGTGGGAGCTCTGAATGCCACCTGCTATCACCTCCCTCCTGCCGTCAGGGCTCTCCCCACGGGTGGGCTTCTCCTGCCTTTGTTTCCTAGCAGAATAGCCTCATGAATCGCGAGAAAGCTCTAGAAAATAAACCAAATATTGAAAAAAGAGGCTGGACCAGTAGGCCTCAAAGCAGAAACTGGAAGAGTTACACAACTCCCAAGAGCAGTGCCATGAGTAAACACAGTTTCATGGGGTGGGCTGCAGTTTATCACCTCTCCCAGTTAGCATTACTCGTTTCAGAAGCAGGACTACTCACGTCCGATGAGGCCAGCGCATCAGGTGCACATCCGGCCGGACACCGGATAAACAGGCAGAGCAGAAACAAGCAGGAAAGGACTCTTGCACTGCCACCCCACTGGCTTTCTGGCCCCGAGGAGAGGAGTGTACTGCCAGCCCCCCACCACTGTCCAGACACTAGCTCAGTGGCTCAGTACCTCCTCACTGCTCAGATGTTGACACTGGAGGGAGATGCCACACTTCACGCATCCCCTTCCACACGCAAGACGGAAAATGTGACCTGCAGCTTCCTATCTGACGGCTGTTTTCTGTGAACGCTGGCAGGGTGAGCCAGGTAAACCTTCTCTGTGAATCTTGGGCCAACCTTTCTTTTGCACCACATGCCTTTATTATCCCAAACTATTTCAAATCCAGTTAATTAAAAATTGAGAATCAAACGTAAAGGAATTTCACCTCTTTAGGTGAGATGCCTTGTGTTGGTTATAAGATCTGATTTGCCTGCCTTCTGGGACCACGGATCTTAAAAGTGCTCCCTTCTTCTCCCAGTGGAATTCACTCCTGGCTCAGGACACCACCGTGTTTCTCTGCTACCTCCTGTCACCACCCCCAGAAACCTGGGTCCCTGATGGGACCGTTGGGAAACGATCAAGGCACGGAGCAGGGGCAGAAAGCTTGGCTCTTTGGTAGCCTGAGAAAGCTGCCGTGCTTCTCAAGGCAGACCAGCAATTAGGTGAAATGAAAGGCAGTCATTACGTGAGGATGCTCATGGGTTACCTGGCCTGCCTTACCCATACCCACAGCACTTCCCATAGTCAAGTGCCAGATATTGCAGGGCACGTCTTAGTTTAACTGTAGACCCGGTATAATTACAGAAACATGTATCTTTTGGAAACATAATTGACCCTTTGGAACTGACACGCCACAAGGGTGAAATTAAGAAAAGCAACAATGCATTCCAAATATTTGGGCAATTTCCTCTTGGTACATAATTGCCTGTTTTGTGACCTAAAAACCAGTATTCCTTACAGTCCTTCACAAGGGTACAGGTTACTTAAACTATTTATAGATGCTTTGATCCTTTCTGCAATCGAGGCGGTGATACGTGGATCAACCAAATGTGACATAATTCTTGACACTGCCATCTTGAGCTATGCCTCATGTGACCTACCAACTCCTCGTAGTTGCTGTGGGCACACTTTATCAGCTCCATCTATTGCAGACTTCGAAGAGGTCCCTCCCTAGCGCAGAGGATGCTTGAGAAACGGAGGATACCAGGCATGCTATGTTGTGTCATCGGCCCTCGATGAGTGGGTGAGGGAAGTCCGTCTTGGCAGTACTTTTCCACTTGCTTTCCTACCAGGATGCTGGTAACTGGGCTGTTACGACATGTATGAGCTTTAGTGAGGCTGATCCTTGCAGAGCCAGAGGTCAGATTTGGCTTGGAATACCTCACCCGTTTTGTGATGCTGATGCAAAGTGAGTTATTTTCAGGTATGAGAGATCTCAGATGTTCCTTCCTTCCAGAAAGCACCTGCAGTTGAATTGGAATGCACCTAGATAACATATATTCAATGATTTGTGTTAATAGTCACTGGAGATGTCTGAAAGATGTGAGGGTTAAACTCTGTGGAGCCTCTTGTTACTCAGCAGTGGCTTTCTAGCGTTTCCCATGGCCAGATAGTACCTAAACTCCAGAGCTGGCAATTTCCCACAGAACGGGAATCCTAAAGAACATGAACCTTCTGTTTTGACAATGCAATTGCTTTGACAATGGTGAAAATATTTGTCTGGTAGTTATGATATATTGCATTTAAGATCTGAGACAGCATTAAACATAACTGTGAAAAGCAAACTGTAACTCAAAGAAATTCATGAAAATTACAGTCTGTGGAGGTAGGATGAGGGAAGGGGAGCAGTCCCTATGAAAAGGAAACATGAAGATAAGAAAGAGGGAGAATACCCCACACAAGAGAGTGGTTGGGAAGCCAAGAAGCTGGCTGACAAGCAGATGCACCCGTCCTAGTCACCACTGGTACACACATGCACCATGACGTGAAAGATGTCCTGTATTGAGTCTTGATCCCAGACTGCAGCCTATGTCTCAACTTCCTGCCCCAAGAAAACATTTTGCCTTGAGGAAGTATTTGTGCGTCTCAAGGGGTAAAGACTGGAAGAGAAAATGTCATTTTTTTCTTTTCTATCCAGAAGACAAGCTAGAGCTGGCTTCCCAGGAGCAAGGGCTTGACTCCTGCGTGTGGCAACAGATCTGGTGAGAGACAAGGGAGTGGTGGGACTGGAGAACTGCTCTGCTGGCAGGGCTGTCTCCAGAGGGAGCAGGCACGGCCTGTAAGAGATCCCTCGTCTCTTGTTACAACGGGAGCAGGAAAACAGGCAGAAGGGGATTGAGGATGCCCTGAGAAAGCTGAAGGTCTACAGAAGGAAGCGGGAGAGGAGCAGGAAGCAGTGAAGGGCCAGTGCTATGTCGACTCCTTCCCTCAGGACCTCACTCCTGAGATTTTCTACAGGAATAGTTTCGATTTCTAGTGGGCAGAGCTGCCTTGGGTGGTGTGGGAACGAAGCGGGACCCAGGTTTCATGCAGTTGGAACAGTGAATGGCGTTGCTCAATTGATACCCCTGTGTATTTGCTTGTGATGACTGCCGACAACTACCCTTAGTTCCCTTGGCCTCCTCACTGGGGCAGATAAACTGCAACACCAGAGCGATTTAGGGAGCCCTTACCCTCAAGCCGTGGGTGGAAGGGGAGGAACTCGCATCCAGCTCCAGATCACAGATACACCAGGCTTCGTTGCTCAGGTTCAAGGGTGTCAAAGATGTATTGAGGCCTGTGACAAGCTGCAGGCTTTCTGGACCGTGATTTACTGGAACGAGCTAGTCAGATTTTGATCCAAGGCAAAAGAAAACCAGAAAAGGCTCTTCTTCTTAGAGATTGCATCACCGCTGCAACAGTGAGGATTAACCTGGAGCTTTCAGCATGGATCTTCTGCTTGTGAAATTCTGGCCTTTCAAAGTCTGTATTCCCATTTGAGCCTCTTCTGTAGCTTTATTATAAAAACCTTACAGTTACATACACAGGGGAATTCCCCCTTCTCCTGTCTTAAGAAATTACATGACATATAAGCAAAAGAGTGTCCAAACAGAGCATCTGAAATAAACCTCACTAAGTGGTCTGTTTCTCCAAAATTACACTTCCCATAAATATTTTCTCCTCTCATTTCCTGTGTGCTACTTGTAACGTTATTTGTTTAAGTCAAATCCCCGTGTGGCAACTGCTAACACACATAATCTGACTGTAACAACTGCCCCAGGAGCAAGCAAAACTGCATGGACGAGAAGGACAAGTAAGTGGAAACGGAAACCACTGATACAGCAAAGTGCAAACTGATAAAACCAATAAAAAGCCCTCTCCGTTCCTGATTGGCAATGGACTACATTGGTAAACTGGCCTTTAACACGGGTGACAGCGACGTGCTTTAGGAAGGTTTTTTTTTTTTAAAAGACCAGAGGCCACAGCGTTTGGGCTAACGTGGCAGAGTCTAAGGCATATCTGCTCATGACTCAGTGCCTCTGATGTCATTCCTGCTGTTTGCACGAAAAGAGAGAAAGAGCAGCGAGTTCAGAGAGGACCAAGGCAATTTCTAACTTAAAATGGGTGGGATGTCGCGCACCAAACTCTAGGACGGCAGCGGCGTCCGGTCTCCCTGACCACCTCCTCGTTAAAACTCCTCCTCCCTCCCCTCAGAAAACAACCGGGGCCAAATCCTCTTTTCCACCCTGGGTACAAGCGGCCTCCATGCTCTGCACAGTCTGTCTGCGAGGCTTCATCGGGCTTAGTGGAAGGTGAGAGACCTTTGCACCGAGATGGGGAGGTATCCAGCCCGCAATGGAGAATATTTTGTTCTAAGTATTTTAACATTCAAGCGGTTACTAAAGGAAGGCCCTATGTGTGAGTGGTGTGTCTGCAGGCCTTTGTCTCTTCCCTGCTGCACCCGGAGACGTTTGTATCTCATTGTGGTCCCGTCTCTGGAATGAGCAACGCTATCTTTATTTCAGGCGACCTTTAGGGACACATGGGCCTGTGTCTCAGCACCAGCCCCACAGGCTATCCACAGGCGTGAACCCGCCCCTCAGCAGTCCACGCTGCTGTGCTTGTGGAGGTGATTTCTCCTAATGCTGGCTGCTTCCAAGGGCTGTGTCGGTGCCCATTTTGCACCAGCCGTACCTCAAGACAAAAACTGACAGTGCTGGCCCCTCTATGAAGGTGCTCTGGAGTCCGCAACTGGTTTTAATTAAGACTAAACTCCAGCCCCTGGAGTAACAGTTGCATGCCAGTTCAAGGGAGACAGCATTTCTGAAGTACCTCCTTCCTCTCTCGTCCCCAAGAGGTGAGAGGCTTCTTCTGTTGTCATCCTTACTCCCAATGCTTTCCCTTCTCCCTTTTTCATGAAGCAGCAATTTCTTCCCCGCATCGGCATATCCTCTGCAGCCTGCAGGCAGCATCAAAGAAAACAACGGCAAGTTGTGGCCTGTCCCGTAGGAATGCCATGCACAGGCAGAGGGAGCAGCGGGAGGCACGCAGGACTGACCTCGCTGGCGGAGGCAGGCTGCGAGGTAGGGAGCTGCAGAAGATAAAATGCACCTGTTTTATTGAAGGCGTGTTTACACTGAGGATCAGATCCTGTCTTACTCTGCTAAAACCGTAAAGTGGAGTGGCTTTTCTGGAACAGCTCCTGAATGGGCTTGTCCAAACAGCAGCAGGGGAACATCAAAAGGTGCAGCGATCACCCGCAGATAAGCACCCGAACTGTCTGATCCTGAGCTACCCGCAGGCATGGCTCAGTAGTTTGCCTGCCCGTGATGAACTCTCTCTATAGCTCTCCCTTATACCAGAGCCTCTTTCCACGGCGATTGCTTCGTACACATGGTAAAGAGCTAACTGACTGCCAGTCAAGAAGGTTTGATATCCAAAGAATAGTTACCTGTCGGATAACCCTCAGTGTGAAGCCCTTTGAACAGAGAAAGGAATGGGAACGCAGGCCTGGGTCAGTGCTAGAGCAAGCAAGTCCCTGCTGCAGTGACCCAGCCACAGTGGGAAGTGTGCTTGCATCAACCATCTTTCAGTAATTATAGCAACAGATGACTCAAGATCAAAGTGTGTTTGTGAATGATGTGGCGAAGTAAATCTATGTAAATCTGAGCTTTTTTATCTCTGGATCTGTCTTTAATGCTGACTTCTGTCCGGCTTTAACCTGCCCTGGGAAAACATCTCAGCTTCCACTGCTGCAGCGCTGGTCTGGGCAGACCCCCAAGAGCTGCTTGGCTTCCTCCACGCTCACCTCCTTGCTTCGTGCATCGTATGGCTGCTGCCGGCTTGTGCAGCAGCCGTGGGGACAGCAGCCGCTTGTCTTTGGGGCCTGATCCCCAGAGTTTTTCTCAGTGCAGAAGGACACGTTTGCTGTCACAGTGAGTCAATAGAGCCAGGTGCCTGGGTGCTTTGTGCTGACATGCCGAGGTGCTGCCGGTGGCTGCTACCTCCAGGGTCTGCCCCGCGCCTTATCAGCACCCCAGCAGGCAGCTGCTCCTCTGCTGGCCGTAGCCCAAGTGCTCCAGAGATGGTTTCTGATCCAACTTCTCCTGGCCTTCCCAGCCATAAGGCTAGACTCCAAAGAGGGTTTGACAGGAAGGTCCCCTTGATTTAGGGTGACACAGGTGCCAGCCGGTGGCTGACCAGCAGGTGGAGAAGGTACCATTTGCCCAGCCCTCTGAATATATCCCATGATCGCCCTTCATCTAGGTTGAATCTGTTTCATCTTCTTTCTGTCACGTATCCTCCTATCAGCTTCTATCACGTGTTTATCCTGTATTTTCTAGTTAGTTAATTACTTTGCCCATGATGCTAAGCTCCAGTCATTACCCACACCAGGTGTTCTCTTTGTGCCATCGATCTGTAAGTGCTCCATTGGGATGTCTCCTCTCTGCACGACCTACTCTGGACAGCACCACACATGTCTGGGGAGATCCTTCCAAGCCCTTGAATTTACTGCAACTCTCCTGCTCGTTAGTGTAGTTCCCAGCAGTTCCTCAGCCTTGCTTTCAGTTCCCTTTCATTTGCACTACTGCAATAAAATACCTCTTTTTTTTTTTTCTTCTTCATCTTTATAACATGGCTTTTGCCTACAACCCTCTGCACACGAGGAGCGGGAGAATTCTTGGCGTTACCTTAAAACACAACACAGGATAAAATCCTGCCAGATGAGTAACTTGCTGGGTGAGAGCACTAACGAGAACCTTAGCTGTCCTTGCCTGTGTCCCCTCAGAGGCCGCCCACCAGGGGCTTGGTCCCAAACGTCACTTGTCTGAGCTGCCTCACAGGGAACAGGAGTAAATGCCTACTAGGGCCACGGTGAGAAGGGATTGTGATGATTAGTTGTTCGATTTGCTTCGTTGCGTGTCATGGATATTCGCTCGCCTCACCTCATGCCGCAGCATGTAGTGGATGGCTGGTTCTCCAACAGAGGTTAGAGGAAATGAGGCAGGGAGAGGTTTTCTAAGTGTGAGAAACAAAGAGAGAGAAGTTACTCCACACACTGGTCTCTCGTGTGGTTGCACGCTGGCTCCAGACATCTTTCCTGCACAGGTCCTGGCTAAAGGTATCTGAGTCACAAGCAGCAGAGTGTGGAGAGAAGGCCAGGGTGGCTAGGGGTTAGGTGGAGAGAATGAATCCTGACTTAGAAAGCGTTCCCCAGATGTCCCTGAGACAGTCCTGATCTCTCTTGGTGATCTCTGTTGCTTTCATTTGCTGTTTTAATTCCAAAGGCATCTCCATAGCCAGTGCCTTCTGCCCAGTTACCACGTGGCAAGGGTGACCACGTTGAGTAAAGTTTAGAGTTGCCACCTGGGACTAGGGACCGATGCCATCTATACAGAGGATTTCCCAAATCACATCAATCATCTAGATTTTTCATTGCTTATGCTGAGATGCTGTGTTGCTCCTACATGCTTATTGCTCAACAGAGTAGAGAGGCTTAATTACTGGGTTGCAAAGCTCCCAAGGGTCTTACGAAAATCGAACTGGAAGAGCGAAATATCACGACGTACTGGGACTCCTTAAACCGTGATAGGTTGCCATCCGACGATTTGCTGCAATCCAGGGGAAGTCTGTCCCCAAAAGCAGCTGCCCAACGTTTTGGTTGCTATGATCAAAGTCTACAAGATGAACAGGCAATTCATTATCATTTAGGGTAGCGCTTTGAATGTTATCATTTGAGCTTCTTAAAAGCTTAATCTTTCTGTCCCTGGGATCACATCTTCCTGATGAGGAACAATTAGAGTATCCTGTGGTGAAACACTGGATTATTATTAATGAAACTTGGGCTGCCCTGGAGTTTTAACTGACCCAAGTGTTTAAACACATGGCTGACTTAAAACATGTAGGCACTCTCATTCCTGCCACAGGAGCTACCAATGCTTTTCACGCAATGCCAAGAAATGTTAACTATTAAAAACATGTCTGATCGTTTATTAACCTCAGTTCCTCACATGTCGTACTCAAAATCCCTCATCAGAAAGTGCTGAGCACTTAACGTGCCCTTGAAACTAAGCAGGGCTTTAACTACATCTTTCTTCTCCTTACGTCTTGCAGGAAGAAAAGTCTGGATTTTGTCAGTGCAATAGCTATCCGTAGATTTTTGTTTGCCTCTGAGCCACATTCAGTTGGGGTCTGTAATATCTGGAACCAGTTTTGTCAAAATTTTCAAGACAGGAGCCAAACGTCGACATTTGCACACCGAACTTAAATGTCAGGATGCTTTGACAGTGGCCCTTGGTGGTAGCATGCTTTTGTCAAGCTGTATATAAGCTTACAGCTGAGATGAAATGCACCGATGGCTTATGGGATAGGGACAAAGGGGTTACCCTGGGCCATGACTGCCACCTGGCTCAGATTATGAAGACAACATAGCTGAGGTTTTTGCCCATATGCAGAAGGCAAAGGGAGGTTTGCTAATTATTTAAAGGAAGTTGGGGATTGACATCAATGTGTCTGTTCTCTCATCCCACCCTTCCAATTCTCCTTTCCCATTGCAAGGTATCGGATGGAGACAGTGAGGTTTCAGGAACGTGCCCTGTCTTTGCTACCTGTGTGTACGACCGGATACAGCTGCATCTCAATTCCTGCATGGCGGCTCCCAACCACTCCCGCAGTACTGGCTGAATTTCCTGGGCCGTGTGCTGGAGCAGACGCAAGGGGCTTGCACAAAAAGGAGCAGAGACGGCTGAATTTGCTGCTCTGGGCCTTCCTCTCGCTGTACGTTATCTTCATGGGAGAAGGACCAAGGGGAGCAAAGGCACCGGTTGCTGCCAGTGGCTATCAATGAGGGGCGCTTCGTGCAAGTCACATCTGTTGCCCTGCTAAATGTCATGATCCAGGAATGCAGCTACTTCTCAGGCAGTTGCCAGCTGGCCAAAGCAACTGCAGGTGTGTATCTTTTTATTTGTTTATATATGTAAATCGAGTCCAAAGTCTCAAACGATTAAGTCATGCAATGCAAGGCATGTGACAGAGTGGTTAAGAAATAGCGAAGGGCAGACAAGGGTGACAGGAGGAAAGCATTTCAAAGTGGCAGCTGTGAGCTAAATCATGTTGGAATTGGGCAACCTGGATTTAGGGGAGAGGTTGGAAAGGAAGGGCGTAGCACTGGGAAAGGAGCTCATTCTTTTTTTTCTCTGGAAAGGGCCCTGATCCTCAGGCTTGGGCCCTGATTTTTGGTTTATGTCCACTACTGCAGCGCTGATGCATGCCCACCGACCTCATCGGAGAGGGGCCTGACTGACGCCCAGAGAAGCCACAAGTTCCTGGGGCTGGCTGCAGGTTTTGGAACATGCTCCCAGCACAAGCAGAGGCCTCCCCCTTGCTCCTCTCCTCTCCTCTCCTCTCCTCTCCACTCCGGGCACAGGCGATGGTGGCCTGTGGCAAGCTCGAGCCCCTGGCAGCTAAGGTCAGCTCCCTGACAGATGTGCCAGCTCACAGCTGGGGTGACAGTACGCTCCTCAATCCTCCCAGTGTCCCTTTTCTCCGTGGAACGGACAGTGGTGGCACGTGGATCTCTGCCTTGCTCCTCGCTGTACTAGCAACTGGCTGAATTGCCCTTCTAGGCGCACATCCTTCTTCCCACAGAGGCAGCTTTAATGGCTTTTGGCCATAAGTGCCACTGTTCATAGGTGCCGGAGAAGTTACTCAGCTGTTTGGTAGACGTGCATTACCCCGGTAGTTTACTCCTGGCTTCCCCGTTGCACATGAGAAAAGGCAGAGAGGTGAGTGAAATGGGCTTGTGGACGGGACTCTCTCTGCTGGACTCGCGTTGGATCACATGGGAAGTCTTAAGCTGAGTGGAAAATGCCTACCTTAATAGCAACTGGATTTGAACCCATAATTACCACAACCATCACATGTCTGATTTGCAGTTGTGTGCACAAACAAATGACTTGCCCATGCACTGATTGAGCTTCACATTAAATGCTCCTGGGTCCTGGTCTTTTTTTAAAAAAAAAAAAAACCCACAAAAAAAACGTCTTTAGCAATACTAGTCTGATCCTCACAGACATGAGTAGGAATTTCTGTATTGACTTCAGGAGAGCTAGACTGTACCCTTACACACAAACCAGCCAACTGGCAGGCATCAAATGATGTTGTTCCCTAGCAGTCCACTGATGTTATCACTGTTTCTTTGAGTAGTTAGAAAGAACAAGATCCTACAATGACAAACAGCAATGTTTGTTGTGGTACATAAAGACAAGTTAAAAAAAAAAAAGAAAACTTCCCAAATAGTAATAATAAAAAAGGTGCATTTCATGTCCCTTTTGCTTTTCATGGACCAAGCACCTCACAGACAATTTGCTCACGATCTGCCAAACACAGGGGACTAGGGTCCATCATGGCAGACAGACATAAAATAGCTAGAAAATCAAGCCTAGAGAGGAGAACTGCACCGTTAAAAATGAATCATTACCTTATACATAAAACTGTAAATCAGTACCACATTTACTAAGCTTTGAGGCATACAATTCCAGGTAACAATGAAAAGCTTATTTTAAATGAATGGATACTGTTACTTCTGAGTTTCTTGTTGGTGGCTGCTTTCATGCAGAGACTAAATGCTGTTTATAGCACTGCCATACGGAAAGCACTGGAACAGCCAGCAATTGTTTCACCTCCACTGACTGTTGGCTTTGTAGAAATGAAGTATTTGCATTTTTGCTATGAGTATTTTTCTTTTAGGTGTAAGGCTAATACAATACCAGCAGGAAGAACTAGGTTTGAGTCTCTGATAAGTAAGAGTGTCAAATTTTACAGGCTGTCGTGGCCTGTTTTTTTTTCAGAAGGGATTTCCAAACCCTTAAGCTCAGATTCATCAAATCCTGCGTGCTTCTAAGTCCGTAATAAAACGGCAAGGTGGATGTGGAATGTGTGTTCAAGACCAAACTTCTGCCTAAAACCAGTCGGATAGAGAGTAAGAAGTGCGCAGACACTCAGCAGGGACGCACGCTGACGTTCTGCCGTGGCTGGGGCAGGAACACTCAGTGGGTTTAAACTGGAGCGTGATAGATGAATTAACAGGATTATATAATGTATTTGTCTGCCATGCCAATGGCTGGACTTGACGCACTAGGAATTACTTTCCAGTCCTGCAGTATTTCTGCAGAAAGCCTAAAAAACACATTAAGTCATCTAAATAAAAGTGGTCCCTGACCTCGCTGTACATTGCACAGATGCGGCACAGGGGGGAAAAAAACCAGACTGTCTGTATTTAAAGTTTACTCATTATATATTTACACTAACACCACAATTTACACATGCAGCATTGATGTATGTAAATGTTGACCTAAATTTTGAGGTTTGATTGAAGGTATTTGCTCCAACAAGCCATATTTGTTTGGCCATTTCCTTGCTAGATACCCTTGGCAGTTCTCCCCTAGAAGAGTAGCCACTCCAGATATAGGAAGATGCTAAGAGGGTTGAGCAATACGCCCTATAGACTTCTATGCCCTGTCATCGCGAGGCCGTATGATTTCATTCAATTACCAAGTCCTAATATGCGTGTGGCACTTTGGACTGGTTGTCTGTTGGCTTTTGCAGAGTTGTTAGACAGAGGGGGTAAGTATTTTTTCCATTGGTGCTGTTTGTTTGTTTTTCCGCTGTGAACTCCCCCAACTCCTTAGTCTCAAAACACCTGGCAGCGCTGTCATGTCGGTACTGCTTGTTTGTCCTGTTACCCCCAGTGCCATGGCAGGTGGGAATTTGGCTGGCCCTGGGGAAGCAAGCCACATCAAACACTGGCGCTCGGAGTCACATGTGGATTGTGCTGCCTGTTTACTCCCTGCTGGGATTCAGGTAGGCTGGGGGTTTGGGCTCAGCTTGCTGGGCAAAGATGTTCCTCTAAGAAGATGTCGCTGCACTGATGAGAAGAATGGGAAGGGTCTCCATAAATGATATGGGGTTAACGATGTGGGGAGCACAGTGATTCTGGACTAACACCACCACTGCAGATGACACCCCAGCCCCACTGGTACTGGCCACACGTGACTTCGCAGAAGTCAGCTTTAAGCTTGAGGCAAGACACATCACGTAACCACACAGAAGTGAAGTCCTACATCCACATTTGCATCACCAGGTCTGGTTGCCCTCTTTTCATGGTTATCAGAAGGCCCGCAAACTCAACCAGGTCAGCTGCAGCCCCTGCCTGCTGTACGGCCTCACATAAAGCAACTTTACCAGCACCTGCAAATCCAGTTCAGTCCGTGGAAAAACGCGAGCAGAGCAGTGGTACAGACCATACTTCAGGGTGGAGACTCTTCTCCCCAAACTAGCTGCAGTTGTTTGTTGTGTAAGGGTGCCAATGAAGTTTTGTAACTCCCTCACATACTGGGAGGATTCACTTGATCACAAGAGTAATTTCACTTTCTGGCATCTATCATCCATCAGAAATTCCAGGCCAGAGCTTTAAAAAGCAACTAGTGACTTAGGGTCTCATGACTGCTGAACATTTAGATTGAGGTATCTCGGCAGGCATGCACAATGCTCCTCCCCAAACCTCCTCCTCATAATAGGCATCAAAACTGTGGGTCACTCCAAAAGCCCTGGGCTGTGATGTGGAGCTAACACTTCCCCAAGATGAGTCACAAAAGCTCCTTCTGAACCAAAATGTCAGCTCTAAGCCCCCAGATGAAGATCCTTGCCCAGGATTTCAGGGAGCACACGCATCCTTCCCTCAGCTATGGGACCGCATACAAGTTTTAGGCGCAGCAGTGCCACAGGCACGAGGGGCACGGCTTAGAGACGCCCAAGGCCACCTGCCAGCATCAGCAGAGGCCACAAGCCCTGGCAGCGCTGACAGGCTTATGGCAACACCAAAACACGACCGCTCTCAGCCTCGTGTCAGGCTTTGAAGGTCACTCAACCAGCTGGCCAACATGTGAAGGGGGACATGGACACAGGGCAGGGTCGACCACAGAGGGTCTGATGAAAGTTGAACAAGCCTATGCTCCTCTTGCAGCATCCTCCAAGACTTAGCTCACAGGGAGGTGCCAGGTGCCACCTCAAAATGCTTTCTTCAAAGCAGTCCTGCCCCATGCTGTACTTCATCAAAACCAGCATGGCAAGGGGACGCCTGGAAGGTGTCTGCTGTGCTACCGCTGGCACTGGCCTGCCTGCCGAGTCGGGTTTGTGGTCCCAGGGGTCTGCTTTGACGAGCGTGGCTCCTTGCTCCCAAAGAATGAGTCCAGTCGTGGTGTTTCCTATCAGCTTATCTCCCTTCTTGTGTCAGGCAGCTGTTCTGTATGCTGTGGGCGACTGGCAAGCATTAGCTGAACTGCTGCTGCCTGTTGGGTAAGGAGAGAAGGATTGGGAGGCCTCTGTATTTACATTTGTTTCAGGGGACCATCAGTACGGCTGAGGGGACTAAGCAGGACTGTCAGCAAACCGGCGAGGAGAAGCTCGGTGCATGTTTGCCAGCTGGCAATCAGGAGTGCAAGCGCAATGGGGGCCACGAGCAAACTGGAGAGTCTGCCATGGTGTGGGGGCACAACGGTCACCTCCCCAGCTTGTTGAGTTGTACGCAGGGGACTGCAGCCACACTGCATGGCAGCCTGCCATCTCCAGCCTACAGCCTCGGCGGCCCCAGGGTGGGTTTGCTGCTTGGTCTCGGGTGATCTGAGCGCAGTAACGGGCAGGGCTTGCGCAGGACTGTTTGGTGGTTCAGTACTTCCACACAACTTGCACCAAATCAGCCTGCTGATACTCAGAGCTGGTTCCTGTTCTGGACACGCTTTGGACAAGACTGGGCTTTCTTTGTGAGACCCTGCAGATAGTTCCTGCAGGGGAAACCTAGCTAAGTAGCTCCAAGACCTTTCCATCCAGCAAGACTGACCCTATTTGGGTGACGCTGCTAGTGAAGTGAAGTGAAGCCAGGGAAGCTTGGCAACTGTATCTTACAGTTAAAGGTCCTTAGTTAAGCTATTAAAAAAGCATCCTACCTTCCCTGAACCTGTCTTGAACTCTGCCCTACACCAATCCCTAGCAAAATGGTACCTGCATCTGTTCCACCCAGGCATACAATCAAATGGTGACTCATGGTCACATATTCTTATTCACGCATTTATTGCCCAGATAACTCTCCATTAAGCTAATGAGTCATTCTTTTACACCCACCAAATGCATAGCTAGGATGCTGTTGCTTTCTGGTATTCATAAATTAGGAGGAGAAGGAGAACAGACAGAGCCTTGATCCAGAAAATGTATCTCCTCTCGAGAAGCTCTTCAAAGGACACACAGTTGGATTTGTGACCTCTCCATAGAGTCCCATTCAGCACACTTAGTGAAAGTAGGGGTATGCTTTTCCTACGCACCTTATTTGGAATCTTGTCTGCTGTTTAAAGGCAACTGGACCCTGGGTGGAGGAGGGAGGAGACTCCTGGTGAGATATGTAAGGCTGCCAGGTTTAATAGGATTGACTAAAATGTATTTGTTAAACAGTCGTCCAGGACCCTTGCAGCTCAGCCATCATCCCTGCTCTTTGCCTGTGAATTCAGTGAATGAGATCCCGAGCCACACAGGCCACTCCCCCAGAGTTCAGCTCACATCAGGTTACTGCTGGCTCCATGCATGGCTTGCACTATCTTGAATCCAGTGCAGTACGTAAATCTCTAGCAGGATCCAACAACAAAGAGAATGGTAGCGTCCACGCAACTCTATTGATCCCAGGGTGTCAAGTCTCCCAAGACATGTTGTCTCTTCTAGATTTCTGTGACCATCACAAGGATCAGAGCCCAAAAGGCATCCCCTCCTGACCTGCGTGAATGAGTAGTTCAAAGTTGAGCTCCATGTGGGTTGTCCGGTATTTCTAGTGGTGAGTTCCATTTTCCAAATTCAAGGAATCGGGTTTTCCGTCTGTGTTATTACAGGGAACAAAAAGGCCCCAGTGACTACTGCAGACAAGCACTGAAGAGCTAATGTTGCTTGGTGAAGTGCCTCATACCAGTCTACTTCCAGAGCTGGAGGATTTTGGTCAGGGCTTCGCAGGCCTTGGACACCCAGGACTCGCTGGCCGCGTTTGCAGCTGCTTCTGTGAGATGAGCAGACAACTTTACTCCAGGCATCAGTAAATTTCAAGCAGGCCAGGAGACAAAATGCTTGGCATAGCGTAACTACATGTATGCACAATCCATGCAAACTTCTCTGACGTATTAGACTAAGAATTGCCAGTTCTTGCTAGTTTGGCAATATTTTGAGTGCTCCTTAAGACCCCGGAAGATGGGGATTTCTGAGTGAGGCACGAATCTCTGTTTTTTTCCTTAAAACAGGTTTCGTTCCCTCAGGGCTGTCAACAAAAAAACTGAAAACATGATTTCAGCGCACGTTTTCATGCACTGCTGAGTTCTTCATTTCAGCTGAGAAATCAGTTGGCAAATAAGAAAGTGTCTGTAATACACATTTTTGTGAGAATACTACAGTTTCTATGCAGCATCAAGGTCATGAGGCCCAGTCATTTCTTTTTTACATGCTTGATGTGGTCTATAACGTATAGCTGTAGTTGAATGCTCTTTTGACCACTTTCGACTGTGCTTTGCGGCTGAGGAGATGAGCTGCCTGCGCCTTGTAAATAAAACAGTGGCTTGCTGTCAGAGAGAAAGGTGATGGGAAAAGTTCTACTGACGTCCTGGTCTGTGTTGCCGACACAGGTCAGGAGTGTTAAACCACACCATAGTTTCACACTGACCTTTCATCCTGCCAGACCAGTGGGTGCCCTCAGCTAGTGAGCTGACAACTGCTTAAGTGAACAGCCAACCGGTTCAACTTCTTAAGGCTTATCACATTATTTGCATAAACACTGTGATCAGAGCAAGAATGAAGGAAGGATGGCCTTGAGCTTTAGAAAGGCTTTTTCCTACAGTTTTCTTATCTTCACTCCTCTGTCTGTCCCTGCGCTGCCTGTTTAAAGGACTTGCTCCCCATGGACTGATGATCCCAGGTTTCCTCCGGATTGGTGTCTAGAGCTGGAGCCTGTGAGCTCTTTGAGGTGAGCTTGCATTGCCAGTTTCTACTCAGTGGAGGCACTGGGGAGATTCTGTTCTTTCTCCAGTGACCTGTATTCACGACACAGACACGAACATCGTATCCTTGAGATCCCTGATGTGTGTCTGAATTTGGCCTGTTGTTAGAGGGGGACTAAGAGGGACACGCGTTGCACAATAGCTGAGACTCATTTCCTTAGGAAAATAAGCGAAAGATACTGCGCTGTGACGCAGCATTGTGGCAGGCCTTCTGTGGCTTCACTGAGTAACATGAGGTTTCTGTACTGCAAAGCACTTTGGCACGTGAGCATCAGGCAGCTTTCTCTCCGAAGAGGGGAGGAAGGTGTGTAGACGTGGTCTTCATGATCGCATCCCCTGCCAGCAGCGGCCAGAGTGCAGGGCAGCGTAGGTCAGGATAGAGCTGTGCCTCCGGCAGGCTGTCCAAGCCCGGTGCCCTTGACATCTGCTTTCTCCTCGCACTGTGACTCACTGCACAATAATCCGTGCAGAGAAACAAAGGGCATTTCCAGCCCTCGGTTCCCTCTCTGGTCAGTTCAGGTTTGAATCTGGGGAGACTGCTCTTGCAGGGAGAGGAGAGTGCAAACCAGTCCATACGCGCATGTAGTGAAGCAGCTCCCATGGTTCCTCTCTGTCTCTGAACGTCCAGACTCCTCACTGGACTGCCATAGCTTTGCAAACATTCTTGTTTCTTTTTCTAAACAACTAGGCACACTTTAAAAATACTGAGCTCTTCTTGCTAGAAGCTTTTGCTAGTTCCCAGAACTTGCAGAGGATCCCAGGCCTATCATCTCTGCTAAGAAAAAAAGTTCTTCTCACATCTGTTCAAAAGGGGAAGGATGTAATATTGACCAATATTGAGTAAGAAATGTACTCTCCTCATTTCGGAGGCAGTTATTGGAATGTGCTTGGTATTCAGATGATAACTTACGTCTGTAGCAACTTGCTGAGTGATGTCTTGAATCACGCTTTGATAAAGTGATGTGTTTGAAGTTTCTGAAGGCAATACCTTGCTATCATTCCCTTTTCAGTGCTATCACTCGGAGCTCTTCAGCCTCACCTCTGTCAGCAGGTAGTCAAACTAGAGTCCCGCTCAACTAAACCTAGAACTCATCTGGGCTTCCTCGAATACTGATTAAAAAGAGGCATTGGAAAAAACACAGAAAACAATCTTTCCCTGAACAAGTTCGCTTAATATAAACAGCAACAGTATGTTTTCCCCCAGTGAATGTAAGCTGAAGAGCAAGACCCTTACAGCCACCCATATAGCCTAGCTTTGCGCAGGCCACGTCACGTGATTTTTGGGGTGTTGGCTTCTCTTGTTTTGAGGTTATATCTCCTACATAAACGGGGTTTAATTGCTCCTTCCATCAAGCCTGACAGAAGAGTGCTAACACACCCACTGGCTGTAAGCAGGCCTGTGACTGTCTGCAGATCAAAGTCGATCCCACCTCTCGGCAGCAGCCATGAGCACATTCCCGGTTAACGAGAGCCCTGCGAAAGGTACGGAGAACCCTGTAGCCTCGCAGTGCTCCCCACCCACCGCTCACTTCCATTAATTAATTAACTCTGCAGCTTTGTTCCCTTATCATAATCCTCCCAGCAACGGCACAATAAATTGTACTTGCAACAGATGCTTAAATGAGATGATCCCAGGTCTTTGTAACTTGAAACAAGGGTGGGAAACTCAGAGCTTTGTGGTGATCTCCAATTCATTCATTATACAATCGGATCTTAATTGCTTTAAGAATACGATTCTAGCAAATCTGGCCTCTAGTACCATTCACGTTAAAGACTTCAGCTGCTAAATCTCCGCTGCTATACGCAGTCAGTCTATCCCTTGTGGTCTTTTTTACTTCGTGGGCTCTAAAGTACTGAATTATCTGTAGAAACTAAAGCTGTGTTTACCCACCCCATATTTACCCACTGAGGGGACAGGTACCAAACTTAAGTAAGTTAGCTGTTTTGAGATAGTGAAGGAGAAGGCATTTCTATAGGGAAATTAATTTAAAATGAAGTACCTAAAATAATCCAGACGAATGATGCACTGGAGATGTTTCTCTCTACTGGCTATAAAGGAGGATAGGCATGAGATGCTTAACTTACAGACTACTGAAGCTGACTACAAGAAAGCCCACCTTATGTGCGCAGAGACCCGAGTATGAGAATAAACAGAAGGTTGCTTCAGTGTAAGATTTGACGTGAGAAGTGCAAGGGGACTGATGCCTCATCCTAACACTGGGGAAAAAGTCTCCAAGTGGGGAAATCAGTATCATTTGCTTGACTGGTATAAAGTTCTGTGAGTATGCATGGGACAGAACCGGAAATCTGCAAATTTCAGCAGCCATGCAATTAATGATCTGCACGACCAGACCAGGCAGCACGCAGCTCTGAGGAAGCACTTTCCAAGTAGAATGAATTCCTCACAGAGTTAAAAACTTATTTGGGAGAGCTGGAGACAGAGGAATTACTCTATGTCTGTGTACGTGTGTGCACCGACAGGGAACAACAAGAGTTCCTGGGGACCAAATGCTTTTAATCTCAAGATTTTTAGAAGGGGGGGAAAAGCTCTTCTTTTCTGATCCTTTCGAATTGTCAAGCATCACTTTAGTCCGAACATCAGCATTTAAGGCTCAGGAGTGTTTACCTGTTTTACTCTGCGGTTGGCTTCCCCGGTATTTCATCTGGGGTGTAACTCTCAGCAGCAGTTCTTAATAGCTCCTGTGGGAACCCCGTGTTATGAACAGGTAACATAGATTAACATCCTCGGGGTGGTTTTGAAGATGCTTCTTCCTTTAAAAGCAAGACTGCATTGAGCAAACTCATACCAAAGACCTTCTCTCCAAAGGAAATGTGTCTAAATATAAACATAGTGCAAGAGATTGATGCTGCTTATGAAAAATTCGGATCCAAGGGTCCTGATGAATCCTGCGCTGACTGAGATCCTTCCCTTCAGCACTGTGCCGTGGTGTGCCTGCCTCCCTGCTTAGAAACCTCAAAGGCACGCTCAGGTGTCACTAGAGGCAGCTCTGGTGACTCAGTAGGTGGCAGCCTTCACCTTGACTTTGCAAGGAGTTGTCACCCTGTGGAAGGTGTTCGGGGATCACTGAGCACTGGGGACAAAGGCACCCCTCTCCTGGCTCAAAGTGCGGGGCCTGGACAAAGCCAGCTGTGAGACTTCACCCGCGGTGTGAAGAGGCCCATGACAAAGTGCTAGAATGGCACCTCCTGGACAACAAGTGGCCTGGTGGGCTGGCTGAGATTGACAGCCCAGGAGGTACTGCCAGCACCTCTGACTCCAGTACACTCCAAAGGATCTTTATGTACAACCAATGCAATTAAAAAGACAAACTGAATGGGTTTGGCACTTTGGCAGAGGTTTGGATCAGCAGAGTCACTGCTCATTCATATGGTAAGCAGGAAGAGGGAGCAGTGTAGTTTTTCCCTATATTTTGGGGGGGGGGAAATTTGCTACAGGGAAGAAAATGGAGCCCATGAGACCTGTGTTTTCACAAAGGAACAGTTTGGGGAGTAAACAGAACCTAGCAGAGCTTTATGCGGGATGGAACTCACAGGCCCACGAAGAGGGGAACGCTTTCACCATGCAAGTCAACATTCACTCCTCAAGGAAGGTGGAACGAGAAAGTGGGGGGATGGGGTCCGGCCATAGAGGAGGCAAGACAGGCTCCTGCTGGTGAATGAAATTGCTGCCTTCAGCCTGCCTCCTCCTGGAGCCAAGATCAGGGACCAGCCCGTAGGGATCAGTTTGGTGGGGGGCAACGTCCTCCACCTGGGTGGGACAGTGCTGAGCGACAGGGGCAGAAGCCTCTTTACGTGGTTCAGCTGCAGCTAGAATGGCCTAGCTAACCCCAGCCTCGGCCTTCACATCCTTTCAAACCCAAGGTGTTCCTAAGCATCGTAGTTTTGATTTGAACGATAATACTGGACCCCTTTCCCAAAGCTCTTAAAGTTTCAGGCCCCGTCAAGCTGAATTTTTTCGAACTGTTCACCTGAAAATGAGAGGAGGAACCATTACTAATGTGAGAAACCATCCTGGTTTCCTCAGCGGATACTGGCAACGCCTACCTTACTACTCAGCATTATGCCTGCCTACCCTTTGCTCTACCCCTGAACAAACTTGAACGAAATAGCAAGCATATTTCCTCCTCTTACCAAGAGGCAGATTTATACTCACGCTCCTGTCATTCTCTCACAATACCTTACATAAATCACCGTTGTTTCTGGAGAGACGCCAGAACAGTTTGAAGGAATGTGTACAGGACCTACCTGAACAGGGTTTCCCCACGTTTCTGACTCTATAATCCCCTTATTCAGAGCTAAGCCAATAGGTTCACACCTCCTGCACAGAAAACCTTTTCCAACTCAATCCACTGCCTTTAAAAACAAACAAGGAAACCCACAGACTCATGCCCAGCTATTACCATGAAAGAGAAAACAAGAGACACAAAGCAAAAGAATTTGCTGCGTGCAGATCTATAAATGCTAAGTCCATGAGTGAGGAGACATTTGTTTTTGTTCCGCATAGTCAAACATGTCCTAATCATTAAAACACCTTCACTCTAAAATTGCAGCTGATTGCTTACTCACGGGGTATTTGCTATTCATGCCTTTGCCGAGGCCCCACAGTGGTGATAGTGCTAGACTATAAATTTAGGCATGGATAATGTTTGGGGAAGAGGCTTCTGTGAAAAGCTGCCTGAAGTAAAGGGGTTGGCAGGACTTTCCCGGGACCACTGCATTGCCACCATAGATTGCAAAATTCAAAGTTGCAGCTCAGAATAGCCTCTGCAGGGTGAGTATTAGGTATGGAAATCATTGGGTGTTCACTAAATGCATCGGTGACTAGCTCTGTAAGCAGTCCATTAACTGTGAGGAAAAACCCACTGCCCAGAAAAGACCAGAAGCTGAGACTGTTACTCTACCCACTTTGTCTGCAAAGAGGTTAAGAGGTCTACCCAGTTCTACAGAAGAGGACTAATGACAGGGGTGACATCAGATATAACAGTTCCCAAGCTTTCTCAATCAGCTCCTACCAGCTCTATTTGCTGGCCCTTGCACTTTCTGGCAGACTCTCTTGCTCCTTCAGTATCAGACTCCCATCTGAAACAACCACAAAGACAGCCTTCTTCAAGCTGACATCCCCCAGGTCTGGGAACCGCTGAGTCCCGCTGCCATCCTCCCGTATGAAGAGGGCGGGTCTCGTTAGTGCAGTTATTTCAAAGGGAGCCAGCTGTGGCGTGAATTAGGGGAGGTTTGATAAAAGTGCGGACTTGCCTTCACTGTCATCTTTCTTCTTCCACGGCCTGCTCCATCCACAATGACACTGTCTTCATCTCTGTGTCAGCTGTTTGCACTGGGAGGAGAAGATACAGTTAAAACGTGAACATCAGAGCTAACCCCTCTAGCTTGTTTCCTTCTTCAGTGATTGCTGGTTCTGGAGAATCCACAGACCTGCTCTTGCACGTTTTCTCACAACCCAGGTACTTCCTTGATACCTGCTACCTGAGGTAAAACATGCCTCACAGCCCCAGCGTGTTCGTCTTGGTGCAGCCATGTACAATTCAGATTGGCTATGTCAATGCTAGCACTGAGCATGGCGTGAGAGGAGCAGATCTGGGTTGAATTGGTTCGTACGGAAGGCCCTTGCATGCCCTTTATATGCGGTTGGATCCCTGGGCGAAAAGCCCCACCACCTGTGTATCTCAAGGCTTTCTGAAGAGAAGCTGATTGAAAAAAGAGAACCTTTGCTTTTTCAATGCCAGGCCCCACCCGGAAGCACTATGCCATCCTTTTGCCTGCCTCATGGATAACACTAAGACATCGGTGCACACACCACCCACAAAAGGCCTCACACATGAAGGTCTTACTTCTGCCTTTCCTCATGCTGCTTCTCTGTGGCACCAGCATGTCTGCCATTCAACTCCCATCCGCACCAGTTTGGACAAAATGCATAGGCAGGCACCACAGCGAGGGCTGGCTTAATCCTGCAACATGGCCAACAAAATGGACTTTCCCCTGTGGCGACTGAGCTAGGCACTAGCACTAGAGCAGGGACTGAGTGGCAGTCTTTGAGGGAGCTAGTTTATCAGGAAAGATTTCTCCTGAAGATCATGGATGCTTGGAATTGCTTTCACAGGCTGGTCAGCTCAGTGAGGTATATTGGCTCTCTGCACCTCTGAGCCCTGACTGCATCCACACTACAGGGCCTGGCCGCTGTGTGAAGAAATCCTAAATCATGTGGGAGCTTTTAAAAACTGCACCCAAGCAAGGTGGATGCAAAATCCCACAGAGGCCTATGACAGAGGAACAGAGGACTACTCCCTCTGTTCCAGGTAACAGTGCTCATCCTAAGCACAGCACCCATGCAAAGCTTTACAACACCCTGTCAGGTATTTGACAGGCTAAGAAAAACACCTCCTTTAAATTTCCCTGTTATCCAAGGACATGTGGGAATGAAATATCCATTGTTAATTATTGGTAAGGTCATCGGTGTCTGGAGCTGTGCAAGGATTTCACATGGTACGCAAACAGGGTGCTCGGATGGCCAAGCAGCTGCTGCGTTTAAAGCTTGGCCATGGCCTTCCTCAGATAAGATAATGTAGGTTTACATCCTTCCTGTGCAGGCACAGGGGGTTTTTGTTATCCATACTGACAACCGTGCAAATGTTGGCCATGTCCCTCGCTGGCTGGGGCAGCCAAGCTGGTCACATCATAAGGGTTGCTTGTTTGGTGTGCCAAGGTCAGAAAATGTTAGTATTTTGAGAAATTTTGTCTGAGAATAGGCCCCTGACCGTCACCGGTGCAGTGACAGTGTACCAGAGCAGAGCAATTAGCAGCCAGATAATGTAGCCTGCTGCACACTGTGGCCACTTCTCTGAATCCCTTGGACCTGTAGGCTGAATTTCCCTGTAACCAGATCACACAGCTAACCACATTTCATTTGCAGCATCTTACTTGGCAGAGAGAGTCGCTTTTACATCCTGGGAGCTCCACAAGGAACACAGAGGCGTGCAGGTGAACGTTGTCTTTCTGGACTGGAACATGGCAGTACAGCAGACACACATTTGTTGTGTACACGTTTTGCATGTGCAGGCTCTCGCCTCCTCCACAAAGCTGGAGTGGGACTAATTAGAGAGTAGAGCATCAGTAGACAGTCTGCAGAAGGAACGAGAGAAAAGTATGCCAACGGCTTATCACCGGAGATGGGCAGAGCTGTCTCTTTCCCCTGTAAGTTTGGGGGTGGTTTTTCTTTTGTGATTGTTTGGCAACCAGTCATAGGAAGCATTTTTTAAGCTTCATCTGTGCCTCTGAGAAAATAAAAATTAATAATTCCTTCCCAAGTTATTTGTAGGCTGCATCCAAGGCTGTAAAACTGGCACAGAAAAGAGTACATAGCATCAAGCTATAATTGGGCGTGAAGAAAGCAACTGTGTTAACACCAAGCACCTGGACTTCAGGAGAACCCCTCTTCCCCTTTCTGCTCTCAGTGATTCCTTCTTTCCGCTGCATATGTGACACACATCATTATAGTGCATTTTTGCTGCTGCTTGGATTGGGAAACACTATACTGGGTCTGTCTGTACTACATGAGAAGAGGGCCAGTCGGAGCA
Source organism: Fregata magnificens (assembly GCA_013389945.1). Classification (NCBI taxonomy): domain Eukaryota; kingdom Metazoa; phylum Chordata; class Aves; order Suliformes; family Fregatidae; genus Fregata; species Fregata magnificens. The sequence continues at coordinate 423,466 of WAAD01003079.1, forward strand.
AGCAAAGACGACCTGGAAAGGGAGCCATCTGTGCACAGAGCGGTGTCGTGGTCTGCAAGGCAGAGCAGACCCTGCTTTGCCGACGCCAACTCCCGCCACATCCGCGGCAGCCACCAGCCCCATTGCTCTGTCAGGGGCTCCCGCCTCCAGCCCTGAGATGGCAGAAGATGCGTGGTTTTAGGGGTGGTTTTAGGCTCCAGGAAGCACCCCCCTGTTGTGTAAGCATATGCATTTTAAGGACAGGCACCTCGTTTGAGAATCACACACACTTTCTATGACTTAAAAAAGAGACATTCCCATGACCTTACCTGCTCTTTCTGGGCTGGTCTTGGTCCCACTACAAAAAACACATTCCAGTCTGCACAGGGAAACGATGCACTGCTTGGCAGGCGGGAGCTGGAATATACAGACAGTGCACGTATGTATTTTTGCAAGGTTAGACTTTTTTCTTAATAAATAGCTCACTGTGGTAAACTCTTTCGGAACCTAAAATATCTCTGAATATGAGGGATACCTGGGACGTAACAGGGCAGGAGGAGGATAGTAAGTAACCATGCTGCTTCCGCTCAAACTCCCTGACAGATGTACAGACTGCCTGCTGCTTCTCTCCCCATCACCTGCATCTGCTTGTCTCCGTAGCCTTGGCTGAGAGATCATTTGAGCAGGGATGCCCCTTGTTGGAAGCTGTTGCACAGCATTCCTGCAAATATACCCTTTCTGACACCGCAGAGAGAGAAGTAAGTTGCTGGAGCGTATCCTTCTCACGTGCCAGAAGGGGCACTTTCAGCGGACATGTATTTCAAGAGGCAGGCAGCCGTCTAGGTTTGGCACAGGTCTTTCCATACAGCACCGTGTCTTGTTTGGTCAAGTGTCCCTGGAGACACCAGGAAAACAGGCTGTGAAGGAGTGGGATCAGGTTGTTTTATTGTGAAGAGGTTGGCATCTTAGTTTGTGCTTGACTCAGTTCGGCCAGAGGCACCTAAATCACACAGGCGTCTAAATGACAAAGGACCTGGGCACCACTTCTGTGTCCTTGCCATGAAAGAAGACTTTCCTGCTACTCATCGGGCAATCACCAGTTAAATTTTTCTGATGTCTCCGCTAGTGTGAACAATACGGCTGGATCACGGACATACAAACCCACGCGCCTGACTTGTCATAAAAGTGGCTTGAAAACAAGACGGCAACAAACAAACACATTGACTGCTTTCCCGTCCTACACCTAGACTTCAGACCGCATCCTGCTGGCCTGAAAGCATAAAATGGTACCGTCTGAGACAAGCAAAACCCTGCCAGCTGCAGTCAGCTCTGCGCATCAGTGGACTCAGCACAGTGCACAACCTTTTTATCAGTGCATTCTGTGGGGAATACGCATCCTGTTGCATGATTTTACGGATGTGTGGCAGCACGGTAGCAACAGTGATAATCCCCTTGTATCGACTCTTCTCGACTTTTTTGGTCACAGGGGTTGCAAAGGCACCCGCAGTGGAGACAGGCCTTTCCCTCTTTGGTATCAGAACCAGTGGGGCTGCAAGCTTTGACAGACAGGGACCTGGGGTGGCTGGTGACCCATGTGAGGTAGCACCTTCCAGAATGTAGTTTGTCCACAGCCCATGGAAAGACCTAGGGTCTTGCTTTATCTTTTTAAATTTTTGTGTGGAACGTGTTGCTTTTAGTAAGGTTTGAGCCAAGTTTATATTTTAGGTACCTGGTTTTGCACCTAGCATTTTAGAAAAATATCCTGCAATTACAAGCTGTGTAGCTGTAAGAAGTTTGGAGGCTGCCACCAATAAGCCATTATTCACTTGCGCTTCCATAATGAATAGATCATGTTCCGCTAAAATTTAGAACAGGAAACAGTGAAGGTTTTCCCAGTCCTTTGAACAGTAACTATATGGGTGTATGAAACCATGTGAACATGGAGGTTTTTCTGTGGCACCTGCAAGTCAAACTCTCCTTTGACAGGTTTTTGCGGAGAGGTAGCTTACTTCCGACCAAAGACGTGTGCCTCAGAGCACGTCTATCCCAAGACAACGTTGAGCATATGTTCTTTTTGCTGACAATGGGAGCTGGGCATATACGTGCAATTCTGTATACGCTGACTATGCATACGTGTACAGATCTGGGAATATCTCCCACAGCCATACCCAGCATGGAGGGCTGCGGAGATTCAAAATGGGAGCTGAAGGCACATGCCCAGCCCTACAGAAGACGTTCCTCCATTTTTAGTGTCCTCTCTCCATTTTTTCCCTTGCAATATTCAAACACAAGAGTATTTCCAAACTATAAACACTTGTGAAGAATGAGTACCTTGTAAAACTGTGTATGCTACACATCTCAGGAAAACAGTACTTGTGGGAAGTCCATAGCCTCCTCTGTGTACACAGCAATCTCTGTTTTGGGGAGATTCATCTTCCCGGAGTTCAGACTGCCGTCCTTGAGTAGTTATCATCTGGCACAGAGCAATGAACTCTGGCTGAACCTACCGCCTTTCCGCTGACAGCAGACAACCAGCGGAGACCCGATGCCTCCTCTTCTGACACCTAATGCTAGGGTACCAAGTGTGCGCTACGAAGCTACGGGGACCGCACTAATGTATACAGACTGGCAGAGGTAATGGCTGAAAGGGTGGCCCAATCCCTGGCACCGCACCCTAGGAAAGCACAGGGGCTAGGTGGAAAGACGCTGATGAAGGGCAGGGTTCCCTCCACGCTCGCAGCGGTCCAGCTCTGACCCCGCTAAAGTGGAGCTGTCAGTGACACCAATGGCGGCAGAATTTGGCTAACACCAGAGCACCCTGTCTATATGTTTACAATAACAGCTAAATTTCTAGCTGGAAAAGGTTATAATCCCCATGAGGCCTAAAGGAGGTAATTAGAGAAAGGCAGGCCTGGGGTGACGTGCTTAAGGCATGGCTTTTTGAAGACATTTCCCCTACCCCAAAGGGAATAGGCAAGGAGCGGTGGATATACTCAGGGAGTCTCCTCTAAGCACCACCTGCTATAGCACTGATGCAGCAGACAGTCTTTTGTCAAGCCCTGAGTGCCTAACCTGCTCTGGTGCTTCAGAAAATCCCCCAGCCCTCTCTTAGCCCTTAAAGCTCTATAAACATCCCAAAGTAGCACAAGGTCCTTGGGTGCCGCAGACCAAGTTAGGTGTAGACAGCTAAATGCGCTTCTGCAGTCTGGCTACGGAAAACAGGATTGCTCAGGCTTGCCAAACAGCGTGAGAACGTGTGAATGAAGTCTGCAGACTTCTTCCTTGTTCCCAACTTACTCTGGAATAATTGTTTACTTTAGCCAAGCTCTTCCTGATCTATATCCATAGATCAGCACTAGGCTCAGCACTGCAGCCTGTCATGCAGTATCTCCAACATGAAAGCAGACAACAGAGATATGACGGGGCAATTTTCTCCTCAACACCACTCTGCGACAGCTTTGAGGATGTCGTGGCTTTTAGGCACGAGGCAGCGAATCGGAGGCTGGTACTGGGTTTGAGTCACCGCCTTTCAAGCCTGAGCATCTGGCCAGCTGTTTGGCCCCAAAAGTGCAGTGCCATTTTCCAGAGCAAGTGTGGTTGTTTTGTGGTTTCTGTTGTTTACATGCTCAAGAACCCCAGCTTTTATACTCTGGTTACCTGCCAGCCTCCCACCAGTCTTTCAGGTCTCGTGTTTGGCCGAGAGCGTCCTAGGAATCTCCAGTCGCATCTTGCTGGTCCCAGCCACGTGGCTGGTCTGGGCTCCTGCCTGCGCTTGTTTGATGCGTGACCCATGCACAGGCTGCCCCTTACCCGAGCCGCTTTCACGCAAACAAAGGAGTGACCCGTCTCTCAGGGTGCGATACAGGGGAAGGCTGCACTCAGACACCCGGTCCTGATGAGAGGCTCTGATGCTAATCACCTGCCTTTGATCCGTTCGCCTTTCAGCTAAAACTACCATCTTCTCCCTTGTCTCCCATGAGGCTCTTCTCCAAATGAAGACCTGCGCAGCTGCCACTGCACATGATACAAGTGCCACATCCAAGCCGATCAGAAATCTCAAGCCTTGGCGAGGATTTTCTACGGGTAATTGAGGGTGTTTGCATTTTGCACAAGCAAAAACAGTACCGGTTTGTGCAGCTAAGCACACAGCTGCACCGCTGCCTAGTCTGGACATGCAAATAGTCCTTGGTGAGAGCAAGTGCAGCCTTTGGAGAGACAATACGAATCTGAGACCTCAATTTCATGTCTGCCAGCCCCAGAAAACTGGGATTTACTTTGCTAGCCCCAAAACAAGAAAGAAGTTCAGTCACTGGAAACTGCCTATTTCTTGACGTTAGTGATCTATTAAGGATGGGTGTAGCTACGCTCACGGACCTTGTAGATCTTCCTCTTAAGGCAGGAGGCTTCTTCTAAGTGTAATTTCTGTACACCAGTACTAGAAATCCTAATATTTGAGAGTTACTGTCACCTTACTCAAAATAAGGATTAAATGAGATTTCCACAGCAGGTTATCTTCATGGTCTGGGGGTGAATTTTATTTTGCTCTTTAGTTAGTAAGTTTTAAATAGTTGCTTTTAAATTTGTCCCCTAGATCCACATCAGGTTGGATATCAAACTCATCAGCATTTGGGAGACATTATTCCTAACCAGAATCCAAATTTGACCCCAGACAGAGGCAGCTTTTTCTCTTTTTTTTTTTTTTTACTTTTGAAATTCACAGCTGAAGACCAGACCCACGTCTGGGTTTGGATCCAGGTATCCCATAAAGCATCAAAGTACACAGGTCCCCTCTGCTCCATCTAACTCCCCTAACTAGTCCAAAACAGTGCATTCCCAGGCAGACTGTTTCTAGGAACAGTATCAGTATATTAGCCTTGTAACTCATTAATGCTAATAGCAGTTGCATAATGCACAGCTGAAATGTGGTTGTACAGTAAGCTAAGAACACATCCCAACTGTATGAGGTACGATTGCCAGTCAAAGTTTTTAAATGAGTAGCTTTCCTTATCATTACAGCTGAATTTACCTTTGATTGTAAATGCTCTGAAGGGGGCCACGTTTCGAGGTATCACAAAGCCATGCCACTAACTCTAGCATAATCTTCCGCTTAAATGCTGCACGCTTGGCCACAGTCTGGAAGGAGGTATGAACTCACCTTGTCATTGCTCTCCGTGTGCAAAAGCTCGGGAGCAAAACCTTAGGAGACCTCCAGAAGGGCCTTGGTCACTCATTGCACCTAACTGACGGGGAGCTCAAGCGTCAAAGATGGCACGTTATGCTTTAACCCTCAGGGAGCCCCGAGCACTGAGATTCAAAGCGGAAGAGAGTGAAGGAAGATTTAGGTCCAATGCGGTGACTAGCTATTCAGAGGGAGTCTCCGAAGCCACGCAAGCAGTGAGCCAGCCATTGACGTTAGGCAGCTGTAGAGTCACTCGCTTACGTTAGCCCTGGCAACGAGCATAAGCAGAACCATGTTAACAAAATGGAAATGTCAACCTTTACAAAAATTGCTAAAGCCTGGTGTGTTGCACACAAGTGCAGAATGAATTTCTTTCATATTCTGCAGATTTGGCCAGTTCTTGTGACTCAGTGCATCTGTCTCATCCCGTTGGCTTGCTAAGAGAACATTAACTATGCCCTCTTCAAGGCCCTGTTTCTCGTCTTTTGTCATAGCCTCATTTAAATGCTCTTGATTGTCTTTAGATAAACAAGCTTTGGAGCATATTTAAAATATACGGCCAGCTGTATCCTAGGGCCATCAGATAACATCCGATGGAGCTCTGTATGTACAAGCTAGACTGAGCCCTCAGTTTCTATGTTGTGTTGAATAGCAAACAGCTCTCTACTGCCTGCTCCCTGCCAGCAGAAGTGTGCAGGGTAATTCCCTCAGGAGACACTTCTCTGTGTCCTGACCCTTGAGCTGCCAGTGCTCAAACTGACCCTTGCAATTTGGTGACAGGCACCCGAAGAGTTTTCAGCTTTGCTTTCCTTTGAGTCCCACTTATCTTGGATGCTTTGTCAGAACCCCTGGCTTCCCCTAAAGTACCAGAAAAAAAAGCTTAAAAAGGGAAGCCATCAAGCAAAGAAAAAGGGCAGAATTGTTCATTACGTTTTTCTGAGCTACGTCCATGTGCCTTCTGGCAGCTGTTGTCACTCTGGGCTTTGCTGCTCCAACAGCCAAGGACTGCCACACTGCCAGTAAGGGTGGAGCTTCTGTGTGACCAGCTCACTCTGGGGAGTGAGTTTTCCTCCCTGGAGAGCGAGCTGATTTGCTTCAGGTGAAAGCCAAAGTGCCGGCCAGCTTGTAAACAGTACAGATGACGAGCGAGTGAGGTGTAGCCTTCAGACACTGAAGCGGTGTAGGCAAAGCCAGAGCAACTCCACGTGATGCAGCAACAACACAGACAACAGACTTGGCCGTTCAAGGGCTCCTAACCTTCCGCCTGTTTGGGCCCGTCTGGGGGGCTCCTGAAGCCGCTGTGGTGCCCGGGAGGGATGTGTGGTTCATTCTGCCCTCTGTCTCTGGCCGGGGACTGCCCTGCAGCAGCCCTTGGCAGGGGATTCCCCCACAGGTGTACCCAGAAAGGTCAGGGCTCAGCAGGAAGGCAGCTCCCTGGCTCGCCAATCTTTCTGTGTGCTGTGCCCACTTGCTCACCGTGATGCGGTCTTTTGCTCTAGATGCCGGGGTTATGCCCAGACCCCCAGAAAACAGTGTTTCACTGTGCTGAAGGTTGCTCCCTCCCAACATCTGTGCCTGCTGCAGTGTCACTTCCATTTGGGAATGTGTCCTGCTTGTAGCTGAGTGAAATGAATGATGGGGCTGAATTATGAAGACATGGGGCTGTGGGAGGATGAAGAGTGCTGCTGCAACTTTGAAACAATGGAAAATATTAAATAAACCCTAATTCCCTGCTGGCACATATATGCACCATAAATAAACATTATAACTATGTAAATAGCACACAGCTCCTAGGAGCTGGATCACCTTCTGAAATAGCAGGCAAAGAGTCTGCTACTCTACAATAGAGGGATCATGTTTGGCTGAATTATGCAATTCAGTTAAATGCATGCTGTACAGTAACATAATTTTTGGAAACCATATTGTTTGGCCCTCCTGAGCAATTCCCAGAAGTAATTCCTGCAAGGAGCACACACCCAAGTCAGTCAGAATTTCTGGAATGACATTCCAGTTGCTCAACACCTGGTTATGCAGATAGAAGAGAAACAGAGCGACGCCTTAGCCAGTATAATAGATAAGGGTGTGAGAATTCAACTCGCTGGCTAGCGCATGAAAGTGTGAATGACCTCGCCCCATGTCCAGGATTGCTCAAGCCATAGGAGATGTCAGTATCAATACACACATCTTCGTTTATAGTCACAGGACAGCTCTCTTCTCAATGTTTGCTTCTGCCCTCAGATCTTAACCCCAGAACGGAGAGAAAGCGCAACGTTTGTTGGACAACGTGCCTGCAAAGTTGTTCGCTTCTGCAAACCGACTGCAGAAAAGGATTAATGAAATGCTCTCGTCTATTATTCCATCTAGTGGAAGACCTTCCACCTCTTCAGATAAATTCACATGCAATTAGAGGGAGGTCGAAGTAACGGGTTCTCTGTTTTCTTCAAACTAAGACTAGTGGCTCTGCTATATTATCTCCTATATAATGACTGGGTGACCTTCCCTGTATTAAATAGAAAGAGGCTCCTCTCGGTCATAAAATCACTAAGTGTATTCAACTCCTTTTTATAAAGCAACAAACAGCTTGAAGCAAATGCCATTTTGCATCTGTGCCCTCAGTATCTATCAGGAACGGGCCAAGAATTCTTATTTTGCATCCATAACCAGAAGAAAAGATGTGTATCAATAGCAGTCAATTAATTCACTGACTAGCAGATTTTGGCAGTTGTAGCCCAAACTCTTGGGTTAGGTAGGAGGGGTGAGGGGAGTTGCTTGATGTGAATGCCTCCGTGTCCCAGCTGAGGTGCAGAGACCATTTTGCAATAGCGAGAGGCGAGGAAATAGATGGTGGGTAGAAGGTGGGGATACGTGCTTGGTGAAGGGGGCACCAAAATCCTCATGGCAATGACACCGGGGGAAGTTCTGGAAGGAGTACGAAACCAAGCAGTCAACAGGCCCAGCATACGTCCTGCAAAACCCTGAGTTGAAATAAAGGCCACAGTTAAATGGTTGCAGGGCGGGTGTTCACATTTCAAGTAAATGTTTTCCCCTGAGTTAGAGGGAGACCTACAGCAGCAGTCAGTGCGCCTTGTGTTACAACTAGGTTCCTAACCTGGCTACAACATTGATTAAAGTGACTAATCTAACCCTGTAAAGGCAGCTTTGGCAAACAAAGACCTGTGAGTATGAGTAGGCAGGATTAGATGAGAGAAAAACGCGGCAAGCGGTGCCTCTCCCATAGAAAGGGAAGATGCTTGCGACAGATGCTAGTACCTGTCCCAAAAGCACTACGGAGTCCCTCAATCGGTAAGCTGGCTTGCAACTCCTGGTTTTCTTTATTAGCAATGAATCAAACCCCTCGTTCCCAATCCAGGAAATTCCTAAGGCACATGTTTTTCTACTGACTTCTCTGTGCTCCAGGGAAGAGACAGTAAAGGTGACGCATTAGGAAAGCAGTCTTCTGCTCCTCTTTCCTTTTTTTCTTTTCTTTTTTTCTTTGGCCTTTCTAACAGCTCCACAATAACTGATACACAAAAAATATAAGGGAGCCTCCTGTGACTTGAGACATGAGGTTATATTAGAACATGCCTGGGTGTCTCCAAAATGTGGGAGAAGGGCCAGATCCTCAAAGACAGTAAGACCCTTAATTCTTGCTGGAAGAAAAGGATCTTCGAGCATCTGGACCTGGCTGTCTAACGTCATCCTAAATATATCTGTAACTTGTCAGGCAGTAAGTGACACATGCCAAGTCTCTTGGTTTCTCATTAAATTCCGTGGGGTTTGACGGCCCCCAGTTATAGCTAGTTATAGACTAGCTATAGTCTAGTAGCTACAGTCATAGACTATATGTAATAGCTATAGTTATAGACTAGTTATAGCTAGTTATGGCTAGTTATAGACTAGCAAATGGTTCTCTGGAAATGCTTGCCTCAAGCCCCAGTGAGATGACACATGTGCCGCTCCCTCTCCCAGCTTGCTCTGCAGTATTATTGAGGTTGTCAAGCCAAGCACTCAAAATTCATAATGAACCTTCGTTCTGCCTGCTCACATATGTGCTTCACATAAGGCCCTGAAGTATGGGCTACGCCAGACTATGTCCAGAATTTTCTTTCATGAATTTGCGTCAATTGAAGCCAATGGCCCAGACGGTTTCTCTGAAGGAAGCCCTGCCCGTTCAGCAGGTAAACGTCAGTGAAGTCCACAAAGGTGTTCAGTGAGAGGGCATTTGAGTATGCAAGAAGGTCTGTATTGGTGGCTACCACTATTATTAGATAAAAAAGGGAAAAGGGGGTGGGAACAAACAGTTCTGGGTTCCTTTAAAATATCATCTATCAATTAGCCAAGCTAGTGAGTCAGTAAAGGAAAGATCTAAGACGTTATGACTGTGATGGCTAAATAATGACAATGTGGAGGAAGGTGTTAATTGTAAGTATGGCCGTAGTACGGCCAGGGAGTCCCATCATACTCAATTAGAGAGATCCTGAAGCATAGCGGATCCAGCAAGCAAACTCTCCACCTACTCTGGGAACAGCATCATCATTAATCACTGTACGAAGCAATAGCAGAAAGGCGGGATTCGGCCTTCACCTGAAATTATCCGTCTTCTCTCTGAAGAAATGAGACGAACTTAAAACAGATTTTAGCCTCTGAAAGATGCTAGAGCTCTGTCCAGAGAAAATCATAGGTGCAGAGAGACAGATTTCCGCCAGTTGATGACATAGCCCACAGGATATTGGGCTGAGAACAGACTCGCACCAGCCCATCTGCTGCGAAACTCTGACCTTCCCTTTTACATTGCAACCGCACCTGTCATATGCAATATGGCTACGGCTATAGCTTGTGCCAGAGTGACACCTGCCTTGCCTATCTCACACAGACTGAACCTCTTTTATCAGCACTTCTAACTAAGATCATTCCACACCTGCTGGCAAAGGGGGTTCACAGAGTTTCTCGCACCTTCTGCAACACACGTGATGGCAACGCAGCTGACATCTAGTTACGCCTGACAGCTTGTCTCTGCAGCACCCACTTCCAACCACCCCCTTCTTTTGAAGTCCCACCATTGCCAGCAAGCAGTACTGGGACAATCCCTTACTTTTAGAAATGTCACAGAGGCTACTGGAGCATAGGTCTGGGTAACAATGGCTCAGAGGTTTGTTTCAAGACAAACGCTACTCTTATTTCAAACAGATGCAGACAGGTGCCTGGTCATTTGGGCTGAGCACTCAGGGGCAGCTGGAGACAGCCAGCTCATGCTCATGTGTGCTCCTGGCCCAATGTGGCAAGACCATCCAGGCATGAAGTTGTTCAGGTCTCTCTCTTGGGAAGAGGCTATGGAAACCCATGCTTTTCTGCTTCGTGCTACCCATGGGAGCTAAACTTGTTTCACCTCAGCTTAGCCGTGTCAGAAGTTAAGTAACAATCTTCATCGGTCTGGGTGCCGACCCCAACCTGTGGGCTGCCTTCCCGCCTGACCTCAGACCTGCCTGATCACTACGGACTTGCCCAGTGATCTGGACTGCGGGCTGACCCCGGCTGCACTATCACAGAAAGATGTTGAGACACTGAATGGCTAAGGACACCCACTTGGCCAGGACTAAAAAGTCCACCTGTAGCTTTTTAATGCTTGTTAGCCAGCTCTCTACCCAGAAGGCAGAGCAGGGGACAAGTGACCAAGGGTATTCATTTTATCAGACGAACCTATTCCACTGAGAACAGAAATATTAAAAATTCCTTTGATTTAAAATTTAATAAAAGGTAGGAAGTCAGCAAAAAGGTTTGGGTTTACCTCAAAACATTGCTCTGCTTATTAGCTGAATGACTGTGCAAGGGAATCTTCACTTTAGTATCGCTTTGGTTATATATGCTTTCTGGGAACAGCAATGGTTTCCAGGCCATTAAATATTTGTCTGCGTGACCGATGTGTTCTCCCTCCTGCTCACCTGCACTGCTAACGTACTTTCCCTGGGAGATGGAATGTTTGCCATACCAATGAATGGAATGGAGCAACTAAATGAATGAAAGTTCAAGTAGAGCTATAAATAGAACGGGCACCGGGTTTTCACCGTGCACATATAAGCTACTTCACACCCACTTCCTTTTCTCTGCCATTAACTCTGAGATCTGAAGTGAAATAACCTTTCTGCACTTTGGAAGAACAAACAGCAAAACAATAAAGAGACCAAACTGTTATGAGGAAGTCACTGAAGTGCTGTGTAGGGAAGACGGACAGACTATTTTATATATATATATCATGCTGTGCCTCACAGCTGGAGTTGCCAAATAGTAATACCTGGTTTGAATTTTAGCAATACTTACGTGGGAATTTGGGGATGGCTGAATGAAAATGCCTTGGGTGGAATTTCACTCTGCCCGTTCTTCTTTAACAGTCCCTCTCATGCGTGGTGTGGAGCAGAGCCAACCACTCAGTCTATGGATAATGCACAGTGGCACCTCCTGGTGGAAACCAGCTTCCAGGGCTGTGGGCAGCAAAACAGGGAGAAAAACATATGATGAGAAGTAAAATAAGAAAGAAAAGCTAAAAAAAACCAAAAACCAAAAACAAAAAACAACTTTTTTTTAAAGGAAAAAACCTGCTTGCTTTTCATACCAAGGACAGGGCACACCGGCACTATCCCAATGTTGCTTTTCCATGTAAATAAATGCCTTTTCATGTTGCTGCAACGTGTGTTTAGGACAAGTATGGGTGGAAGGCAGGGGGTTACAAAGGCAAATGGGGTGGGAAGGTGCTCTAGGAGGCAATCTCCACCGCAAGACTCAGTCCTCATCATTAACAAAGCTCACAAACCCTCACACTATACTGTATTTTCCTGTGTTTCCCCTGGACTGACACTGTCTAGAGGTTCTCTTGTGGAAGGCTGTTAATATTCAATAACTGACATTGAGATAAAACCAAATAAACCTGGAAGAAAGTAGCTGAGTCAGGCTAGATTAGATTAGGTGGTAATTTACTATTTTTAGTTTTAGCTGTTGGAAATGGATACCAAACACAATCTCACTAAAAAGAAACTCCTACCCAAAATGTAGGCTCATAAAAATGTAACAAGTTCACAGGTTGGGTTTATTACCGTTTCAGTGTGTGATATGAGATCTGCATGTATACAGGGTCGCCCTTTTCTCTGTTTATGGAGGTTCTTGGGAGGTCAGCGTGTGTAACACTTGGCCTGTTGGGAGTTTCATGCTGTTCCTAGGCGCAAATGCAATAGAGTAATAGAAGAAAGTATCACAACATGTTTCAATGTGTCTCGTCTTCTGATGAGAACGCTGGACCATTTCTGCCCAGCTGTCTGAACAGAGCTCCCTATCTGATCCTTATCGTTTCACTCCTAGCAATGGAGGTGGCTGTACTTTATTTTAACTTCCTGCCTTTTCTTCTAAGCAACTGGACATGCCAGATATTTGCTCTATCATCTCATTTACCTCAGCGCGTATTGCGCTGGGGGCTGGGTGGAGAGGTGATTGCAGCTCACACACACTGAACGGGTCGCTCCTGCAATCCCCTATTGAATCACTACTTGTTAACCCCAGGACTAGGTTTACCGAGTCAGATGGTCGCTGCCAGTCTGTTTTCTCTCTCGTCCATCCCAAAACACCCTCAAAGGGAAGCAGCCTGGACGCGAAAGCGCTGCAGTGCGAAGCTGCTTATCCCAGGACTTGCACGACTGTACACAACGTGAGCAAGGAAATAATCTGTCTGGGAAGATGCTGCTGTACATGAAAGCATCTGCCTGCAGCTAGATTCCATCAAAGAGCAGATCTGCGGATTGATTTTCCCAGTATGACATCTTCCATCTGCAGAGCATTCAAAGGTTCTTTTATTAGCCCCGCTGTTGTTCGTGATTCAAGCAACATGATGAAACAGCTCATGAAAAGGCACTCGGCTCCACAAACACTGCCCCATAAGCAATACAGAAAGTCCCAAGACGGGGTGGTGGCAGGAACAGAGCCGTGGTAACAGGGGCAAGGGAGGAGCACGGGAAATGCTACGTGTGCAAGCAACGTGAGCGGTGACATCCAGCACTGGCAACGGCATTTCTCAATCTGTCTTTTCATGGAAGACCACCTCATCTTCTGGGGACAAAGTCCAAGAATCAGCTCGCGCCAGCGCAGCTCACATGAGCAAAGAGTACCAGGAACGTTGCGACTACTGTCAGTGAAAACTTGCACATTCATTTACTATTTCCGCCTCTCCGCTTTGGTTGTCTGCATGCATGGGCATGTTTTGATGCATTTTTATTTTATTTGCAATGATGTCATGGGCAACCTTTTGATGACTTATGACCCACAACAGGCTAGGTACCACTGGCTTATGAAACAATGAAGGGAGAAGAAAGTCAGGAAGAAAGCTGGAATAACATTAACTAAATAAACTCAGCAACCAGAAGGACAGAAGTGGCACATAATTTCCACAGTGACCTGCCACAGATATTTCGGGAGGAGCAGTGCGTAAGGGAGGCTTTCAGAGTACCTAACAGATTTGGACACAGCAGAATATATTCCCTAGGGCTGAGCACCTGAAGCCTGAACAGCCACATCAAACGTTTTTGGGGCACAGCACACAGCATGTCAATTTGCTGGGGACTGGGCTCTGCCACAGGATATGCTAATACTATACAAGAGGTCTGAAAACATCCTTGGAGCAACCACACAGATTTGCATATCCTTCTTCAGAAATGGATTTTATTAGATGGCCTGAACAATTTATTTAGCACAAGCATGCTTTTATGTCCTCAACCTATTAGAAAGCTCCATTAGACCATTACGCTGTTGAAATATGGTCTCTTATGTGTCGCAGGGAAGCTATTCCTGAGCCATTCCCTGTGCTTTTAATTGATGGGAGAGGAATACGTTGTTCCCCAAGAGCAGTTCCTACTGATTCACTTCTCTTTATCATCTGATCTACAGATCTGATCTTGACTTTTCACCACACCCAGATCTCCCATTGACTTCAAGAACAGGGCTCTGTGGGGGCAGTGTGAAAGTCACCCAATAAAGGTTTTCAAGAGGAAGCTGCTGAATTCATCAACACCGGAATTTACATAGATCTAAAAGATGCTAGCAGGTTTGATATGGCAAGTATGATGAGCTGTGTCAACTGAAGTGGCACGATGTAATGAAGAAGGACCGTGCAGAACAGCCCACGTATTTGCAGTGACAATCCTTTCCACCCCTTGGCAGAGTATGGCACGTCCAATGCATGCACTGTCTGCATCAGGGCGGACCCCCCTCCTTCGGTCCCAGGATGCGAAGGAGCTCTAATAGACATTATCTGTGGCTTATGTGGGACTGCGATGTGTACAGGTTCACTGTCATTTCCTACCACCCACCCCCAAAATGATACCAGAAGCCGTCGCCTCTAAGAGAAGCCGGAACACATTGTGATTATTTTTGTTTCCTCCACAAAGAATTTGCCACAGACACTTAGCTAACCCTCAGCTCAAAGTAGAGACTTCTTGTGTTAGATGCTCCATAACAACATAAAGCACGAGTTACCTTTAGAGCTGAACAAAAACTAGGACAGTTATAAAGGGCTACGACGTAGTGCAGAGAACCACATGCAGCATTGGAGCAAGGGAAAGCCTGATCCAGCCCCCCTCACCAGGCCGCCTCTGAAGTGGTCTTGGAGAGACACTGGGACAGAGTGAGGCTTTGCCAGCTGCATCCTTAGTACATGGTACATCCACAGCAGAGTGATCTTGTGTCTGGATAAACCTAATACTGCAGTGATTAATTATAAACACTACTTCTGTAAGATTTGGAAGGGAAGAGATCTCTTCCCTCTGCTGAGGAGAAAGAGAAATGATACCCTTGAAGAGCATCATTTGTATAAATGATTGTGCTTTTTACCCACGGTTCATCTGCCAAGTTCTCTTGTTTGGGAGGAGTCTGTGTGCGTTTTGATGTGTAAAGTAGGATAATGGATTTGCATTATTAAAGGGCTTACAAATTGGGCAGGCAAGCCCCAGGTGAGAGGTCACTCTGACTGTACAAAAGAAAAGGTTTGAGCTGAGTGAAGAAGCCTGGGTTTGACTGAGAGGATGGGGAAAAATGTTTTGTTCTGCAAGACTGCAGGTCTGTCTGTCTGTCTGAACAGAAACTAGCTCACAGGCTCTTTTTTTTGTTCTGAGTTTCTCAGTCCGCCTGTTTGTAGAGTGTGTTGGGCAGGTGTGATAACAACAGAATTCATTCCACCCCGAGCTTTTAATAAATCCGGCTGCTGCAGAGAGGAACTGAAAACAGGCTCTTCATATTGTGGGGCTGGGGAGGGGTAAGGAGTAGGAGGAAAGCTGTCTGAATGACTAGGAAAGCTTTAGCTGTCCTTCCCAGAGGGTGAAGTCCTGGGATGGAGATGGAGCCACAGTTTCATTTATTCCAGGGAAGGAGCCCTAGGCAGACTGATGGTTGCCCTGGGTATTTGGCTGAAGGGTCATATCATAATGAGAGCAACAATACTTGTTTAAAGTACGTCAAGTGTTGCAGCTTAAAGGGATGCCGGGTCCTCAGGAAAAAACACATCGTTGCTGACAGAGAAGACAGCCAGAGCTCATGAATACAGATTGAGGCACTGTATAATGGGGTGTCTGCTTACCAGCTTGGAGCCTATTGCTGCTCCCCCTGATCTCAGGTTGACACTGTCCTCAGTTTCAGGGGTGGCAAACACAGGCTTTTACCAGAAAAGAGAAGTAGCGTGAAACAAAACTGGAAAGAGGAATCAACTATTTGGGTTTCTCAGAAGGCTGAGGAGGGGCGTAGTCCAGCACTCCCAAGAAAATAACCTGTAGTATCAACAGCTATGGTGACAGCGCTCTTCATCTCAGAGCAATCTTTGCCTTTTAAAGCTGCAACTTCTGCAATTATACAAGATTCACACCTTTGATTCTAAAGAAAGAAAGGAAAAAGAACTACCTTTCCAGCCCACAGGGTTACAGAAAGACATTAAAATGCTTGACCCCTGAATTCTGAAAGATGATTAGCAAATAAATGCATTTCAAAATATGTAGGCTGAAACACCGTGTCTCATCAAGTTTACACCAACCTTAAGAGTTTTTTGGAGGGCTCTACTTGTGATTTCTGAGTACGAGGGTTTACTTACACCATCCTGGAGAGCAGCAGGCAAGAGTGCCATGCTTGTTGTCCTAGCAATTCTGTATCAAATATATCTCATTTACAAGCAGAGAAATGCAAATATAAGTTGCGATTTGAGACTCCTGACTATGCCTGTCCCCTTTGTGCGCTCTGTAATGCCGAGTCACCAGAAACCGCCTTCACTTATCCCCATGCAACATCACGGACTTTAATTCCTGACTTTCAGGAGGCATTTGCACAAAGGCAGTTTAATAGAAGCTTGGTCAGGGGAAGGAAAAGAAGCTGTTAACAGGAAGCAAGCCACTTCTTTTTCTCTTAGCTCTCCAGGATTTAGGCCAAAAGGAATTCAGCACATTCGAAGCAATGGCAATTCTTATAGTGAAAGCAGCAGGGCAGCAGCTACTCTGCTCAGGTTGCCCGTTTCAGAGGACACCACCGCTCTGAAAAGAGCAGGCCTGGGGAAAAAGGTGGTCATGACAATTTATTTAAGCTTATCTAATCCTCTAGCAACAGCAACATCAGGTTTTTAAGTATTTTAAGTGCTTGGAAAAAACGTTTGCACTGACCTCCCTGCAGGGAGCTGCATCAAGTGGTGTGAGAGGGATCGTTTTCCCCATGTTCCTAAAGCTGCAGAAAAGGAGACAGCATGTACGTGTCAGGTCCCTCCAGGACATGCCACAGTGCAGATCCAACAACCAGAGATGTGCTGGCAGTCCCAGATCCCACAGCGCTCTTTGGCCCAAGCCGTGCTCTGGCAGCAGTAGTCTTGACAGGACAATTTGGGATGGCAGCTTTACTTAAGGCCTCCAGAGGAGCCTGAGGTACACTCAAGCTTTTGATTCATATTCTAGCTCTTGTGTTCAGCCCTACCTTGGCCAAAACCAAAGAGGCTTTGTTTAGTTTTTTTCCTCCTTCCCTCCGTGAACCTCCCTCAGATGTCTTCCTAGAGCAGAATCCTCTCCACCCCTAGACATCGCTGTTCTCCAAGCTGCCAAAAGCTTTGCCTCTTCTTTCTTTACAGTCTCATCAGACTGTGGCAGTAAAACTCAAAGACCTTCCTAAAATTGTCCAGCCTGGATGCAGCATGAGTCTTCCTCCTCCTACACAGTGCCCTGCAGAGGCCAAAAAAGCCCAGAGGATATTAGAAGGTGTTAAGAAGATACAGTTGTGCCACAGTGTACTTTAATAATGCAGTAGCATCTTGCATCCACTTGCAGTCTTAGTTATCCCATTGCTATGGCCTAGGAAAGTCTCAGGTGACACCGTGGATGAGGGACATAAAATGGCTTCAGCAACAGGAGAGAAGAAACAGATTAGGCTTCTCTCACTTGAAAAGAAGAAAACTGAAGGGAAACACACTGGAGCTCCAGAGCGACGCAGAGAATGACATCAGGGAATGGTTTTTCACTTCCTCCTGTAACACAGGAAGCAGACAAAAATAATTGTAATTATCAGATTGCAGTTCTGATACAGAACAGCTTTTCCACGCAGTGGTTTGCTCCAAGGCTGCTGCCTGAATGGGCTCACTGGGGCCATCGTTCTTTTTCACTTTTTTTGTGCATCATTTACCTGTGGAACTCATTGCCGCAGCCTGAAGTGAGTGTCAAAAGTATAAACTGGTTCAAAAATTATTTAAAAGAATTCAAAGAGGGATCATCAAAGTCTAGAGAAGATAATGGTATGAATGTTATGTTATTGTTTCTATTTTCTTTCTTTTCCTCATTCTTTTCCTGCCTTCCCCTTTCCCTTTCTTCAACGTATATCCCATTTGATGCGACATGTAAGTTTTCAGTGCTACTTCTGGGCTTGAAGAGATGGTTTCTTTTGTTTGCCTTTCAGCCATAGGGTGCAATTATGTTTCACAATAGTTAAGAGCCAACAATGAGGTGTTAGGATGTGATGAGATGTTTTTCTCCAGCAAGTAGATTTCAAGGTACCAGAAAGTTTGGCAGAACCGTGCATTGTCAGCAAGTAGAGGGAATATATTGTCCCAAAAAGATGGGATCAGCCCCAGAAGTGTTTCCTGGGTGTTGCAAGTTTTTGTTCATTGGATCCTTCCTTATTTTTCAACTTAGTGCGTCACCGTAACTTGGATTTCAAGTACTGCTGATCACTAGGAAGGCATGTGACCACGTCACCGTAACATGTTTGGTCCTGGACTCATAAACTAATAAACATTTGACCACTGCCTCTGCACTGACGTGGTCATTACCAAAAATGGTCCAGGATACAAAACATCAGTGTCCAGCCCAGGGGAGAGCTGCTATCTACTGTGTGGCGACGTGGCTTCCAGTGGGGAAGAGGACCCTCATAGACCCATCAAAACCAACAATGCTGGTCTGTGAAGTAACTTAGATTCATTTATCTCTATTTCCAGCACACACACACCCCCCCCCGAGTGGTTTATAGTTTGCAAAATACTAAACAAACACTCAAATACACTGCGCTTTTACATCAGTGACATTAACTCTTCTCTATCTCTTGCTCCCCATCACTGTCCCATGGGTTTCCCGAGATGGGACTGGCTTTAGTAAGCGATAAGAGAGGGAGTGGAGAGGGCACAGGGAGATCGGTTGCCCCGGAGCAAAACTCTAAATCCTCCAGACAGGAGAAGGAAGTAGCATGCCAGAAAACAAGAAAACCTTGTAAGACCCTCAAGTGTTTTGTCTGAGGCAGTGTTGGAAACTAATGCTGTTCTTTTCCACAGCGGAGAGAGAAATTGGGGTGGGGGGAAGAGCTCTCCGCCACGAATCAGATGCACGTGATTTGTGAAGGACCAGTTGCAATGCGTTAATAACATACTTGCCTGTTCCGCCTGAATAGCTCGATGTAGCAGATGAGCCTCATCAATGAGATGAATGCGCTCGATGCAGTTTCACTCAGACGCTGAAAGGCAAGTTTCCATTCAGCGCGTTTGCAAGAGGTTTCTGCTGGGGCCATAAGGGTAACTGAGGGTGACTGCAGCCCTGCAGCATTAAGCACAGTCTTCTACTGTGACAAGGAGGTCCTACCATCTGAAGAGAAAACGTTAAGATATATTTTTTCCTGGGAGGCAGGTGCCTCAACGCAGGCCAGAAGGATGAAAAGCAGGGGATGCAGTACCAGGGTGTCTGTGCCGGGGCGCTGCTTCCCAGCATAAATCCAAATGGTCCTCGCAAAAGGCAGCGATCCCTCTGGAATAGTCAACAGAGAAGGAAAGCCAGCCGAGGGGTGCAGCCTTCCTGTCAAGACCTCATGCCTCTGAACTGAGGGTGAGCCTGTTTAGCCAGAATGATGGGAGGGGATTAGAGAGTGCTTTTGCTTTGCATTTAATGAACAATCAAACAAACCAACAAAACCTAAAATTATTCATTTCGCCACAGAAAGTGAGCGCTCAGGTCTGCAGACACCAGAAACTGCTTCGTTTTCATCGGAAGGCCACGGAGAATTTTCCACAAACAAGCATCCACTAAGTAATGCCAGAATACAAACTGATCTCTTATTCTCTTTATTTCTAAGTCACAGCTGAGATCACGGTGGATATCTAGGAAGTTTCACAGATAATCTGGGTACTGTGCGTCCAACACTAGCGGCTTCATGTCTAATTCATTCTGCATCTTCAGTGCAAAGCCTACACATTGAGCCGACGGGTAACTTGGTTTTGGGTTGCTATGTGTGTCAATATATTTTGTTTATGCTCTGCCAGACTTCCCAAACGGTTACAGAGCTGCGTGCATCACCAATAATACAGTACAGAGCATATGGAGACTGCTGAACAGGTTAGAGGTTTCTGATAGAGAAGGTAGCTCTGAAGCATCTTGTTTGACTTGAGAGTCCTGAGACAGGGCTCAAAATTTACCTTGTTCTGTCTCACTGACAGAGATGTGAGATCCCTTTGATCCTGGTGGCAGGATGGCGTGTCTGTGTAAGAACAAAACCAAACACAGCCCTCCGACACTTTCCACCAGCCCCAACATAAGAGTTTCAGAGCCCTTCCATGCTGCATAGCAATTGCTCCCTGGTGAGAAAGAGCCACTTCCCATGACTTGTAACACAACCAAGACTTACTTTCTGTGGAACGTGATGGTGAAATGTGTGCTTTGAAGTGACTGAAGTCATTGTAATTCAAAGCCGTACTACGGTTAAAGTTGGATTAGCAGCAACAAACTCACTCAGAGCGTCTAAACAATTTGGGGCTTGAGACAATTTCCTGGCATCAAGGTCCAGGCCATATCTTCCTGCTCTTCAGCAGAAAAGATTTCTGGGCATCAGTGTGGTACAAATGGATGGTTAAAAAGTAATTGCACAGGGTCACTGGCTGCAACTTGTGAAATCCTGGCTTGGAGAAGATTTGAACGACAGACGGTTCATGTTCAAATGGTTTCAAAGAGCGAAATCCCTTCAACTTGTGGATGTTAAAGCACTTCCAGAAGCAACAGAGAGAAACTGGCCTTTGAGATATGCCTGTAGGGTAAAGGCTGCAAGAGCAAATTTCAGCTTTCTTTGTCCCATTTTTCCAGCTTGTCAGACCAACTCACACCGAGCTGTGCCTGGGTCAAGAGAAGTGGCAACCAAGAATTCCTTCTTCCTATCCCATCCAGAGAAATAAGAGCTACTACTGGGGGTTTGTGTAGCTTGCACGAGGTAGCAAGGCTGATGCTGCTCTGTAGGGAGCTGGCCTGCTTTTCCGCATTCCTTTTGGCCCAACAGCCTGACCGATGCACCAGGCACTTATCCTACCTCTTTCACCCTCTTTAGCTACAACGGCGAGAAAAAGAGATGTCGCTAGCAGAAGTCTAAAGGAGGACGCAAGACTAAAGTTCAAGGTTCTGTCTCCCCTCATGCCTAAGCAAAGATTACAAATCTTTGTTTAATCATTCCCCAGGTGAAAACACGCTGCAGCAATTATCCCTCTCAGCGCACTGTTCGAGGGCCTCTTCCTCCCTGCCAGGACAAAGAGAAATACCTGCTCGTGCTGCCTCGACACCCTACAGGGGCCGACAGTTGCAACATGTCTCAGAAGCCAGCACTGAAGCCCTCACTCCCCTGATGGTATCGTTGCACCAAACAGAAGAGCTGGAGGTGATATGGAGGAAGGGAGACCGTGACCTGGGAGGTCAGCAGCTCCATCACTCTGAGAAATGGCTCTGGGAGAAATGAATCGCCTGAGATCCAAAACCAGCAGAACAGGACTTGAAGCATTGCTTTATCTCAGGCAGGTGCCCAGACCAATGGGCTGTAAATTGGGGCTTCTTCTCTCTCCCTCCGACTTTTCTGCTGGAGCTGCCCTTCACCATTAGGTGTTTAGTGATCTATTTTACCTTTCTGACCCCACAGTCCAACAGAGCTGTCAGGAGCTAGACTGCCATCACAGCCAGCACAGTCCTTGCTCACTAGAAGATAGGAACAACCCGCTCCTTTTACAAATGTGGCAGTCTCAGAGTAGCATCTTCTGGTCTAACTGTTCCTCTCCACTAATATCACAAAGGTGAGCTGAGGGCAGGAATTCAGATGTGTGTGACCCTGGTTTGAGGGAAAAGGGCGCAGCTATTACCCTAGGAAGTGACCCTGAGCATCTCTCAGTTCTTACAAAGAGCTGATGAAACCAAAGTAGAAGCACTTCAACGGGAGAATAAGAGATGTAGAAGTGGCTCCCTCTAGGTTAACAGCCTGCTGATAAACATGTTCTCAGCATGAATGAGAGGTAGTTCAAGCCTTAGTCTGCACCTCACTAAGAACATTTTCTTGAAGGCTTCCCGGCAATCCTCGCAGCTCCCAGCTGTTCCCTAGAGCATGCCGCTCCCTCTCAGCTGTACCAGCATACTTGCTAGCGCAATGGGGACCAGCTATAACAGAATGAAAAAAGTGAGATTAACTGCTTTGGAGGCACCAGAAGCAGCATACTGGCCGAAGTGTAGGCCACCAAGACTACTGGCTGCAAAGGTCTTTAGATACACAGAACCTGCATCTCCTATGCCTCTAAGTTATCACAAGAACACATGCATGTGGGGGAATCGCATTTTTTTCATGTTCTCTTCTTGTAGCTCTCCTAGCTCCTCACACTCAAAAGGCAAAGCACATCTAAGGTTGTACCATCAAAGCAGGCCAGCGGTCTTTCAATTGTTTGGGATGCTGAGGTCCAAGACTGAACTCTAGGAGCAGCCTGCGTTGTACAGCGAAGTGGGCTCAGCTGTAGTGCAGAACCCAGAGGAAGATCCTCTGCTACAGCTGCTACGATCCAGGCACACAAACCAGATTTAAGAACCAGTGCTCTGGAAGAAGCCTCTTCCAGGAGCAGCCAAGCTGAGCTGACAGACGTTTTGACTAGTGTCCAGGGCTTTTTCAGTTCTCACCCTCTCCTTTCCCTCTGGGACAAGTCACAGCACCGCTATACAAAGGTGCTGAAGTGTGACTACTTGAGGAATGGCTCCGCGGTCCGAGACAACCAGCCCCATCCACCATACTCACTCCCAAGTTGTACAGACTGCCAAGCGGTAGGATTCACCCCAGAGCTGGTTAGGTCACAAATCTGTCCAAATAGGGCCATTATAAAGGAAGTAGGAAGCTTCATTTATTTGGGTACCTTTGGAAATAGCATGTCTGTACAACCCTCATTTGGCTGTCTTGTGTGCATGCATTATGAAACAGCCTCATTACACACACAGGTAATATTTTATTTTTGCTCCTTTCCTACACAGGACAGGGCCTGCTCTAAGGATGAATCAGAGGAGAAGACTGTTGTCTGTAGCATCCCAGCTTCAACATCTGCTGAATTTGGACAGTAACGTGTAAGTGAAGCAGGGAACCGTAGGAAGAGAAAGGATTAGGGCAGCCAGTTGCTGCCCTGAGGACTTGGCAACTATCCTGCCCCTGCTGAGCAAAGTAACGAAGCGGAATTTTTCAGGGTTGCTCACTAAGTATGTGTGCACGCACCCCCTTGCCGAATGCTCATCTGCACAGCCTTGCACTGGTCCTGCAGAAATGCAGGAAACTCGGTCACCGAAAGGAAAGAACATTCTTTTTTTAAGCTTAGTGTTTACCAGCCTCAGTTTAGTCTGTACAATGGGGTCCAACATCTCCGGGTTTTTCAACAAGAGGCTTGCGAAATACATAGGTATCATGGGGATGAAGGGCACAGAAAAGCTCAAGGAGAGTATCATTGGTTTGGTCTGCAAGGTACAATTTGAAGAGTGGATTGCAGCAAGGCCTAAAGATACGCTCACATCCAGAATGAGAGAACTTACACCAAATGCTGGCTCATACCACCCTTCTTCCACTACGGCTGTGTGTCTCTCCCTAGAGAACGAGAAGCTGCTTTCAGGATCTGGCACAGGGGTGTATAAAAACCATCCACGCTTTAATCTAGCGTTTTTCCCTCAGAAGATCTCAAAGCACTCTGCAAAGGAGATGCCTGTTATCCTCGCTTTACTGATCTGGAAACTAGGGCACGGGGAGGTGAAAGTCAATTAACAAAACGCAAAATTGGCATCCAATACATCTGGACGGTCTCATTGTACTCCAGACCCTGGGCACTGATGCCCCCTTCTCTCAAGCATGGCTGCAGGGTTTCCAGCTCTCGCAGCACATCTTTCCTTTGCTGTTTCACCCCGCAGTCACTATTACCGTGCCCTCTTTCAGCTCTGTTGTTCCCAGTCACTTTTGCCTCTGTTCAATTTCACCAGGCTTCTCCAGAAGAGCCCATTTCTCTGTGGCTGTCTGTTCCCAGGTAAACTAATTAGGAAACTTTCTGCCTCCAGGATTTGTATTCTGGACGATCCACTCTTGCACAGAGACAATGTTGAGCAGATAGCTGGGAAGTCAATCATCTTTTTAAGGCAGGTCTCTGAGCCCAAGCAGAGTCACCGAAGCATTGCAGACGTATAGGACAGCCGGAACCATCCGTAATTTAGGTCGCTACAATAGCTAAGAAAGGGAGTGTTTTGTTTAGCTGTAGCTATGGTTACAGTAGCCTATAACCGCACGCATTTCCTTTTTGGAGCATTCGTGGGGTAATATAAATTTCCTTGGTGCCACAGGCCTGTTAAAACGCAATACAGTTATTTAGTGTATTAGTGACATACTGCTCTTTGGCATGGCAGGCTGTATGTGGGCTAGTGTGCAAAGTGAAGTGTCACCAAAGGTTTATGGGAGGAAGGATTCCTTCTGCTCGCCTACTTAGGAAGGGAATTAGGTAAGAGGTGCTTGACTCTTCAGTTGCCTAAGCACGAGGAGACCTACATTCTCAACACACTGAAACAACCGGCCGCAAGAGAGACCATGTAAAAGCCCCACAGAGTTAAGGGCGAACCTCCCGGCGCCTACGGCGCAAAAGCGCAAAGCTAAGCTTCTGTTTTAAATGGGGTTTCGAATTTTTTTTTAGTTTGGGATCTTAAGCTGGAATTACCTGAAGCCTTAAAAAACACAAAAAAATGACCAGCCTGGTTTGTGGCTTCTGTCTTTACTCCCTGCATGTCTAAGCTTGCTGCGAAGTTATGCTGAGGTAAACTGCAAACACGCCAGGGTGAAGGATACCGTAAGTAGAATATAACGACTTTATTACATTAATGACACATCCAGGCAATGAAATTGATGCAAGTGGTTAGTACTTTTCAGTATCTTTAAAGGACTCCTCCTTGAGCAGGTGCAAGAGAGTGGGCGTAGTCTTTGCCCCACTGATGTCAGTGGGAACGCCCAGCGCCTTTTGAAGCAGCTCCTATGTGGAAATGCTGTTCTGCTCCCCTCCTGGGAGCGTGTGAATTCTCAAGAAACTGAGCTGCCTTTTAGCTGCAGAGGTGACTGATTTACACAAAACTGGATAGCAAGAACTTCCTGAGATGACCCTGTTTTGTGAGGAGATGCTAATCTCGTGACAAGTTTGTCTAGCCAGATAATGACGGTAATTAGCCAGGAGGCAAGAAGGTGGATCTAGGTATTTGACTTCATGAGTAAGAAGGATGTTTTATGGCAGTGGAATTAGGAGGAGGATGGAAACTGCTAATATCCTTCGAAACGGACTTGGAACAAACAGCACAGCACAGAGGACTGCACTTGAGAGGAGATCCCCCAGCCTGCTCTCCTCCCAAAGTGGAGAGCCTCGGAAAGAAAGAGGTCCTCTTCCAGAATAAGCCAGTGCTGAGCCAGCAGCGGCGTTTAACAGTAGCAGCATCACCCTTGTAATTCCACCTGCTATGCAACCCAGTTTGCCTGAAACATGGAGTGGGGGACAAAGAGGACTAGTGCAATAAATAAATGTCAGCATTCCAGATAATCAAATGAAATTTGCAGTGGATAAATGAGTAAATACAAGAGGCAGGCTCTCAGTAAAGACCATGCTCATTCTAGGATACGATAAGCTGAAAAATATCCTTGCAGTTACCATGCAGTTTGATAAGGGCATGCCTGCTGCAGCACTAGCAGATTATCACCTGTCCTTATCTCTTGTCGTTTCCAGTCAAATATTTGCAAAATGCTTACACACTGGGTAGATAACAACCCACAGGAATGGAGAGACCAGAATACTTAATTCAAAAGTGCATGCATTTTTTTTCCCCCCCGGAAAAAAATGGTCTTTATAAACCAAAGGCGAGACGTTCCTTGCAAACAGGTAGCTCTGGTGGTATCAAGTGATGCAGTTTTGTCTTTCTGGGGTGCTGCCAGACACCCTGAAATGATAGTGTGGAGAGGAATGTGAGATTTCCCCCTTTCATCATAATGGTTACTTTGAAGCCTAATTACAGCCATTTAAACACCAGCCTATTAGCCATGCTACTGCTGATCGCTGCACCGAAATGCACAGCCTGACGGGTAAGTTCTCTCCCGGAGCTGGCTGAGCTGCTCAGGCATTACACCGGAGTTGGGAAAGGGCATGGAGCAGCTGTGGGGACCCTGGGCCTGGCGGCCTCTGCCGTGCCTGCTCTAGTGCTATGCGGAGGATGGGAGCGCCACGGGACACACTGCGGCGTGACCCACCACGTGGCGATGCTTCACATGCCACAAAGGCTAGTGCTAGGCAGGTACACCAGAGAGCCTGGCCACTTCACCTCAGAAATTCTGCAGTTCAGGGTTGTGTCAAAAGATGACTACAACAGTAAATATAACCGAGAGGCAGCATGTCACCTATGGCTCCTCTTGAAAGACAAGCACCAAGAGCCACTGCTGATCCCTAGCTGCTGCAAGGCACTCTTTGTAGACTGGTCCCCACCCCTTCTAGTAGCTGTGACGAACACAAGGCCTAGCCACATTTGGTGCCACTTTTCTGTTGCAAGACTTGTCCCCTCCGTTATGTTTCATATTTCGGCCTCTGTGCACTCCAAAAACCAGGCAGCTAGGCTTAAATCTTGCATGTCCAAGCACTTTGCCCTGTCCCTAGAGAACTTTAACTGGTATCCCATCTCTAAAATAAAGGCCTAGCACAATGGGTGTCCCTTCAACAGTGGAGAAGGAGCAGAGAGCTGAGAATGCTGACTTTTACAATCTCATCTTCTATTATGGGTTATACCAACTAATTTCTGCATGGTTCCTAATGCTGCTTCTCACAGGTGGGCCACCCAGCACAAGCCAGATATTCACCTGGTATAACTGGAATAGCTGTGTCTACTTGATGTCTCAGGGGGATATTCATGAGCTGAAGATCTGACACTAATTAAGTTCTCGTGCATCTGGTCACATTGTAAGGTAGGTGAAACCAGCGTGGCTTTACTTTAACTTGTTTGGTTATAAACTGTGGCAGTTCAGCTGCTTCATGACCAACCGAGACACCCCTGCAGCGGAGGCGGTATCCTCTGAGGGCTGGAGCAGAGAGCTCGGGCAGGAATAACAACAGCTGTCCCAATACAAAGTGTTCCCACTTGTGAATCAAAGCCCTTACTAAGATCGTGTCATGTCCAGACATGTTTGATACTTATTCTTGCAGACATAATATGAAGGCAAGGATCCATCCTTTTTCAAGTGCATCTTTTTTTTTCCCCCTTCTACAATGGGAGAGGAACACAAACCGAAACATGCACTTGCTGAAAGGTTGGAAACAGGAAGTTCTGTTTAATTTGCACATTCCCTGTTTCTGATGAAAAGTAGGAAATATAAATCACAGCCTTTTATTTCAAATTTGGCATAAAAGTTTGCCTTCAAGGTAATGTCAAATAACAGACTTCACACTGCTTGGAATTAGGCTGATGATATTCAGCGAGAAGTACAAGGCAAAGGCTCAGTTCTGGGAGCGTTTAATTTTGTTACGTTTCCCCATTCAAATCTCATCTTTGAGAAACCCACAAAAATAGCAGCAGCAGCAAGATAATAAATAATAGCTATTTTACATGATTTTTAACTTTAAAATGCATCTTCCCTCTTCCTGCCTCACATCTTCTAAGTGCTGGGGAAAAGCCCCTAACTGAAATATTTTTACGGAAAAAAAAAACAACTTTTTTTTTTTTTTTTTCCAGTTATTGTTTTCCCCTCTTTTGCTTTCCTCCCCTTACATAATTTGGCCTTGTTTTTAATCTTTTCTGGTCTCCTACTATTTCCATCTAGGAACACTGCTGGTTATACTGGAAATTCAGACAAAGACATTCAGCAATCCAGAAAAAGTGTCAAGTGAGTTTATGTTTTGAATCTGAAAGAACAAAAGCAACTTTGAACTATTCAGTGGAACTATGAGTCTTCTAACAAACTCATTCAGCTCTATGTCAGGTGTACGCTTAAAAGTTTTCTTGAAAAAAGTATTTTTTTGTTACAGGTGTTATCTTTTTTACTAAAGTTATTGTGGACAAAATGGTATCATCTCATTTATCTGACTTATCCACAGACAGAGAGAGATAAAGAAAGGATCCTGCAGCAGAATGACGGCTTCCACGTCTAATGGGAGGAAAAGAGACTACACTGACTTACGTGAGAAATGAAAGGCTACAAGCTTGCAAGCAATGACCGCCTAGATCCCTCCTCCTCCACACTGGGATCACAGGTAAAGTTTTACTTCACTCTGGCCTTGAGATAGGGCAGAGGAGTGGTTGTGCACAAGCAGCCTCTGAGTATAAATGGGTCTGTTGTTCTCAGAGGAGGATGCGGCGACCTTTTGTCACTTTGCGAGCAGTGCTCTTTCCAGAGTGGACTGCTCCTGCCATGTGAAGTTAAATCCCTGCTTTATTCCCTGCAGACACAGACCTGATATTTGTGCAATGACAATTGGGCTTCATGTAAAAACTTCATGAAATTACTCCAAACATGTGATGCTGGCATTCAAAAGCAAGTACTTCACACTACTTCTCTTTAGTTTCCACTTCATGACTGTAACTGTGTTGCATATTTATTTGGGAATCTGCAGTGTTGCAGAAAGGGAAAAAGCCCAGAGACCTGATCGCACACTGTCACGGTAACGGTCATGAACGACTTCATGGTCTTGGGATGCGAAACTGGTCTGCAACGCGACCTGAACCTCCTTGGAGGAGTTACAAACTATCGGCAAGCCTTACCCGATAAAAATAGTCTCTTATTCTACGTGAACTGCCATATTCTGGCTATTCTACTCACATTCAAAGGCATCTCGCTTCAGCTGGTCTGTCCATGCAGTGGTCACAGCTACTCTGTGCAGGCGTGGACCTTATTAAAGGCACGGTTACGCACAGTCTCCTCAGCTGGGAAGGCAGATTGCGGACATCACCATCCCGTAACTCAACCACTCCACCCCCTCTTTCTCAGTCGTGACAGCCATTTCAGGAAACAGGTTTGCAGCACGGCTTTGTGAATACCCGCATCTTCCGAGCTGAAAAAGAGGAATATCTGATTTAAGCTTGAAGGACAGGGCCTGTACAAGTTCTGTCTAACTACTAACAGCACTTAGGATCAGCAGTTTCTAAAGACAAAATTGTGTTTATGTATGGCTGCGCTATTCTGAAGAACAGACTAGTAGTTCTTCCTGATCTCCCCCCTCTAATCCCTCTGAGCATAACACTTGTAAGAAAGTGCCTCCTCTCTGCATCACCTCGGGAATTTTGATCTGATTTGGCTTTTCATAACTTAACAAACACGTAAGTGAAAACCTGTTTTGGAAGGTAAATGCAAACATCCCCGTCCAGCAAGCTGAAATAGAATGATTCCTCTGATTTAAGTAAAACATTGTCACAATCACCATACAATTGCAGGAAGGTTTGGGCCCAGTGAAAGAGCATTTCCTGAGGTTAATTCCAAACAAGCTGTTCTTTGAGCAGTGGAATTAATGAGTGTTCACCGGGTATCTCTGTCCCTTGTCCCTTAATCTCCGCACCACAAAAACCTCTACCCCTGGGTCAAATGTAGATGAAATTAGTCAATGCCTTCAAAAGTTATTAAGGGGAGACTGACAAATGACGAGACAGATAATATACTCGTGCAGGCTCACCTCCTCCAGAATCCAAGCTGAAAATGACCCATACAGCTCCTGCCCAGCCCAGCAATTATCACGGCTCACAGTAAACAGCAACACAATATAAACAACATAAATTCATTTGTATGCAAATATTACATTGGTGTTCCATGCGCAAGTATAATTCATGCTGTCGGGGCTATAATAATTCCATGATTGATTTTAGTAACTATTCCTCTTAGTGATAGAGGATCTATTAATACCTGCATTGTTAGGCCTAATAAAGGAGATTATGGACAAAGGGGAAACAGTGGCACAAGTTTTAGAATTAATGTACAGAAGAGTCCCTGTGTCTGGCCATCTGTAAATAACACAATGAAACTCTTGTCACAAGCAGCAAGTGGGTCTACCCTTGTCTCATACCCAGGCATTGCATGAACAGCTAAGTGAGAAGGAGTTCCGTGGCAGTCCCACCCAGAAACTGTTCCCTCAGTGACACTCCAGCTAAAAAAAACCCCATGCAAAATGAGATTTTTCCTGAAGAATTTGCCCAACTCGTGTGCAGGAAACATCTAGATCATGAGCACTGCAATATAAGTATGTTGGTGGGGAGTAACTTTAACGATCTGGCTTGGCAGACCCACAAAAGCCTGAATATATCTGAAAAAGTTTGCTCCTAAGCTATGATTCCTCCTCCTGAATGGGAAACCACCCTTTCACGTTTCTTTTCTGCTGGTGGTTGCTCAGAGGGCTTGTTTCACGGGACTTGTTTTTAAAAAACCTGTGTGTTCATACTCTTCCCTTTTAACGCGAATCTATTAACTCTCATTTATGCATCGCTATGGAAATGGTTGTCACGAACAGAGAATCATGACTTCAA
The DNA here is from genome assembly GCA_013389945.1 of Fregata magnificens. Taxonomy (NCBI): domain Eukaryota; kingdom Metazoa; phylum Chordata; class Aves; order Suliformes; family Fregatidae; genus Fregata; species Fregata magnificens. The sequence continues at coordinate 453,919 of WAAD01003079.1, forward strand.
GAAGGGAATACGTACGAGCAGGTGGCCATCAGTCTGTCCACTCCTGTAATCATTACACAAGCAAATTTCTAAGATTTTTGCCACGGTTTCAGAGTTCTGGACCAGATTTCTACAGCTGAAGTTGCTGAACGGTCCATTTATCAAGAGGTTGATTTAAAAGCGCATTCCTAGCTCCAAGCTCCTGAGCTAAGGAAGATGTTCCCTTCTGCTTATATTCCATAGGAAGACCCTGGGTTTTTGTTCTACTCGACTCTAGCCACAAAGGCTGGTATCGCTAATCACCTCCCGGCTGCTCACGTTAGCAGAAACTTCTGCCCAGGTACAAGTACAGGCAAATCTTGGGGCTGTGCACAGTGCAGTTGGCCTTGGCCTTTCCTGCTCTAAGCCCCTGCCACATGCTGCAATCAGGCCTGCGCCAAAGCCCTTTGATTAAAACAGGGCTTCCCGAGGCTTGCCTTAGGTGTGCGCGTCCTCCACCTGCCAAAGAGAATGCTAATGAAATTCGATTCCCAGTACCAAGTAACGCCGCCCTAACACAGATCAGTCTGTGCGCATTCAGAATTAAAGCAAGTCAAGCCATTTGTCCTCCTCCAAGCCTCCTTTGCTGGCTTAGGTGTTGTATTTCCCTTTTCATGTCACCCATGCAAGTTTTTATTCTGATGGCTTAAGTAAAGACATGCCAGAATAAAGGGACTGTTCACATGAACAGCTCACAGTGCCCGGATGGGAAGAGCCCTGCGTGCTTGAGAGGGTGAAGGTAAAGAAATATTAAGGTTTATCAAAAGAAAGAGCACAAAGTGAGGAATGCTGATGTGGACCATTCTCCCCTGTGCAAGCACTTACGGGTGTTTACAGAGGGGGAGACAGTCTTTCCAGTGCAAGTGAGCAAAAAGGGCAGCTCTAAGGGTAAGAAATTCAGCTACGGATCAGAAACCAACACTTGGAAGCACAGGCGCTCTGCTCCTATTTCTCAGTACAGCCTCTGTGAGTAACAGCCTCCTTGGCACACAGGCATTAGGAACACCAGGTGTGTTGCTCTAGCACCTACGCCTCTCTCTACTCTCATCCTTTTCCTCTTCCAGGAAAGAGCTTACAGGACAAAGATTATTAATCTTACTTCACAGATGGGGAAAGCGAGGCAGCAGACAAGAAAGCTGAAAGGAAACCTGCTGCCCTGAGTAGCAATCCCTATGCCAGCCACCGGGCCTGCCAGTCTCACTTCCTCTCCTCCGGAAGGGTTTTGTGCATGGAAAATCACGAGCACAAACAAGAAGCATTCCGCGCAAGTCCCAGGAGAGAGGATGCTTGAATTTTTCACTCCCAGACGATGGCGCAGCCCAAAGACACGCAGCCAAAGAGACCCAGCAGTCTTTGGAAGAAGTCTAACGAAGTTAATGAAGCCAGCTACATCGCTGATCTTTATCTCAGTCCCTCTGATCTCCCCACGCAGCTGCAGGGCCAAGACAGCCCTGTCTGCGGGGATGCTGTGCGCCTCCGCCATGTCCTCTGCGGGTGAGTCCCTGCCTGCCAGCCAGCGGAGGGCAAGGAGCAGGAAAGCAGGCAGGTGTGTATGGCACCCTGCCACAGCAGCCTCGGCGCAGCTGCCCTCGCTCCCTGCTTCTGAACGAGCGGGGAGAGCCCAAATCAAATACCAAACCACGCTGGACTTGCAGTCATTACAAATGGAAACATTAGCGTCGCTACGTCAGACTGCACACTGACACCAAGGTAAGAGGTCTGTAAAGTTCGGCTTCTCTCCGTTTCCCTTATTACCCTTTGTTCAAAAATTCTTAGCGGTTACACATCTAAAATCCTAAACGTCTTGCAGTCGCTATTGCAAATGCAGTTTCTGCAGGTTCACAAGTTTCCATTTTTCCAAGGAAAACACGAGCTGATTAGTTCAGGAAAAGCAAACAGACGTTTTTTCGCTTCTGAACTTTCAACCAACAGAGCAAAATACGCCACTGGATTTCCCTGCTGGACTCCGTTTTACTTGAATAACAGATCAGGTCCTCATTCCCCTCTTTGACCTCCATCAGCCGCATACGCCCTTGAGGGCAACATCCCCCACTGTGCACTGCCAACTCCCTCTGCAAGGTACAGCAGGGGAACACATGATTTTGGGTACCTTGTGACTGATGTGGTCATGTGGCTTGGCTCGGAGAGGATAACAAAGAGGCAAGCAATGCTCATAAAGCAATGTGCTGCTGTGGGAAAATCTGGCTTAATATTGATCTGACTTGCGCTGAAGTATTTCATAGAATCATAGAATCATAGAACCATTAAGGTTGGAAAGGACCTCCAAGATCATCAAGTCCAACCATCAACTAACACCACCATGACTCCTAAACCAGGCCCTGGAGTGCCACGTCTACACCTTTTTTGAACGCCTCCAGGGTTGACGACTCCACCACCTCTCTGGGCAGCCTGTTCCAATGCCTAACCACTCTTTTGGTAAAGAAATTCTTCCTGAATTTTCTTTCTTTCCTGAAATTTCTGGCTGGTGTAAGCGAGATGGAGTAGTCTGAGTCGCATCCCCGCATCCTTCTCACGCTGTTTAGTTTGTTGGAAATTTATGTTAAATAAATAGCAGCTGTTGGACTTGATTTGGGACAACAAAAGTGCAACTATTTTTTGAGGGAGAAAGACTTGCTTATCAAAGCGTCCTCCCCAAGTCACATCTCCACACAGGCCCAAGCGGACCAGGACAGCCACATCAGTTTGCTCCAACTCAGGATGCTGTGTTAAGTCTCCAGAAGCCTGAACAGGGCTGGACTGATACAGGTGTTGACAAAAATTGCTGCACCTTTTTTACCGTTAAGGAGCCGGACACCCTTGTTTATCCTGACCTCCGACGTTAAGGCAGTTGGCCTGCAGAGTCCTTTGAGGGTACAGCTGCAGATCGTATCTTTCTAGCATCGTTTTGATCGTCTCTCTGATTTCTGAGTCTCCAGCTCACGTTACACCCTAAGTGCGACATCTGACCCTGCAACAATTTCCCTGCAGCAGACCCTCTGAGCTTTCACGGTATCACAGGGCTCCAATTTGCCAGAGACACCAGAGCAGGACTGTGAATACATGCCAGAGAGGCCGTGCAGCCAAGAGAGAATAACCTGCCTCCAAAAGCCGCATCTGAAGGAAACACGTGGGTTCGTACAGCAGGCGCCTCTGATCCCAAATGGGGCTTCAAGAGACGATCATAATAAGAATATAAGATAGAACCTAATAGCTAGAAATACAAACACACACGCAAGCGCTTACGTAGAGATGGAAGAACTGATGGAAAAAATCAAAATGGAAAAACGCGGTTTCTTCAGGATGAAGCGAGAGAGCAGCAGCTCTCGTCTTTCCTGTGCTAACAGTGCTGAGCTGTGCCTTATAGCATGTCCCAGCTGAGGATCCACGGAGCAGCTCAGCCAGCACGCTTAACCAGATTTTCCACCACACCTTTGGGCTGCAGCACACTGTCATTATATCATGCGTGCTTGAAATATCTCAGCAAAGCCAGGATAAAGGAACCAAGGGACCTGTTTCTGACTTTGCTCGCCCTAGCTAGCAACAGCTCTGCGTGGTTTCTGGGGGGGGCTGTTCTGGAGGGGTGAGGCCAGCCAGTCCCAAGCACGCAGGAAGACTGGCATCCTAGGGGGGTAGCACCTCCCTGCTGTTTCTCTCCGTAAGCAAGCCCGAGCATTTCTGCAGAAGAACTGAAACATTACAGGGCAAGAAAGTGTCTGGGTCATTATGGTGCACACAGGGCCTTTCCTTAACTCGGTTCAGCCTGCGACACAGATGAGTCATGTCTGCATACCTCTGTCGGAGGGTGCATGCATGCATACTGACATACACATGTACTACTGCTTAATTCCCTTGCAGACAGAGTGCAGATTCAGAAGGAGAAAAAAACCCAAAACCTGGACAAATGCAGAGTCCTTGCCCAGTGCAGAATCTACTGGGCTGGGGAAGTAAAACCGCAACAAAAAATGTATGGTCACTTGTGTGCAACTCGAGAGTTAGCCTTCAGAAGCGATGGGTACCGTGCATGCCTTGGATAAGGTGCAGTGAGGCCAAGCCCACCTCCTGTACACATGCCTGCATTAGAACAAGAATACATGGCCTGCCTGCTCCATCACCCATGTTCTGACTGGCCCCTCACTTCACAACACTTTTCAATCATTTCTGATAAATTTCAGGTTCTTCCCATTCAAGGAGAAAGGGGCTGGGGATTTCAGAGCGCGTTCTTTGCCCAGCCCAAGCCACGATTATCACCATGTCTTATTCTCCCAAGACCCACACAACCACCTTGATGGAAGAGCACGAGTCTTTCTATAGGATGGGCCCTGTCATTTGTACCAGGAGATAATGTCTTGCACTTTCCTCATTCCTTTCTCCTGAGTAATACCTTCTCCTGTAAATAGACAAGGGAGGGAGGGAAAAAAGGAAGCCAAGCGATTCCTTCACCGCCTCACAAAATGTTAATATTCCCAGAATATTTGTCTGGAGCTGGTTTGAGCCAAATCAAATGGTTCGCTCGACCAGGACCAAAGCCTTGTTTCAACCTGCAGCTGGGCTGTCACAATGCCTTTTGATCTCCTTTTTGCAGGACACTCAGATCACTTGTAGCTGTCTGGCTGCAGCGCTGTAAGAAACGTGGCCTGGCTGCATAGCTCGCCCCTTATAGCAGAGGAACGTCAGGCAGCACTGCAGCAACACTGCCGCACCCAGATCAGTCCAGCAGAGATGCTTTGGCATCTCCAAGTGGAACTTGCTGGTGCACAAAGCGCCGTTCTCCTCCCATTTCTCCAAGTTTAAGCCAGCACAAAAGCACAACTTATGGGACCGAACTCATCGGCCCTCAGCACTAGAGCTGCCTTGCGCTGACATGCAGAGGTACCATTCCCGACTGTGCCCATCTCTTTAGTCTCCACCTCTCCACCATCATATTGCTTTTCTGTGGGCTGGCCTTACGGTGCTTGTCATCGCTCCACCTCAGTTGTACTTGTCAGTTGGCTTCACCAAGACCCTACCAACTCTATTCCTGCTTTCCCTGCTTTTCAGTGCCATCCAGCCCTGGCTCAGAGTCTTGACATATTTCCTCCACACCCAGACTCACAGCAGTTATTCACTGTCTCCTACTGAGACCAAGAGCCCATTTGTATCCTGCTTCTGTCCTCCCAGAAGGGCTTGCTCCTCTCACTCGCCTCATTCCTGGAGTACACCTTAAGAAAGCCCCAGGGATTTGCACACAGACCCAGTCACGGGGGAAACAAAGAACAAATGAACATCAGGACTCAGTACACCGCAAACTGCCCAGGTAAACCCACACTGCTCCAGCATGACCGCAGTTATCTACCTGTACTTTCCTGCCTCCCCAAAAGAGAAAAAGGACTGCATAAATCTTTGACAATACTTGTTATTAAGGGCTTCGGCCTTCGCAGCAAGTATGCTGTATATTTATTACCAACCGGTATCTGTTAAGCACTTACGCTGGAGACGAGTAGAGCTGCCAGACCTTGCTGTCTCTTACAGCTGTGAAACATTACTGAGTTCGCAAGAGGCGACGCAACCAGATCCACAATTGCAGAGCAGCATCTTCAAAAGTCTTCAGCATGGGCCCAACTCTGCCCTGTCGAGATCAGTGGGAAAACACCACAGTTAGCGACTTCAGGGTGTGCTCCAGGCTTTTGAAAATTAACCATAGATTTCAGTAGGACTTCTTCTTCTGTCATCTGTGAATCCTGGACCAAACAATGTGGTTACACTGCACCTGTATTTTGTCTTAAAGGATCCCAAACTATTTATAGCCACTTGCGTTTTACTTTGAGGTGTGTTTGGGTGGATAAGCAGCAAGGACAAAGCCATACACCCAGGCCACCTTACTGTAAACAAAGATATCTTCAAATCGTGTGCAGCACCGAGTGAATGAGTGGGTAGCTACCTGCGCATACGTATTTTGTGTTCTGTCCCCACTGGGCAGCCTGGAGAACTCTCACCTCACAGCGGATATTCCCCTGCGTTCGCACCCAAATGAAAACACACCCAAAGACAAAACTCCAGGTCAAACAAAATGTCTTCTTCTACTCAGAACAAAATATTCTGTTTCTTTGAGTGATTTCTTCATCTTACAGGAAATGAAAAAAAAAAATTTTTCTTAGAAATTAAATGATCATTTTTAGAATAAATAAAAGATTTTTGGATTGAAAAGGGTGAAATTAGAGCTTTCTGCAACATTTCTTTCTTCCTGGACTAATTTCACGGATCTGCTAGACTGCCATTCCGATCAGAAGCAAGCAAAGCAGCATGCTCCCTGAAATACCTCCCACCTGTAATCATGGTCAGCGATTAGCAGCTAGGCACTTTACCAATAACCCTGTTTGCTGATCCTAGGGCAGAATTTCCCCTGCAGAGTCTCCCCATGTGAGATTATATGTTAATCAAAGGAGAGCACTTGAAGTATTAAACTGTGTTTCTTCACCTCTAAAACAAACACACAAGCTTTCAGATCACACCCACTGTTTCGCATACCTGAACCTTCTCACGTGAACTTTAGTATCTCCTGCAGCTGCATTTGTTAACAGCAGGGAGGTCACCCAGGGTCCTCGCGGCTAACCCGTGTGCTGCACATCACATTGGCTGTACTCGGTACAGGGCTCACGGCAGGCAGGTAAGGAAGGCCAGCAGAGACCAGAGCAAAGCATCCCTTTGTTGACAGGGACGGTTGCCATTTTGCAAACTCCTGAAGAGAGCCCTCACTCTGAGAAGTTCCCCCCACCTAAGGGCTGAGGTCAATGAAAAAGCAATGGCAACAGCCACATACAGTTTATACACGTAAGAACAAGTTCCTGATCACATGGTCTCAGTCAGGCTACGGTTCCTCACTGCGCAGCCAGAACCTATAAGTGCCACATCAGACTAAGCTTCCTAATTTTGCTCCATGTCCCACCAGTTAGAAAAGGAGAGAAATCCCAAACGCTACCTCTAACAGGAAAAGCCAAACAAGAAGCCCCCAAGCCATTCCCTCTCCACCTTTCCAAAGCGGTTCTCAACCACCTCTTAGATCCCTCTTATCTTCAACATCCGAACAGCTGCTCTTAAAGCAAAGTCCATTCTGAAAGGTGCCCTGGATCTCAGACATGAGACTGTCTCATGACAGTGAGGAGAGCGTTTTTGTTTTGCTGTTTACACTAAAAGACTATGAAGAACCAGAAGGGCAAAGTCACCTCTACGTCTGTTAACTGAGTCAAAGTGACAGCCAGAGCAGTGGGCAGGTCACATCTGCGTGCAGAACACAGCAGGTCCCACAAATTACCAGGGCTTCTCTAGTTTGTTCCTCCTTTTCTGCTGGGAAATGGTGTCCAGGTAGAATGTGAGGCCTCTGGATATCTGCCCAGGATTTCTCGATGTCCTACAGATGAGTCAGGGCATTAGACCTCCAGAAATCACAGCCATGTCTGCAAGACATGTACAGACCGCGAGCCACACTATCCATTTCTGAGTCACGGTGAGAGACAGTATCTGTTTTATTTATTTGGCTCTCATTTGGGTGCTATGCTCCTTAAAAAAGGTGGACTGCCCAGAGGACTGGCCTCACAGCTAGACCCCAAAGACAAGAAAGAGAGGTTTTGCTTTTCCTGTGGGGCAGAAGGGACACTGTTTACTGCAATCCAGAGCCATTGGGCTGGCAGAAAGCAAGCCCCTGCAAGGACAGACAGTGTCTGTGCGTAGCGGGGAGGTGTTATTGCCAGTAACAGCTCTTATTTTCAACCTGCCCTTTGTACTTTTCATTCTACTCAAGAAGTTGATTATTCTAATTGATGTTCTAATATAACCAGCTTTGGAGTTTTAAAGCCTTGTCGGTCTTCTTTGGAGAGCTGGTGATACGGAGAAGGCCTAGGCAGAGCCACCTCAAAGCTCTGGTTAACTTGGGATCCTGCCACAGTTGCAGAAAGTCTATGTACGCCTACACAGAGCATTTGGAGAAGTCTCACTTTTGCTGCACTGCAGAGACCCAGGGTATTCCAGAGGGACACTCGGAGGCCGTTACTCCCCGTGCCTGTACAGTATGCTAGAAACATGGGAGTTGGGTCTCAAACCAGCCGCAACTTTGAGTATTTTTAAATCTCTGTTCCTCCTCTGAAGACACACTTCAGGCAAATATGGGCTCCCAGGCTTTGGACCATCTGCTCCAGCGCTGGGGAGGCGATGGAGGGAGCAGGAAGAAGGGCTCCGGAGTGCAAGGCACAGACGGGCTGCAGGGGGAAGCGGAGCTCGCTGGAGTTGGCTTTTAACAGCTCTGTTGAGAACGGCTTGGGATGAGAACGGCTGTTTGACCCAACTACCTCTGGCACAGCCCTGACTTAATGGCACTGCACGTCAGCGACGCATGTGGTGGCATTCCTTTCCAGACAGACAGCATTTGCATCGTAATAACAATTCAACAGCCTCAGCTGTGACTGTTGCTGGATCAATACAGGTAGCTGACCCCTTCCAGCCATCACCCATAGGAAACGGGATGTGTCACAGCCTTTCCAAGGCAAACCTCTTCTCCCAGAGAAAGAAAGAAACTTTTGCAGCACTCCTCTCAGTCTCTTTCCTGCCTTGAGTAAGCTGGGCCTTACAAAGACTGCAGCTGTTACAACACAACACGTGCTGGCAAACCCCTTGTCACCCCCACCAGAATTAGCCAACCTGTGAAACACACTTGACACCCAAAGGACAATAAATTGCTTAGGATGATCCAAGCATTGCAAATCATTTGATAGCAGCACTGGCCACTGTTCCCGCATGACTTAATTTTCTAAGTAGCCTGGGATGCAAAAGGAGTCAGGCACTATCCTCCCGTCAGTGCCAGCAATTCAGCAGGTATCAGCCGACTGAACCCTTCAGAGTATCCAGCACTGAGTGCGTTGGAAAATTTTACCGCAGTGCCTCCCCTCCATATTTAATTCACTGATGGAAACAAAAGATGGGATTTCTGTCCTTCTTCCTTTGGAGGCAAGCTAGATACAACGCAAGGACACCAGTCCACCTTTTGTGTAGGTCTGCTGCCTGACGTCTTGTCATGCCTCTATCTCCCCGGCTGGATGAAGAGGAGTCCCTGGCTGCACGGCACTTTACTGGGTGCTTGCAGAGGGCAGGGACCAAAAGAAAAGTCCAGGATCCTGCCTCTAACGATGCCTGAAAGAAAGGGGAGTGGGACAGCGCAAGTACAGAGCGCTGGGCCAAAGAGCCTACCCCGATCGGTTTCTGCCATTGTGTGTCTTGGGATCATCTTCAGAGGGAGGCCGTACATTTATCTTTGCAGTCGGCACCTTTCACCGGAGTTCTCCTTTCACTGGCTCTTTGATTTTAAAGCCATTTATATTCCAAGCCAATCCGTACTAAAAATAGGATTCCTTACTAAGAATGGCACTGGCATTACTCACTTTCTGCTACGTTCTCATCTCACGCTACGTTGCCACACCTCCGGCTGGAGGAGTGTGCTGCAGTAATCATCCACAACTATGTGCTTCTGTGAGCAGGTTTTGAACCTTTGCCATCCTTTGGAAGCTCCCACTGTTTTTTCTTTCATGTGCTAATACAGTTCAGTGGCTTATCTCCTTTCACATCCTTGGGGCACACCTCTTCGCAGACTGTATACTGACAACCCAACCAAGTGGGAAAAACACACAGGAGATACAGCCGTCCGCCTTCCTCCCCCTTGCAATTCAGGCCAAACTGCAGCTCTCAGCTGAAGGGGATGCTGTTCTTACTTGCATTCAGGAAGAACCAATTTGCTCTCCCTGGCAGCTACTGCATCCTTTGGCTTTGACCGTCAGCTGCTCCACTCAAACTGCTCATCAATTACTCGCAAGGAGGCTTTCGGGCTCTCCTGGTGGGAGGTACATTTTTCCAGCTCAGTTTTGCCAGATGCTAAGCATTTCTGTAGGATATCGCTCCTCCTCAACGTGTCTGGAAACCGAAGGGTGTGGGAGGTGGGACATACCTCTGGCCAGGTCCAGCTGCGTAGTTAAATGAATACTATACGGGGTTTTGTTTTCTTTTTCAGCATTCTTTTGGGTTTTGCACACCACTTTCAAGTGCAGGAACGTGTTTCCTCCTGCCGTCCATGTCAGAGGTGCAGCCGGTGCCAGAGCTGACTGTCATTTATTTGCTCTGATAAGGGGTTAAATATGCACAGGTAGACCTGGGCGTATGTTCATAATGCAGGTGGCAGTGATACTTTGAAGGAGGCACCTTTCTTTGTTCCCTTAATGATTCATTCATTGGGAGTGTGGGAATTAACCTATATAAATTTTTGCTACTAAGTAGATACACCTAGATCCTGAAATAGTGGATGGGTGAGAACCAGTTATAGAGACTCTACACATTGTCCTGGTAGCACAGAAAGAAACAAACCCACAATGGTAGGCTGGGAATAAATGACTGCATGGCATTTCTCACGGCCAATTCTCTTTACCTCCTGTTTTCCGGTGACTCACCAAAAATCCTGCAGGGATGTAGCAGACACTTCTGAGAAAGGCCTGACTTGACTGACACCTTCACCCGGGCCCTCTCTTCAGGGGGCTCAACTCTGACAGCTGGAACCGCGCATGGGTGTAACTGATACGGCTTAGACTCAGCAGTGTGCACAGGCAGCCACACTTTGGTTGCACCAGCACTGGGAGGCAGGTGTGAGATTGCATCAGGAAGCCAATATGAAAAGGGAGGCTGGCTTGCCAAGCCTGGCTCAGTGCCCCCTTTGTAAGCTGTACCTTACACCTCATCAGCTGGGAGGTGGAGAAGAAACGCATTTGTATTTAGGGCACCTCACTAACGGAGAATTTGCCTCCCTCCCGCCTAGCCAGAGGAGGAAAGAAACCTTTCTGGGAGGCTGTTCAGAGTGGGCTGAAATCTCCAGACTAACTCTTGTGCTCCTAGTATTTTCTGATTTTGTTGGAAGAACCTTTAAGGCTCAACGAACAAGCAGTTGATCAGTCTAAGATTCTTTACAGAGGACAGATCAATCCTGGTTTATCCACTGGAAGTTATAAATTACATTAGCATCTAAGAAGCTGTGCGGGCTGACGGAAGCATGAGGCAATGGTCAATGCCCTGTTGCTGGTTTCCTACTGCTTTGAAAGGAGGTCACATAGCGCTATTGTTGCCAGTGTGATGAGGTCTTGGTTGCTTAATATCTTCAAGTTGGCTCCACAGGGTGAGGTTACACCCCAGACACTGCATAACCTGCCTGCATCTTGCAGGCACCTCCAGCCAGCCTTCCCCTCACAGCAATAGCCAAGAGCACACCGCTTCGGACACAATGCAGGGAAGAGCTTAGAAAGCGCAATCCTGAAGGAGACAGCAAAGAGGTCCAGGAGAGGCATCACCCTCACACTGCAGTTGGGCCAGGACATCAGAGCGGTGCTAGTACACTAATGGGGCCCGCAATGGTCACAAGTGAATCACAAAAGTTAGAAATGCGCACACAGAGCTGAGTCTCACGGGAGGTCTGGCAACCGTCGGGGCTTTGTCCGTGCCGGGGATGAATTATCCGCTTAGCTGTGCTGATTCCCTGAGAGGGCATAGTACCTTTCACAGATCTGACGAAGGGTAGTGAGAAAAGGATGCCTAAAGGTGTGAAGCACCACCAATCTCAGCTGCCTAAGGAAGGGAAAGCAGAAGGTTGGGGTTGCTGGGGAAACACACTGAACTGACAGCTCAGAAGGGCACGTGTATTGGGGGGAACAGCTATTCACACGCACAGTGGTACTGCACTGCCTACAGGACAGAGACTACAGCGAGGAGGAACAAGAGGTACCAGGAGGCTATACTCCAGGCAGGATGAACTCTTCCTGGCAGGGCAGTGCAGAGAAAAAAACCACCTCCAGTGGCTCTCTCCTGCCCAGTGCCCTGTCATTGTGCTCGGTGGCCCCAATCACATCGGCCAGGCCTCTGAGCTGCAATTAGCCACGTGAGCCACAGCACCATATCCGTGGGCTACGAGTGAGTGTCCTCTGGGAGGCCAGGCAGACACGCCACACCAGGTCATGGCGGAAGGCGTGTGGGCACAGCAACCCAATGCAAAGCACTCTCTTGTGTGGCATATCCTGTTTTTCCCCAAGACATGTAGAAGGTCGCCGGCTTAGCCGCGCTCGTGGGTGATACCATCTGTTTAATCAATGTTCTCTGTGCTACGAAGTCATCCCAGATGCTTTGCATTGGAGACAGCTTTTCCAATAGTAATTAGCAAGGTAGAGGGGTGAAGAGGCAATTGTCAGGCTTCTTCTCCAATACTAATTAGCAAGGTAGGGGGGTGAAGAAGCAATTGTCAGGCTTCTTTTTGCATAGGTCGTGGCATGAGTCGCAAACTGCCTCCCCCCAACCCCCGCTTCCTCCTCCCCTGGTAACTGTGAGCCTCCCTACACGCCACTTTGGGAGCTACCGCACAGGCATATTTCATAAACAGGCCTGAGGGTTTGTCTGCTGCCTGTCCTACTTCCTTCAGAGCACCTGAGATCAGCTGGACTGGAATGTCTGCCCATATCATGCTCCCATGCTGCCTGGGTGGGCGATGGAAACTTACCTGCTGAGGTCGGAGAAGGCTTCTCACTCATGGTCTTGGGCCGCCAGCTTAAGCCATGTTACAGTTGGCCGACAAGCCTCCCAAATCATGACGGTGACTCTAAAAATCAGGAGAGGAAATAAAGTAAGTCCTGCTATTTTCAAAAGTCTTTAGGGTAACATTTACTTCATACGCTGAACTTCATCCCTTCTGGCCCTAGGGGCCATAAACGTCCTTGCTCAAAATAGGCATGCGAAACTTTAGGTTCTCAGGCCATGCCTCCATGCCAGGAGCCAGTTCTTTGTGCAATACAGCATTAAGCATCTCCAGGGACTGGGCCCCTGAAGGGACCGCCTCGTCTAGCCCTCCACAGTACCAGGCAATCGTAGATACTTAGATTTGATGCGCACACGTACAAATACGTGTACAAAATACTTTTAACTCCTCGAAAGCTTCATACTGAAACACTGTTAATATAAAAGACCGAAAACTACAACTGTTTCCTCCTTGAAGCACCATCGCAGAGGGAAAGGTTCACAGTGAAGTCACGAGCGTTGCACAAAGCAGTCGGTCCGAGACATCCTTTCCGAAAGGCTAGAGTGCTTTCCATAAAGTTATCTGTATCATCAGCTGTTAATCAGCACAGACCAATTGATTTAATCTTCCACTAAACAAGGGCCTGGCTCATCCCTGTTTTGGTAGATGTTCGTCTGTGATAGTTCTCTAGCCGGTGAAAGATAGTACGGCTTGGTAGCACTTTTGGTGCTGTTTCACTTATCGTTTCACTCTGTCACCGGGCTTGGAGCCCAGGGAAGAGTTAATCCCTTCCCTGCTTTTGCCAGCTAACAGCTGTCCTATTTTCAGGATCCCTGGATCACCCAGGTTTTCGTGCAGTAAGTGGATGTCCCTGCAGGAGCTCCTGTGGGAGGAGCTTTGGGAAAACCAGTCAGGACTGGTCCCGCCAGCCCCGGGAGCATTCCTGCTCCCGTGCTGATGCAACTGGATCCAATCTCCTGGCAGACCAGCTGGCTGCTTTCCAAAGAGCTCCCTCCAGACTGGCTCGCAGCTGAGCCGAGACCGGGGATGGCTGTGACGAAATTTGAGCAAGGGGACGAAAGGCCTTCGGCCTTCATTAAAGCTGGGAACACTTGATGGAGATAATACTTGTTATTAATTGGCTCCTCCCAAGAAAACACGAGCTGCCTTGTTTTGCTACGAGTTTACCATTCTGTGGAGCATCTCCCCAGCACCAGCGAGACCATGGATGTTGAATCACAGTGTTGAACCGTAGCGCAATCACTTGGGATGTATGAGTGGGATTCATTTAGAGACTGTTGTGCAACATCGGTGTGAGACGGTAAAGCACAGAGTTATTTCAGTGGCAACACTCATCCTACTCCCACTCGGGATTCAGTGTGTAACAGCTTTATGTGATACGCTCTGCAGCAGAGCATGGACTTAAACGCAGCCTAGAGATGAAAAAGCTGAACGGTGAGCATGGCTTAGGTATACTGCAGAACCAGGTAAAACCAGAAACAGGGATTTAACAGAGAGAAAGACCATGTGTTTAAACTACATTCCAGATGCACCGAGAGGGCCTCAGTTACCTATGTATGTCTTCTGAACGAAAGCAGCTATTAGCACAAGCCAAGATAATCTCGACAAAGAGAATTACGAAATGCTTTAATCATGTCTTAAGGCAGAATTTTTCAGACCCCAGCAAAAGGATGGGATCTTCTGAACACTGCCGTTTCCCTTGAGCTCCCGCTAAATCAATGACAAAACTCACGCTGATGCTACCGGGACCGAGATCAGACAGTGCTGATGGCCAACAAGCTCCCTTGCCTTCACTGTTGACCACCCCTTCCCAACTTTTCTTGCGATATTTTTGCTAACAGACGCAGGCTGTTGAGTCTTGCACTGCTTGCTCATTAGCGTTGCAGTAAGTGATTTCTTATGTAAATCATGCCAGCCCACAGAAAAACCAGTTCAATTCCAGTCTGCACTGCTGGGATGGACATAGAACAGAAGAGAAGAAGTGCTAATGATCCTGGGTTTTTTTTGTTTCTTAAAAATAGAAACCCAGGGACCAGGCATAAAAGCAGTCATTGCATATCTTCCACCGCAAGCAGAATTAGCCTCGCATCTGCAGGGAGACTACTCCAAATACAGAATTCCCCTGGCTACCTATTTGCAAGTGCCGTCACCAAGCTTCTATGTGCAACAGCAGTTTCTGTGCACCTAATTAGAGGTTTGAAACTGATGAGCATTTTTGTCTGTGGACCTCATGTCTTCTTTCAGATCTTGACTCTATCTTTTAAAGGCATGGCTATGTAGCTAATGGCAACATATCTTTTCTATGTGGTGTCTCATAAACTTAGAAGACTGTAACTGTGACTGACAAAAATAAGTGTGCAGCCATGCTAAGGGGATCCTTTCCTTCTCATTGCTGCTGCTAATACAAGCTCCTCAAAGGCCTGGAAATGGTTTCTGTTTTTATCGACGCCACAGCGTGCATCGCTGCGTCGGTATCCCATCAAGCCTGCAGACAGGTAAGAGCTGCTTACTGCTGAGCCTACAAAAGGAAGGCACTGAAACGCTGGTGCTATGGTATGCACTTACGTAGCACAGGGGCCATTCCTTAATATGCCTTACTATGCCTTAATATTCCTTACTATGCCTTTCCTTCATATTTGTAGTGGTATGAGAGAGAGATCGGTTGAATTTAGCACTTCAAGAGTTCCTTCACCGGTGATAACAGAGATCATGGGAATTATCCTAGACAAGTCTTTAAAACTGAAAGGGAAGCTACTCTTTTTCCATGGCAGGGGTTATTTGTTGGGGAGTCATAAGGTAAAAACCTGTACTTACTCTGGCCCATTTTGCTCTACTCTGCTGCTCTATCCTTCCACCTCACTCCCCCTTCCACCTGAAATCCCAGCTGCTACTGCCTTTTTCAGGCAATACACTAGCGCTTGCGTAGAACTTCTAAACAGGATTAAGACACACAGCTACGGTTCATGTTCTTGAAAAGCTTTCATCATAAATGAGAGGGACTAAGACCTGACAGGACATTTGTTGCCCTAAGCCCTGGTTTGGTTTTGTTCCGTTCTGCTCCACCCAAGAGGTGTCTGCCTTTCATCCCTGACAGTAATCATCTCCGGGCATAAGACAGGAAAGCACCTTTTAACTGGAAGGAGCCAGATCCACAGGAGGCAGATACGGTATGAAAGCAATGCAGACAGATATCAACGGGAGCCACACTAACTCTGTGCCTATGGAAATTACATTTGAAAGTTTCATTTGCAACTCCTTCTACCTGCATTTTCTGTGCGCACCTTTAATCATTTCTGAACATAAATCACGCTGCTTAGAAATGTGAGGGCAAAGGATGCAAGAGGAAGGGAAGTCCTGTGGCTAAAACCTGGGACAGCTACCAGCTTCAGCTCTTGTTTGACCACCAACAATTCACCTTACCATCCCAGCAGTGAAATAAGGAGTGGAACGCAGATCTGACAGCACATCCAACGATCTGGATTTTTTCTGAGGTGCTCAGACCCTACACTGACAGGAGCTGTGCACGCTCTAATAGAGACATTTTAAAATACATCCATCGCTTGAGACACCTCAAAGTCATTTCTGTTTCCACCATTTTTTAACTAGTTACCTGCAGTGCTGAAGAGATTTCCTTTCCCAAGCAAAAAGAACATAACTGATGCTAAAACATGTACTTCCTTATATTCCGGACAACTAGCAGGTTCCAAGCACCACCCACGAACTAATTCAGTCTGTAAGTGACTGCCGTCTGATACCCAAATACAATTTCATTGCCAGCCGTGTAAGGAAAATCACACTCGAAGGCGGCAGCTATTTTCCAATATTTGGTCCAGGTCTGGACCAAAGCATCAGTAGGCAAGAACCCAAAGGCACTTAGAAGTAACGATGGTGTTATTTGACTTAGCGTGCATGGCTTTGGCACGAGGGCATGACATCTAGATTAAGACATATCAAAATGCTGGATTAGATCAGACTCTCAGACTATTTAGCTTTGTGTTTTGTCCCAAAATGCAAAGAGACCAGGCCGCGTTATTTCAGTCAAAAAACGCTGAGCTGAAAAGTGGCTTTTTTTTCTGAATTGTGTGCAAAAGGATACATCTTTCTGACACAGAGAGTGCATGAATGAAAACTTGGTTTTTCTCAAGAAAAACTGCTACTCTCCTTTCTAGGAAAATGTATTCTGAAAGCATTTCTTTACCTTGGACTTAAGATGTCCCACCTCACAGGTCTCCTTTGGTTGAAAAAGGCACAAATCCTGCTTCCTTGGCTTTGGGCCTAGATCCACAGTAAGCAAACAATAGCTGTTTCCCTCTGACGTTCACAGGCGTAGCTGTCTCAACCGAGCAAACTCACGAGTCATAGGCAAAGCCAGACCTGCACTAAATGAGGATTACTCGCTCAAGGAAGGTGTAACCAGCAGAGGAACGATAGGCATGTACAGCTTTGTTCACAAAATGAGAAGGAATCAAGGTTTGCTTATTAAAGGCTGTCTGACCCTTCCGTCCACTGATCTATCTCATGTGAACAGACTCCAACACTGACACCGACAATTGGCCCTTGCTCCTCGAGCACGGTCACTCAGTGCATTTTGCTGTCACCGAGAACGCGAAGCCATCGCTCCCTATCAAAGATAACGCCTCAAGAGCCAAGTGATTGCAGGATTGTTCACTGAAGCGAGACATACCGTTAGCGCATCGAGAAAACCTCTTCAAAAAGAGGTGAGCATTCATCCCAGTTAACAACCTTGCTTTCAGATATGTTTGCTCAGGCAGTTTACTGAAGTACTTGTAGCGCTAACAGGCCAGGTAAGTATACCGACATAAAAAACGCCCAAAGTTATTTTAAGAACTTGAAACCTTATACCCGTTACTGGAAATGGCATGGAACAACTCAAAGGTGGATTTAGGCAAACCACTGTGCAACATGTACTTGCGGCCACGGCCAGGACAAACACCTTCAGAGGTGTCTGTGTATATCTGGATTTACGGAGGAAAAGAAAACATCTTAAACTTGTACCTTTTCATTGCCACAGAGTAGAACTGGCCTTCCTACAATATCCAGCAGGCCAAGATTCAAAGTAACATCTGCTACTGCTCTGAGGGAAAAGGGGCATACTGGGAGGAGGGCAGCAGGAGGGAAGCGAAGTCCAGAAGTAGGCAGGAAGCTACTCTGGTCACAGACAACTGCAAAGCACTCAAGAGCTCCATAAATACACAATAGAGAAAAACACTGTGAGGAACTATTGTTTTTTCTACAGAGTGCAATAATCATGGAGAAGAAAACATTCGGGAAAGAGGAAGGAACTGTGCAAGCAGACATGACCCTCACATTCCCAGAAATCCTGGATACTGGTCTGGATATCGAAAATACCTTGCAAAATCAGCCGTGTGTGCAGAAACTTGTGCGAGAACATCAGGCTACTCTTCCAGGTGTCAGCTGAGGCAGCTACAAGTGACGAGGACACAGGAGCTCTCCTGCCAAAGTAACGTTGCCACTGGAAGGTCAAGAAAAATCTGGAGGCATAACTTACTAATAAGATGTGGGACCAGAAACCCAGGCATGCTTAGTGGAACTAAGGTAACTCCATGGTGAGGAGAGCAGGTTAAAAGCCAGATGATGTATATATCCTGAAGAGCAGACCTGGCTGTGCAGGATCTACAATAAAAATTATCTTTGGCCTTGCCCTGCAGCAGATCAGATTTGCTTGTCACAGACGTGCAGCTTCCTTGGACAGCAAGAGACTTCCAGACGTAGAGTCCCACCCCTCAGTTGTGGTTTTTGTTTTTTAAGCAACCAACCTACTGGACACTGTAGATCTTCATGGCACTTCTGTATCAAATTTACATGAAGAAGCTGGTAGCAAGCTGTTATTAGTCAGGGACATAGCTCAAGTAGAAGAAAACACTACTGCTTGCTAGCAAGCACTATAGCAATGCTGGATGTGAGTGACCCATAGCAAGTGTCTTCTCCACGATGGAGCTGCTGGGTGGCCTACCTCTCTGAAAACCTGGCTGTAACCTAAATCCTTTGAGAGGAACAAGTCTTCTATGAAGCCTGCCCTCCACTGCTTCCAAACTTTCAGCTGAGTAGACTCAGCAATGATTTTCCTCCCTGATTACTGATACAAGCGCATGTCCAAGCGAGGACAATGCCAGCTGACACTCAAATTGTCGAGTCCAACCTCCCAGACATAGCTCAGTCGGGCCTCTCCAGTTCCTAACTGCCTGTTTTTGGAAAATACCCTCCAGTCCACTCAGTAATCAGAGTATGAAAAATACATAACAGACGGAATTTACAAGTTATGCTAGTAGCTTTGCTCCTGTTAGGTCTTCAAGCTGGGGAGGGAAGAGGAAAAACAGGCCAGTTTTCTTGACTAGCATTGCTTTAGCCTATCAAGTAGAAAACCCGATATCTACTTCAGAAGGACTAGTGATAGAAGAGTTTCTGGAAGAAGAGTCTCATGGCTTTCAAATGGGAGTCGTAATCCATCCCCAGTCTCACTAGGCTACGGCTTGGTTACCACTGAGATTGAGCTTGTTTACTCCAAAGCAAAAAGCTTGGCATGACTTACAGAAACAGCTTTTCTTGCCAGAGCTCTAATAGCAAATGTCTGTGGAAAAGCCGCTTGGAAAAGTGCTGTTTACTTTGGTAATGAAGCAAGTTCCCTGGAATGAAGCCTTGCAATCTTCCCAAGAGATGTTGCAATACATTTACCTGTACCTCAGCCGCATACCATACAGGCTGCTCTCAGAGTCTGAGAACTACTTGGCTACGTCAGGAGGCCAAGGCAAATGCATCTCAGCTACTCCGCACAGGACTACGCTCTACTTGTACACTGGGTACACAACTTGGGCCCTAATTGAAACTGGTTGTTCTTTCTTTCTTTCTTCTCTGCTTCCAGCTAAGCCACAGCCCACAACACCTCTTGAAGACACTTTTCAGAGAAGAGCCTCAAAACAAGGTTCTCAGTCATCTCCTTTAGAACTGTGGGTTTAAAGCCAAACTCATCCCCTTGACACTCATTTTTATAGCCAACTCTGAGCTTAGACCGCCACTCACTGCTGCAAGTGCTTAGAGGGAACCCCAGCATACAGCTGGACTAATAACTACCTGGGGAGGAAAAGAAATTGAAGGTAGGCTGTGGCGGCCAAGGTTGCTTTTCTGTTTAGGGAGTCACTAGCCTGAGGCTATTCTGCTTTTCCTCATTTATTTAAGACTGAGTTTCAGGCCGCTGTCCAAATTCTCTCTGACCGCACAGAGATGAAAGGCTCTCCCCTCTTCAGTATTCCCAGCTCTTGAGTCCTGTGCAAAGGGCTACTCATCTGCTCAAACTTCAGTTTGAGATTTTGCTTCCAACAACATGGCTGACTTAGCCCCTCCCTAATCCAGTAACTAAAAGACTCCTCTGTAGCTGAATTAAATGGCCTTCCTACTGAAACAGGTACTTGCATTTGCACATTTTGTTTACAAACAACTTGCACTCTTGTGAGAGCACTGAGCTCATACTTCACACATGGCTGTAGTTCTTGACAGCCCTGCTTCGTGCTCTGAAGTGTTGAAAGCCCTGCTTTGAGGAGAAACCAAGCTCTAATTTCAAGTGTTTACATGTACTCCCGAGAGCAAGAAAAAAAATCTTACCATGATTAGGTTATGTAAAAAGTTTAATTATAAAATAAATAAGTTTGTTATGGAAACATTAAATATTAAATACAGTAATAAATATTTACACATTTACAGATATGATTTGACAATTAATGGTGTTTCTCTGCTACCAGAAGAATTCTGCTCTGTTTATACAGAACACATTCACTCTTCCAAGAAGAAACTGAACTCATATAATACTCTGTGCTCACGACTGCATGGACAGTTCAAGAAACCAAGGACACCAGGGTCAGAAAAGTTTGAGGTAAGTCGAATTCTTCACACCAGAAGGTAGAGCACAAGAGACCACTGCTTGCAGAGTGTCAGTGCATGAATTTAATTCTTCAGAGGAACAGGTTCTTGGTCAAGTTCAACTGACTGGATCTGATGTGAAGCATTTTATATTTTAAGAGCTGCTTAAAGCAGCGTCACGTATCTGGGTAACAGAAGTAGCTTTGTGTTTTCTAACAGATGGGTCCAGGCTTAACAGCTTGTTTGAGCATGGATCTTTTCCTTCAGACACAGAGCTTCAGATCTTGCATTTGCTGTCTCAGCATCCTGAGGAGACTAATCTTAACTTGGGCTAGCACACACACAAATGGATAGCTCCACTCACACAACTAGTCCTACTGAATTCAGAGGGATTACCTTGCACGCATACAGTAACAGAACCCAGGTGTGGCTGACAGAGACTTGTCACCAACACCCTGCAAGTCAGAACTAGTGATGAAGTTCTTTGAAGCCGATATCAACAGGGAGCACAGTGACAGCAGAATTAGGTTTTTCATCCACTGAGGTCTAGGGAGAGAAGCCATCCAGAGCTCTTCCCTTTGGAACTTTGGGAGAGGGAAGGGAATTTTCTCCCCTCCACCCACTCCTGAAAGCCACAACAAGCTCTCTCCCTTAGGGTTAGAGCTGCCAAAGGAGACTTGCTAACAGAAGAAAGTCCATCCACACAACAGCAGAGACTGGAGCTCCAGCACTGACAGAGCTGGCTCAGTAGCAGTAGTCTGTAGCAGGTCTTGATAGCAGGTCCTGTACCCCATAGTGGCAGCTCCTTCCACATCACTGTGGCCAGATGTAGAGGTAACTGTCCTTCCCAGCAAGCGATTCAGCAGCAAGTGGCATGTTGACATGTCCTTGCAGCAGCCTCTGCCTTGATGAATCAGGGCTTAGTGGCAACAGCTCCAGCCCACAATGTCCAGGTGGATGTGTCAGGTAGCCAGAGGTACCCTGCAGCTTGGCAGTGGCCACATCAGAATTGTTCTGTAAGGGGCAGACCAGGCACATTAATCACCACCCAAGACCCAAGCACTCTGTGCTAGAACTGCATCAAACCTACATCTGAGGCAGGTAGGTTAAGTGTGTGCACACACCTGAGGACACTCTGCTAGATACTCTTCAGCTTCAAGGAAGCTTTGAGCAAAACATTCCAATTGTCACTGGACAAAGCTTGGACAAGGCCTGTAGCTGACATGTGGCAAAGCAGAACTTCTGAGTTCTGCCAGAACTTCTCAAGACTACTATCCTTTATAGTCTCCTCCTTCAGCTTGTAGTATAACTCCTGTTCAATAAGGGTCCTTGTGTCTGCTGTTAGGTACACTTTTGCTCAGAAGAGACCAACTTGCTTGCTCATTAAAATCCACTAGACTTCTCCCAGGAGTGATCCACCTCGGCCAAGGAGCTTTAGCACTCAGTTGCTATGACAGTATGAAACTTGACTAGAGGCTATCTATGGTGCTCACAGAATTAGCAGCTTTGCCTTGGTCTACAGCCTCTAAGTACCAGAAACTTCCTGATGCCTTGTAGAGAAGACATGAAAATGCTCAGTACCTCTCTTATGAGGGGTGACGATCCACTTGGCTGCTGCACCATCTTCCATGACGGAAGTCTACCGTGGTTTCTTGCACTAAACCTGCCTCTGCCCAGATACCAGGGCTTTTTTTTTTTTTTTTTTTTCCTTCCCAAGTCCAGTTATCACAGTACAGCCTCCTATCCTCACTTTTCCTTTAAGACAGCAGCCAGAAAACTAACAGCACCATTGAACACACACAACTCAGGTGGTTTCAGGAAACCAGAAAACTGAGCCAGCCGTTCACATGTAACCTATGTGTTGCAAGGCACTTCAACTGTTAGAAGCACACACTAGCTTTGCAAAACATGCATGCAGTTCTCATATGGTAACTCCAGCCTGGAAGGACTGAAAGGCTTTTCAAGTCAGCTTTCATACCTGCTTTCTCCTCATTTACACACCAACATGGCCATTTCTGTTTTCTTGTCGAAGTTTTTTCCTTTCTTCTTTCTCTTCATACTGAGGACACTTTTTCCTGACCCTGTGGAATTACGGCATGTTAGAGGTCATTTTGAACCCTGACGTACATCCTGTCGTTACCAGCCCCCGCATCCTCTGCAGCATTTAGATGCATGTCCTTTGACTCCTCAAGCAACTCCTCAGCACCGGGAAGTTTCAAGCAAGACAGTTTTTTAAACATTCGGCATCAAGCAGTATCTGATGATAACATCAAGAAGCCCCTGAGTTAGGCACTGCCAGTTTTACCCCACAGTGCCAAGGCTTCCTGGCTTAAGCCCGACCAGGTGGCAAGATGAAGAGGGTTTATTGCTGGAACTGAGCAAAGCACCAGGAGACTGGGGGACAGATTTCCTGGTGGCTTTAGCGAACAGCTGCAGAGACCAGACTGCCTTCCTCCTCCCCACAGCAGAGCCCTGTGGACTTCAAGTATTTGAAGTCCCTGCCTCCTTGAATACATCATAAGCTGCTTATTGATTTTCTCCCAATTTCTCCAGTCTTTTCTAGTAACTGTTCCAAACAGACCATTAGCTTCTCTGGATGAAGGTACAGATTAATGAACCTCATGCTTCAAGCCTGTGAGGGTTCAGAGCATGAAACAAATGCACTCCTATTCCATGGCTCGCTCCAGAAGCTAACAATGATCATTTGCTCTTACAGCACTACAGAACTGCTTGTCTCTCCTAGCAGCGAGGAACGAGGCAGTGTTCAGAGAACAAGCGTTCATCCCGGCATTCCTCAGGTTAACGCCTAATGCACACCTGTTTCCTGAATTCCAGGAAAAGGTACAGCGTGTACCCAATTCAGTTCATGTACTTCATCAAGATCTAGAATTAGGCTGAACTTTTGAGTTTCACCTACATTATCTCAAGCCCTACTGCGGTGGAGCTGCAGTGCCAGAACTGGAGGACTGCTCCAATACTTGGGAAACCCTGGAGTCAGGCTCCCCATGCTGACTATCTAACCTCAGCACAAACTCCTGGCGAACACACTGGCAAGACGCAAAAGCGCGGGCAGGCATAAGCTGCTGCATACTGCTTGTTAGCAGGTGCAAAGGCAAGTTCCACATAAGGCCTGAAACATGTACCCAGAAAAGCTCTTTTAATTTATTCGTAACAGGACCCCAGATTCTGATTGCCCACCACACTGAACTGTCAGCAGTTGGTTAGGCTGGAATGGTCGTTCCCTCCATCTTAACAGCAAGCAGTACAGTGTTTGGGACTGACAGTGCTTGTTCCCCCGTTGGCTTCCTCCCCAGTGTAAGTATTTGAGGCCAGCAACCTCCATTAATACACAGACAGCTGGAGCACCATTTCCTTCCCTCCAGCTGTGTACCCAGTTGTTGGATAATAGCCATGCGTGAGGCTGTTAGATGACTGCTTGCAGGCTTCTCCACAAGGATTAGGGAAGGCACTGCTGTGTCAGCATTAATGCTCCTCCTCCATTTCCTGCTGGTGTTCTGCCGCACCGTAACTATCCTGGATGTAGCCAGAGCAGAAGGGCTCTTGTTTTAAAATACAAGGGTCACAGGCCACCCACAGCCCATAGCGAGAGAGGGTAAGTGAACACTCAGTCACTTATAAACTCCTCAGACCTTGCTTCTACCCTCAAGACATATCGATGCTGGGATAAGAACACAGCCCTTTTGGAAGTCTTCCACACAGGTAATTCAGATGAGCCATACACATTTCGGGGCTACCGGACACAAGCCCCGCTCACGCTTAAGCTAGACAGACACCAAAGAGTATAATACTTACTGCACTATCACAATGATAAGTACAGTAATGAAGCTGATGCTTGAGAGCAGGACAGCTACCACTACCAACACAGTCTTCGAGTAGTCTGCCACATCATTCTTCCTTTGAGTCTTCATGAACTGTTCACCACAGCGCTCACCAAAAAAATCCTGATGACACCTGCAAGTAAACATTAACAGAAGTTCTTATCAGCTCTGCTGCTGTCTGGAGCCAAGGACACCCACACACATTCAAACCTGACTTAGACATCTTCAGAGTTTCCCATGAATCTCAAGATGCTCCCTTTAGAGCATGTTCATGAAATGCAGTCACTGCTCTAGCACAAGGTTTGTCAGCATTTCAACAAGTCGAGATTAGTTTGGGCGTGATGTTCCAGGAAGACACGCCTTTTCATTCTTTTGGTTTGAGTTTATGACCAACTGATGAGTTCAGTGGCTTGTTATGCATCTCAGATTCCATCATCACTTAATTTAAATGGCAGAAAGATTCTCAGTCAAAATACCGCAGGAGACGGATCTATGCCAAGTTGACACTGGTTTTTCCTCTGAGCCCTCATACGCCACCGGCTCATGCCAATCACAGCTAACTCACAAGGTACAAGTGACTTACTTGCAGGTCACCATCTGGAGATGTTCTAGGTATATGCATTCACCATGGATGCAAAAGTTTTTGTATTCCATTTCACAGGGAGTCCCTTTCTTTTTGTTTTTCCCTTTGTTCTTCTTCCTTCTTGATTTGCCAGCATTCTTCTCACCCCCCCTCTTTGTTGGCTTGGGTTTAACCACAGGTTCAACTGAAAAAAGGACAAGATGACTCAGTCTAGCAATGCTAAAAAGCTAGATTCTGTGAGAACTGAATTACACAATTTGTTGAGGAGTAGGGGGATGGTCACTGCAGCAGAATCTGTGACCAGGAAGCACAGGATGCAAGCGAGCATGCAGCTGGGCATTTCACACCCAGCACAAAGGCAGCAAGCTTAGAAGCTCATTAAGCACAACTCTGCCACCGTTAAGTCCTGCGCAATGCAGGCCAAAAGCAGCATGAGCAGATGAGCTGAGAGAGCCACCAGAGGTAACGAGCAGAGCTGAAGGACTGCGGCATTTCACAGCATAAGACACCTGAGTGAAACCATACAGGTTCAAGCAAAGACCTGTAATGAATACAGAGTTCACAATGCACCAAGCCATCCACTAGTTTTATGTCGACTCAGATACAAGGCTAACAGCCTCCATCGCTCTGAACTCTGCATTTGCATCAGTGATGAAAGGCATTGTAACTCAGTAGATAGTCCTGGGCACTTGCAGAGGCAAGAGAGCTTGCTATCCCGGTTAGCATACTCGTTTCTCCCAAATAACCTGCAGTGCTGTCTTCAGCAGAAGATAGTTCATTTCCAGTTCTCCTACTTTGAGAGAGATGCCTACTGCACCAAAGGAGTGAAAGCAGGATAGTCCGCAAGAGTCAGGTTATTTGTTCTGCTCTTACTGTTGCCCCTCATTATCTCAATTAAGACAAACCTCTAGAAGAGCGTGGTTTATAATGCTGGTGACTTGGTAGCCTTTGGATTTAAGCAAGGGCAATCATCTTCCTTTCAATGGGGAGAACAAGCTGAAGCCAGTCACTGACTAAGGGTCATAAGCTCCGTAGCTGCTCCACGCAGCAGTCAAAGCTCAACAGTGCTGTTTTAGAGCAAGTTGGTAAAACATTGGTTCTCTGAAGAAACCATCCCTTTACTGCTAGCCATAAAGCAAGTCTTCTCAGTGCAACACTCTGCTATTCAGGAGTAAGTTAACCAGGTGAGTCTGAACAGGTCTTAAGAAGAGTATTGTAAATAGCCCTACTGTTCAATTTCTCTGTTGTGCTCAGCAGACCTAATGAAAATAATTTCTGGAGTATTAATATTTTACCCAGAGCACTATGCATATAGGCAGTCACCACAATAGGACGCAACTCGATCCAACTACTTCATAACCCTGTATTTCTAGTGACAGCAAGAGAGCCTGCACAAAGAAACAAGGTGTAGTTCACTGTTGTCTAGACAGCTGATCGTTTTAACTTCTAGAGCAACAAGCCTGGCTTGAAGTTACTTAAAAGCAAAACTGCCTTCAGCAACCAGATGTCTGATTCAAATGGTATAAGCTATATTAATATGTAAACGAGAAACACTGTTCCTGCAGCAAGGTTTCCTGTCCCTAGAAGTGTGAGCTTACTGCTGACAGCTGAGGCCCCTGCTCTGTCCAGTTCGACTTGATATTTAGGTTCACACTTTCATAATTGAGCCTGTTTCCATTCTTCCCTCTTCAAGGCTCAGCTTGTCGGTTTGATCTCCGTGTCCCTGTCTGCAAGCTGCGTAGCCAGGAAAGCCATCCGCAGTTGAATCATAACAGCTTGAAGGCTCCACAGATAAACCTCACACCAGGTAGAAGAGCTGGTCTACAAACCAACCACTGTTGGTAACAATTCTGGTTCCTGTGCAGTTATACAACACTTAAGTCACCACGCCAGTAATTTTACAGGCCAAACTGCTCAATAGCTCTGACATTCCTGTTTCTCCTGGAGGTCTTCAACTCATGAAAAGCTTCAGCAAGGGTCCACAAATGCCCCAGACTGGTCCCCTTTCACCTAAGAGGTCCTTTAGGCTCATTCAAGTCTCAGGGTGTTTCCGCAGGAAAAATACTAGCCAGATCCACCCTAGAGGGCAACAGCAACAGCCTACTAACATCTAGTGAGGTACAAATCACTTCTAGGTACCGGGCTTGTGTTACAATTGCCCTTAGGCCAGAACCAACAAAATCCTCCCATCCCCATAGTCAGGTGGGCTATTCAGAGCTCCTCACAGCTTACAAGTAGACAAGTTACAATCAATTTACACAATAGCTATCGACAGGGAAATATTGCTTCAAAGATGCTTAACGAACTTTCCTGCAGCCGCTTAAGGGGTTTAAGTATTTGCTTTTCCCAGAAATTTTAGTCAACTCCAACCCAAATAAGCCATCACATGAAAACTCCCAGGAAATCCTTGGAGCAAGAAAGACAACCTGATGCAAAACCCACCTTTAGGACCAAACAGCACCCAAAATCCCCACTGAGGCTTCCGCGGTTAGTAGGTGGTAGCTGCCCCATCACAGCCTTCTTGTCAGGTTTATCGGAGGAGAGCAGTACAGCAGGCAATCAGCTAAGCTGCCACTTCCACACACCCTAGTCACACTCACCCCAAGTTTTCACCCCTGACAGCCTACTTTTAATGCAACAGTTTCATGCAGAAGCACGCTTCTGCTCGGTACTCTGCGGGCTAGGTGCAGCAGCCTTGCAAGGGAGGAAAGTCAGAAAGAAGTCGGTGCTCACATCTAGAGATCCCTCGGGCCCGGCGCCGCCGAGCTGATGAGCCCAACTCACACCTGGCCCCGGGAGGGCTGCCGACTCACCTCGGATCAAGTCGTCCACGATGTACTGGTGAACGGGCAGCGCCTCCTCATACTCCTCATCCTCCTCGTAGTCGGGACCCGACACGGCCTCGCCCTCGCGGGCCTCGGGCTCCCGCTGGCCCGGGCCCCCGCGCCGCTCCGGCTC